>CAXAMN010025095.1:80303-144285 GCA_963970005.1 Durusdinium trenchii | reverse complement strand
TTTTTTGGTTTATTGGTTTTTGGTATTCCCTCTAAACTGGGATAGGCTTGGATCTCACAAAATTGATCCAAAAATAGCTCAAAACCTCAATTTTGGAGAGGTTTTTGAAAGAAATCACTGTAAACCACAGTGTTTTTGCATCATTTTTTGCATGAAAAACATCTCCCAGGAACACCCGTTCTGTAAAAATTCTGAATCCTGTGAAGATAGTTCAGTAGTAGAGGACATTATATAATGATTTGATGTAACTTACAATGTAATTATGTTCTGTTCAAGATGCCAATAGATAATATAGATCAAACAACCTATGACTATGACCCAGAAAAATGGGGAGTGAACATGGGGGGCCAGATTTCATGAGACCCGCCCGTAACTTACTGTATATAAGGCAATCCTACGGACATGTTGCTGACAACTATTCCTTATATATAGATCTTATAGCCCTCTGAAGAGCTCCATGATTCGCCTGCAGTAGGTGTCGCGATCATGTCCTTCAGCAATCGTTGCTTTTTCACAAAGGCCGGGGCGGCTTAGTCGAGACACCTCAGCCGTCCAGCCATGTGAAAGTTGGGGTGGTGAGATTGAATTTCTTGGCATGCTGCAAGAGTATGATGCAGTAGTTGCGATCACCACTGCAACAATAGGAAGTAGAGAGATGTAGAGAGGTGTAAGGGCGATCTGGTGTTCGCATTATTCCTACATTATCATTATGCCGTGGTTTATGTCATTTCATTATTGCAATATGTTATTTGGTCTAGAGATTTCTCAAACTTATTATTCAACACCTTTCCTTTTTTCTTGGGTGGTTTTCCAGATTCGCAAGCTCTATCATTACTATTTTCTTGTGGGCAGTGCTTCCCAAGAAGCGCTCGTGAGGCTATAGCGATGTGGGTGGCTGACATGAGTTGGAGCCCAAAGGCGGTTGGAGCGACGTACTCACGGAACTGTGTAGGCACGCATGAGACACGGAACGGTTGGAGCGATGGAGCCGCATGATTTGGGACCTGAGGCGATGGACCTGGTCATTGCCAGATTGATTGGCTCTCAGAGTGGAACCTGGAGGGTAAGGACCTGGGGGGTTGGTCTTCAAGCAGTTTTCCATGGTTTTCCAACTTCAGGTCGGAAACTACTTCCACTTCAACCCCGCTGGTGGTTGGCTGCGGGCCTGGAAGCTGCAACCAAACGATGGTAGGATCCAGGAGTGCTGCTTTGTGCTTTTGCAAGCTCAGGAAGGACATCACATCCCTTGACATTAGCAAGACCCCGTGCGGAACCCCTGCCTTCAGAATTGCCCGAAGTTATCCAAAACAGCTGCAGTGGGGCCGCATTATGCTGCATGGCATTCGCGAGAGAAGAGGCCGTATCCATTATATATACAACATTCTTCGTGGCCCCCTGAGTCCTGACCAAGGCAATCTAATCCAATGTGGGTTGTGACTGCTGTGAAAGCTTGATCCACCAGAGAGCCTCGCTTTCACCGGACATCCAGTCAAGAGTTACTGGCTCGACATGCTCCATTTTTGATGGGGGAGATTCCCCTTACGCTGCACAGACAGCCGTCATCTATTGATTGGGGTCTCTAGCATTAGGCAAGTTGTAGGTTCATTTTCGCCCAGCACAAGGGCTGCTGCGACAAACAACATGTTCCTCCAACAAAGGGAAAGGACATTCTGAAGCACCTTTGTGGGTGCAAAAGCCCATTGAGAATTAGCCTTGCTCGGTTTTGTGTATGTCATGCAAGCAGCCTTCCTGTGCTTTGTCGCACGTGCCTGGGTCCAGTCCAGAGAAACAAGCCGGCTCCATGCAAGACCGTGCACGTGTTGAATTGAACCGTTGACAAGCCAGAATTCAGAGTTGACCATCATTAATGTGGCCGCCTTTGCACAACTTCTCCAAGTTTGAGGCTCGGATTGAAATAGGCTTGCTAGGTCCTCAGGAAGGTGATAAGCTCCTTGTGAGTTCTTGTGAGCAAAGGCCTTGCCATATGTTGAAGGTGACAGATGTGTATCATAGCGCTTAATGGATGGTATTTAAAGTATTATGGGAATTTGATGTGCTTAATGGAGGCATACGAGTGCCGACAACCTCCAATAAGCTAAACCTACCTAAATATCCATTAAATATATCGCATTTTGCCCTATGATCTTACCTCATGACAAGTCGCGCCATTTGGGAGCTTGGGCCTCTTGTGGCTTCCCTTACTCTGCATCGATGTTCCTCGAGACAGGGGGAGAGGGCAAAATGCAGACCCAGCACATTGTGGCGCCTGAGCGCCAACTGTGAGGCTGGTGTGGCCCAAGATTTCTATCGCCAAGGCATGGACAGCCCGACGCAGGTTCTAGAATGGCACAAAAGAGGTGGCGGCTATTTTCACCAAGGTTTGTGTGCCGCCCATCTAGCCGGCAGAGGCTGGGGCCTTTGTGTCAAGGATGATGTGCCGGTGATACCTTCGGGCAGTGTTTTGGTCAAAACTCCCTCGAAGCTACTTTGGATTGCCCATGAGTCTCAATCTGCAGATGTTGAAGAGCCACTCGCACCGGGAGAGAGCTTGCCTAAAGCTTCAGCAGCATTGCGAAGACGCTTACTAACAGCTCTGCAGTCCCCCGATCCCTTTGTTGAGTCGATGCATCCCCCGGACACGATGCCTTTGCGACTTGTCGCTGGCTCAGTCTCATCAGATGCACCTGAAGCTGCCAAACGGGCGCTGAAAGGAACATCTTTGCTCAACCACACCTTGTCCTTAAGAACCAAGCTTTTGAAGGCAGTCCAGCCTGATCTGGAGAAGGTGAAAGAGAAGGAAGCACATTGGCAGGCCTGTGTTTGGGCACAGGCAGTGATAATGAGCAGAGCTTTCCACGTGCCAAAGGATAGTGATCGGCTTGTCTTGATCCCAATCGTGGATATAGCAAATCATGCACCAACATACAAATCTGCCAACGCAGAGTTTCGTGATAACGCTGACGGTAGTATTTCCATGGTGGCCAGCCGCGACATTGCACCCAAGGAAGAAGTGTGCATATGCTATGGTGAGCATACAAATGAACAGCTGTTATTTTGCTACGGCTTTGTCATTCCGGAGAATCCATGCCAAGGATTACTGTGCCCCTTGCAATTTCCAGACACCCCACACCGGGGGGAGCTTTTGCACCACAGCCTGTCTGATCACCGGAGACGGCACGGCCGCAATCCTGCAGCGAAAGCTGGACCGACCCTCAGACGACCCTCCAAGTTGGAGCCGGGAAGCGCTGAGATGGTTCTGGGCCTCAAGATTTTCGGGCTGTCGGAGGACGGCATTGAGTTATATTGAAGAGTGCAGCACCCCGTCGCACACTCTGTGATAGCCCAACTCCTCATAGACTATGACTATAGCTACAGTTATAGCTACTTTACTTGAGATTGAGCGAGGTGATCCGAGCTGAAAGGGTGTCCTCAAGAACATGAACCGAGACGGCGAAAATCCGAACCCTTCATCAATCCTTATTGCTTGGAACTGACACCTGTGCCAATGAAACTGAATTCCATTGAAATTGTACGGTCAGCTCCAGGATGAAGCCCAAGATTTGCTCGCCCTTTCAGTGGCCGAGCAGCACCAGGCTTTGAAGCCTTCTTTCCAAGTTGCTTGGATTACCTTAGGAGAACAAAACAGAGAAGCACTAAACAAGAGGCAGATTTGTCCGGACTTGTTGCATTTTGACTTGGTGTGATTGAACACATGACGTCAGATGAATGAGTTTCTTCCACTCTTCAAGGAGTGGGTCATGGCGCTAAGCTTCTTCGAGTCTTGGCGTGCAGAGCTTCCGCGGCGAATCTCTGAACAGGATCTTGTACCAGGGTCTCAGGCAGCTCGCGAGCTTCAGCAGGAGGCAGAAGAATTGCTCGAGTCTTTGCTCAATTTGGCCGACATGTGCTGGGAGGCCAACATGTTTGAAATATCTTGAAATCATCATTAGAGTTCAAAATCACCAGAGTGTTGTGCAAACATGTTTTGATAATACGTGTTCGGAGCCGGCAAAGCTTGCGCTTCGAACGCATTCATCCGCGAACGAAATGCGTGCTGTTTGCCGAGGACTTGGCAATGACAGAGGTTGCTGCACAGCTGCCATTGCCTTTGTATTTGAGATATTATTGCTTTACACGCCCCTGGCTTCGTCTCCTCCACTTTCTGCGAGCGCAGAAAGCATCTTTGGAGACTGATTGAAAGGGGAAAGGTGTATGCCTCGGTTCAGTTGAAGAGTCACTTTTGGAGGATTGCTGAGTTCCTCTATATCTTCAGCTTTCAACTGAGTTTCGTGAGTTTATGCCCACATATGATGTCGATTTTCACAGAAAAACCAGCCGCCTGCCTTTTGGCTTTGACTCAAGCATTGAGCAAAACAGATAACTGTATGACCTTATTATCACACACACACAGTAGTGCATGTATGCTGGGAAAGTGTGTAGGTAGGGTAGGGTGGCAGTATTTGGTAACCTTGCATTGAACGTGACGACACGGGGTAATCGGGTTCAGCTATATGCAGCCATTATACTGCTTTGGGAAACGTTCATTTTCTTGCCAGCCCAGTTCCTCCGAGCCTCCTGGAACACAGTCGGTCTGAGCAATGCAGTGTGGTGCTTGCCGTGCTGGACCGGCCCATGACAGAGATGCACGTGGTGGTATCTACCCAGACGGTTCCTTGACTAGACCGGAATTTTGACTTCTTAGCTCAACATTCTCCAGAGATCCTTCAGGATTGTCAACTGCAATGTGACATGCTCCAGTTTTTTGACGTCTAGCTCAGGTGGGCGATGCAGAGGCAGAGCCCTTTTTTTCAAGGTACCTGGGAAGGCTATCGCAATGCTCCTCAACGGCATTCAACGGCCACCCTTTTTCACAGATTCGGAAGCACCTGCAGCACCCAAAAGTCCAGCAAGAAAGGCACACAGCATGTAGCAATCCTGCTATTCCGTTGGGATGTAGCCATTGATTGCCTTGCTGTACGGTACTAGTATGCTATTGTCCGCCGCACCCGTCTCAGTGAATGAGGTGTAATCAGTGCAGCAGGTGTAGCAACTGAAGATATTACGCAAAAACCCTCCACCCTTTGCAAGGACTGGGATGGTGAATTTGGCTTTCGCTTTTTGGCGGAGGCCACGTTTGTGATTACATCGCTTGGTAGGTATCTTGGATGCAAGTGGAAGAGGAATTGGATTCAATTCCCATGTACAACTTAAAACGTCAGCTACTAGGGGCTCCTGGCATCGCTACTAGTAACAAGAAGCTACTAGGGGCTCCTGGCCTTACTACTAGGAGCAAGGACGCTACTAGGGGCTCCTGGCATCGCTACTAGGGGCAGGTCTTGACCAATCGCTGAGCCACTGCCACTGTATCCGCTGTCCGGTAACATCGTTAATTACCGGTGACCGATGTTGCCGATGGTTCATCCCGCAGCTGCCCAGCTCGGCTGAACCTTGCTCAGGTACGTGACTCCTGATGGCTTGGAGGAGGAGACAGTTGGGTGCCCAGATGTCATTCTAGTTATAGTTCATTCAGAATGTCATGATTACGCAGTGGGTTGGTTGGTAGTTGGTTTATGTATTTTACTAAGTTAGTATATTATAACTATGACTATATAACTTTAACTTTGGAATATTTTGGATTTGGTTTCCGCTCTCCCTCCCAGACGGTCACACTTTGGGCGGCCGACTCTCAGAAGAAACTCGCAGTGGCCACAGCTGCTTGGCTTGCGGGCGCCAGAACGCCGAGAATGAATGGAGTTGGACACATTAGCATCCTAGCTACTAATATATAGTAGCTTCTTGTTACTAGTAGTAATGGCCTCCAACCTACTGTACTAGCGATGGCCTCCAACCTAATAACTTCTAGCTACTAGTAGACCAATTTCATCCTGTTCATTTATATAAATAGAGGTGCAAAGTCTTCAATCGAGCCACTGAACGGCTGTGTGTATATATATGTGTACAGAGTGACAACTTAGGACTTTTGCTCATGCATGCTTGATTGTCTATAAGAGTCTCCATGTTTGTGTGTATGTATGTTCGTACAATGCTGCACGGACAGAGAAAGGAAATGGAGTCAGTCACTGTAAGGCTCTTCACCTAGGCCCTAAAACTTATTTCCGAGAGCTGTCCGTGGCAATTCTAGCCCAACTTATGCAGATTGCTCTTCAAAATTGCATAGGCTCAGCGTTCGCAACACTTGTACGAGGCTGTGGTCTTTTTTTGCATTTCTTTGGTGACGAATTCCCAGTCAGTCGTTCCTTTAGGTTGGATCGAACTCTACAGTGCTGGATTGCTACGCCTACTCTGAGGCCAGACGGCATATTTGCAGTCCGTAGTTCATTTTGATCAGCCGTGCAGTAGCTCAAGTAGGAAAGCCTTTGCCGATGTGACGATTGGCTTGACATCAACAGCGAACTTCCTACGGTTCAGCGAGTCACTGCATTTGTCATTACACCAGACACCAAAAGGCGGAAGTGGCAAATACACCAGCGACTAGATCAGCACCTGAAAGTTTTGACTCCGACTCGGAACGCACACTCAGAACCTATTAGGGGCTCCTGGCCTTACTAGGAGCAAGAAGCTACTGGGATCAAGGGCATCACTACTAGGAGCAAGGACGCTACTAGGGGCTCCTGGCATCGCTACTAGGAGCAATGCACATTCAGAACCAATGCCATGACAGGTATTCCCCAGAGTCGTAGCTCGACTTGGCAAGGAATACCGACTGACCCAGAGCTGTCACAGTCGTGACCTCAGTGAGTTAGTTGTTCCACGAATGGCCTTTCGTGCACAAAAAGAGGCAGACGTGCCCAATAGCATCCACCAGCTGAATCCAGCTGATGGATCTGGACCAATTTGAACTGAAACTGCTTGAGATTTGCTCTAAGGAGGCATGAAAGACCCGTGGCCTGATGGCCATTATTCCATGGAAAAGCTTAGCCAAAGAAGCAGCAGCTTTGCCAGGCGGGGTGAAGACAATCAAGAGACGCGGGGAGCAAAGTTGGGTTGAGGCTCCTTGCTTGATTTTATGATGTTCGTTCAACGTAAGAGTTTAATCATAATTTATTCGGTGGGATGTCTTTCCTCGGTCAAAGTCAGAGGCTGGACTCCGCACGCCAGGTATTTGGGAGGTGACTTGATGGCAAGCTGGAAGTTCTGAACTGGGCTTGCGCATGTCGAATTGATGATTTGATGTGATTTGTGTGACTTTCTTTTGACGCTGGCGCGAAACAGCCAGCCACTGGTCAGGAAAGGGGTGTGTGTTCTACTTCTTGTTCCTTTTCTTGCTCTTCTTGTTCTTCGTCTTCTCCTTCTTCTTCATGTTTTCCTTTCTTTTCTTGTTTCTTTTGTTATCTTCTTCTTCTCCTTCTGCTTCTTCTTCAGCATCAACAACAACACGTAATTGCAGCTATGAGCCCCGACCCAGTCAGCACAGAAAAACGGGGCGGTCTTCAAACCCAGACCAATACCCCCCACTTGTTCTGTGTTTTCTTGTTCTTGATTTTGTTTCCCTGCTGCTGCTGCTGCCTCTTCTGTTTTGTTTGTATTCTTTTGGTGTTTGTTCTAGTTCTTGTTCCTTTCCGTTTTCTTCTTGCTGTTCATCATCCTTCTAGCACCATAAGCAACCAATAGTCTCAACATGTCTCAACAATGTGACCCTGCCTCGGGAGCATCCAAAGCAGCTTTCAAATCCACACTAGGGGAATACCGGTAATACATACCCCCAGGTGCAACATGTCCAAAATGTGTCAAAATGTCGAACACAAACAAGAGGCCACAGAACACTGGCGGGGAACAAGGTCTGAACCTGGCACGGGGGGTCGGCGGCATGGCCAATGCATGCCTGAAGGTGGGTACGTCCTTCGGACCTTGGCCTTTTGCCCAGTGAACGCTGACAGGGGAATGATCCTGCTGCTGGCGCAAGGCTGTTGCGGAAAACATGAATAACACGGAAACATCTTCACGTGCACAGATATCTGATATCTCCGTGTTGTGCTTGCCCTTTATTGACTTGACAGCGCGCGGCGGCCTCCGCGGGCTCTCTGATGCTCAGGTGCCTATGACTGCCACGGTGGTTTTCCTGCATTTTGTGATGCAGAAGAGGGCCGACGTGCGGGGCAACCAGGCTGAATGTTTCGGGTTTCAACGGGGCAACCGACGGCTAGTAGTGATTCTGGATGGAACTGGTGCAGTCATGCTGGGTAGGACTCTCCAGAATTGCCCATTGTTGGCCCGGGGTTTGGGTCGGTCCAAAAAGCATTTCACTGCATAAGCTTCAGGGCCCCCACATACTTTGTTGCAATTTTCGCTGAGCTGGGCTGAGGATGTTAAACTTCAAAGTGATCTCTGGAATTGCTACTTCGGATTGCAAGCAAGGTCTGTGTTAGTAGACTTTCAAGTCAAGACAGGGCGTTTTTCCTCCTTTGCTGCAGTGGAACGTGGAAGAAATAGTGAAGCAAGGCAGAACAATCAATAAAAGCCCACCAATAGATTCACTGTTTCTTTTTTTCAGCGATGGTCAGGGTGTAGACTTCATGTCAAGCCAAGGCTAGTGTACCGTTTCACCCATCAACCACAGTCTACGAGTTGGAACCTCAGGACAACATCCCTGGAGAAATGCAGACCCGCCCCGCGGCGCAGCGCATTGTTCCAATTCTTTTCTCATCCCTTTCCCGAGGCTCAAGCAGCAGCTTGAGGCTGTGACCGGGGTGCCGCCGATTCAACAAGAGCAGCTCAATGTCAATGGATGGATGATGAACGACAGTTACAACATGTCACGACAAAGAGATGCAGATAGGGAGACCGATTGAGATCCCAAGTGGTTGGATCAGACATTGGCAAGAAGCGATGAGATACATCTGGGCAGATGAGCTTTATGCTATTATCATATCTCCAAGGTTGTCGTGCAACCTGAAGCCACTGTCCAAGAACAGCGAGACCTTGAGCAGTGAAGGTGTTGCTTGGCGAGTGCAGTATCTGAATAGTATCTGAATCATCTTAATCGGGGTTTGGAATTTGCTTTGCCTTTGAAAGGTGGCTGTGCGAATTATGTTGCAACAAGCGAATGATTCGTTTAGAAATCATAACAGATGACCCAAGTGCCTCAGGTGCCGTAGTCATTCTCAGATTTTGCCCAGGTGACCAATGGCGAGCTTTTGATCCTGGCCGTGCGAGTGTCTGAGCTGCATAGTCAGTTACGTCCACCTGGCCAACTGTGCCCCACTTAGAAGCAGTGTTCAATTAGGTTCGTGTGTAGCGGTCACCAACGTGATACTTGGAATCGGGCCGAAGCGGTCACCACTTGCGACGGGTTCATGCCTTTGAGGCAGGATCCTTGGCAATCACTGCATCGCGAGATGCTACTGCAAGGCTCGATGGTTACAACTTGTTACTGGGAGATGGGTTAGCTCAAGGCTCCCAAGACCCAAGACCCGAGGCAGTTAAAAGTCTGTTGTGCTTCCATTGGGAGGCAGACTTGGACTATGCTAGACTTAGGTGTGTGAGGTACGAAATGTTTCGAACAAACTTGTCGAAGTTCGCCATGTCTTTCGGTCCTTGCAGGCTGTGGTCAGTGGACTCCGGCGAGCATCTCGGATGAATGGACATGGACACGCCAAACGTCGTCGATGTGGACGCTGTTCGGAGCTTTTATCCAAATCCACAATGTTCTTTTTTGCGCCGTTCCACTTCCAAAAATCTACTTGCAAGTATTTGCTTCCTTCAGCCACAGGAGGTGGTAATATGACAGAGGAAAAGCTTGTTCGCTGTCACGCTAGGATTGCTGAGTGTTCAGTAGAAAGTGCCTGAGGGAGGTTGTCAAAAGGCCCTTCGACGATTGCAGCTAGCGCTCTTGAGGAACTCTCACTGACAGTATTTCACAATTCTAGTGTGATTGTATATAAGAGCTTGCGGCGCTTGAGCTGCCTAAATGTTTTTCATTGGTTTTCATTAGCTTGAGGTGCCAGCTCTTTATTGCAAGTTCTAACTTGTGGATTTCATTGGGTTTCAACTTCTGGCTTTTGCACAAGGTGTGTTCGTATCTTTTCGGGGCATTCTGATGCCGTGCTCGATGTGGATTTTGCCCCAAGCGGAAGCAGCGTGCTTACTGCTTCCAAGGACAGGGTTAATTGATAAGTGTGCCGGCTCCATGAGGGGGAGGAAGAAGTTGATTATTATACATGAAAATTCCAGCTTGATAGAACCAAAAGAACTTCAAACAACGCATTCTGGTCGCCAATTCTTGCATAACAAAATTGGAGCCAAACTCATATATGGAAGGATCTCGAAGGACCGGTAGAACAATGAACATCCTTACCGAACAGTTGCAGAAACTTCAGTGCCTTCTTATGTTTGCATCAACTAGACATGGTAAGCATATGGTGAGCGTGCGGCCTGCTCTGAGTGAAGATCTGCAATTTTCCACACATGCTTGTAACATCAACACCGCACAAGTTGAATTACAGTAACTCCATTGGGGCATGTCTTCAGGCCAAAGGTGGCAATACACGCAATACATGGCAAAACATGGCCATACACTCGTTTCGATCACTAGGCTCTATGCAATTCGCACAATCGAGTTGTAATCCAGGACTGCACTGCCAGAATTTGGATGGTGGAGACAGGAGAATGCTGTGCAAAGTTGGAAGGGCACACTGGAGCGGCTCCATGGCTAAGCTGTGGTGCTTCGGGATGTCTTGTGTACGTGGCTCGTGGCATGGTAGAGCACAAGCCCCGTTATGCATCCTTTGAATGCAGAGGCTTGAACGAGTCACGAAGGTCATAGAGATCATAGAGTCTGCTGTCTAATGTTTTGGTTTGTTAGTCGTTGCCGTGGAAATCGAACGAAACCAGGGCACCAATGAATCATGTGTCAAAGACTGGCCTTAATGAAGTATTGGGTACCGGGGTTAAGTCGTCTGGTCTTGTAGTAAGTCGATTGAAAGACGCGTGGCCTTGCAGGATCTGTGTCTCGATATACTTTCTTGAACTTTGTTATCCCTGCAACGTGGGATCTGGATCGCTGCGACTCTCGTGGCACTCGCAAAACATTTGTTCACATCTGTTCATATACTGAAACAATTTCTAACATGAGTGTTTGACCCCAAATCCTCCCTAAATTTCCATATGTATGACTGTATGACTGATTTATAGACTCATAACGTTTAAGGTTCTGAAGGACAAATGGCTTCAGAACACTACCTGGAGTAAGCGTTGCCATGGTGATTCAACACCCGAACAACAAGAAATCAACACCAAAATGGTCGTTTTTTTCCAGTGTAGGTATATTCGACACTGCATATATATATATATAAATATGCAGTGTCGAATTTGGTCGGGAAGAAGTACATAGCGTGGCCATGGTTGTTCACTCGACTCTTGTCCGGGTGGCCTTCCGCAAGCTGTGTGACTTTCCACTGCTGCAGCGTGCCCATGCGGCCGGGTGACTTTCTGCGACCCCAGGTGACTAAACCCGGGGACTTGTGTGCTTGCATGCGCCATGGAAGTCTTGAATCGGTCACCCTCGACCAGCCTTTGCTGCGGACTTTAGACGAATCAATCAATCACCTACTGTCATGATGAAACAGGTCATGTGAACAATCAGCCCTGAGGGACTAAACCATCATACGGACTTAGTTTCACATTCATAATCTTAATTTCCCAAATGTTCTACATGGTGGACCCCGAGATGTAGGAACATTTTGAAACCCAATCGCAGTAACACCATCCAAGGTTGTTTCTGCGGCATTTGCGCCTTCAGGCTTGACATTGGGTCTTTTTCAACACAGCTGTGATTGGGATGGGGAGGAAAGACACCTTGGAAGCTGTCATGAGTCTCGCGTCTTGTTCTTTTTCCTGGCCAGGTGCTCAGGTTGTGACGGCATCACAGGATCATACTGCAAGAGTCACTTGCTTGCCAAGCGGTCAGGGGCATTTTCTTTTGCAATGTAAGGCAAGAAGTGCCGTTCAGAAGTCGGACCAGTTCAAAATTCCTAGCTGCTGAGTGATCGAGGAGACAACGTGTTTTTGCTCTGGGGTATTGTATACTATTTTATTAACAAATATATACATCTATACAGATCATAACATAATATACATATGCGGTAATTATGCGTTGCCACATCACACATGTTTGATTCATGCTGCGCCCAAGGTTTGGACAGTCGATGGAACTTGTAGCCATCTACTTGACAAGCACTTGGGTGCTGTGGTTGCTGCTTCCTTCTCTCCAGACGGCTCACGGATCATTACAGCCCCTTGGCTGCCAGACACGGCAGACGCACCGATGGGATACACAAGACTGAGTTGGCCTGCAAGGCCTCCACTGATTGCACTGCTCGGGTGTGGGAACCCACCTTTGGCGATGCCTTGCTGAATCTCAAGGGCCACAGCCTGCTTCTCAGAAAACACAGACCAAGTTGTGACCAAACCGCTGGTGCATCATGTTGTGAGCTGGCCCAGACGTTTAGCGTCATCATGCCTGAATTCTTGTTTCTAATAGCCTCTTGTTCCTAGTAGCTTCTTGTTACTAGTAGCGATGCCAGGAGCCCCTAGTAGCGTCCGATCGCTCACACTGCACTTCGTGTGAAATCGCATGGACGATGTCGGGCCAGGTGGCGGCGTCATCCTCGGAAAGATTTCACCGGATGGCTCGCAGGCAGGCTCACGGCCAAAGTGCACCGGTCACCATGTGGAGTAAGCCATAGTTGGGGCTGCGGTGTACATGTGGCATGGTCAGCTGCCAGAATATGTTTGATGAGCTAGGGCATGCGAGAGCCACATGCCACTTGCTGATTTTGGTCTCAGATCTTGACGGTTGCGATTGACACACAAGGAGTCCTTACCTTGGTACGGCCAACTTGGCTGTGAAAAACTTACCATACGTGTGCTGAGGAGACCCTTTGATCACAGGCAGTTCTGACATACTGGTAGTTTGGAGCACGGAAAAGAATTGAGTGTCGACGACAGGAAGCGAATGCTTGCAAAGGTTTGCAGAGAAGTCAGCAGTCAGCCATCATTTCGTAGCTGTATGCCGCGGGTTTGTGAGCCAAGGTTTGTGTCCGAGACGCAGCCTCTGGAAGTGTGCTGAAGCAGGGTGGCCCATGGGGTTGTTCAAGTGCTTTCCACCCTAGCTGTGCACCAAGCATGGCCCTGCACACGGCTTGGGGGGCAGCGTTTTGATGTTTTTTCTTTTTTTTCTCCTCTAGGTGCCTAGAGATGCTAAGGGCTTCAGCATCATTTGCATGACCCCGTTGAGTCATAACTGGCCGAAGCAGCATCGCTTGTTACTTTTTGAGGAGACTTGCCGATGGCCAGCCAGAGGCCAAGGAATGAGAAGTTCTGCTGATTTGGTGCCCAACAATGCAACAATGGAGATGTACAGTATGTTTGTCATACGTGTCATAGTCATTTGTTCCGATTCCTTGATCAGAGCAAAGTGGTAGAGACTGGTGCAGCATGGTTTAGCAAAGGCATGGCTTATCATGGCTTGCATGCACGCCATTATTGACGTGGTGAGGTCGGTACATGATGCCGCTTTAACCTCAGAATGGTACAGTACAGCATTGCAAGTAGCTGCTTGGTCAAGTATCTCAGCAGCCTTTTCCATAGACCTGGCAATGAGCCGGGATGAGTGCAAGGGGTTCACACACAAATGCAGGCCTTCCATTGAACGGATAGTCAGAACGCAGTGCTGTATTGCGGGGTTGTATGAAGCCCGCCGTGCCACCTTGCGTCAAAATGTTCCTTGGACCACGATGAGGGCGACAAGGGACTATCAATAAGAATCTTGTCAAGAAGTCGCATCCTTGAGAAGCGACAACAGTGCATGCCAATAACAACAGTCCAACAGCATGTTGCAATACTTCGAGATCTTCCCACAAAAAGAGTCACTTGAGGCCTTCTCACCTGATGGCCATCACATCATGGCAGCTTGTGTGGGCCTTGCAGAGTTCTTTTCACGTGAGGAAGGAGAAGAAAGCCAACACACCATAACAGACCCATCAGTCGTTGCGGTTCAATTGCTCAAAGGGTTCAGTGAACGATGAGACTGATGAAACTGCACATAGCAAACCCCCGTGGTGGAGTCTATGGTCCTTTTTGAAGAACTTGCAGCCATAAAGCCCTAGAAGAAGCTTCTTGTTACTACTAGTAAGGCACTTGTTCCTAGTAGCGATGCACTTGTTACTAGAAACATAAAGCCCATGCAAATGCCTTTTTTGGGTCATAATACTTGGCCGGAAATGGTATGCTCGAGCCCAACAGCTGGTTTTGTAAGGCTATGACTGGAAGTGCCGCATTTGGAGCACGGAGACGTTTGAAATCCTCCAGGAACAGTTGTTTTGTGGCGCAAGTATGTCCCAATCGTAAAAGGGGGGGTGTAATATGATGCAATATATACACACGTACACTTACTACACCCTTTGACATGTTCTTGGCCTATACGTCTTTCAAACTTCTGCGGTTGACAAGCTGACAGATGTTTTGTCAGCTTGAAGACATCATAAACCGATTAAACTCCCGCAGGAACAACATCATGCCTTTTGCATTGATTGAATGCGTTGTGAAACATTAGCCAGGACTTCGCTGAGTTTGTTCTCCTGAAATCAGTGCGATTCTTTGTTTGAACAGTTGCCAGGAGATGGCTCATGATGCACAAGTTGTATCATGCCGCTTCTCAGCAGACGGATCCTTCGTTGGGTCCCTCAGTGCACGCCGTGGAGACGAATCCCACAGTCGCTTTGGCCTCCTGCAATCAATTTTGACAAGGCAGTGACCATATGCGCCAACCAAATGGCTTTGGTGTGGCGTGTGCTGACGGGAGAACTGGTCAGCAGCCTGGAGTGTCAAGGGCACCCATGAACTCTAACAGGCCAATTCGGAGCAAGATCAGAACGAACGTCTTAGAGTGCATGTGCATGTGCATTGTATCATTGTCGTCGTCGTGTTGTTGGCCTTGGAGCTTTTGAATTGGATACGTGTCATTCAGTGTTTGTACTTCCAATGATTCCAATGCTTAGGTGCACCGATTAGGACATTCAGGGCCAGAGCCAGCCTCAGAATCTCAGATCAGCACAGCTGTGCTCAGAATGCGGCGCACGTGGTGCAGGGGGTCTCACCACTGCTCACTGAGGTTGCCACTGCATCCTTCAGCCCTGACAGCACTCGAATGGTCACGGGCGAAGATTGCCGTGGGCGTGTTTGGGATGCCAGCCCGGCATTTCTTTGGGTCTTGTGAGTTTGATGATTCTCTTTCGAACTGCTGCAGACACCGCGAAGTTCTGTTTTGCTTCGCAAAAGAGTGGCCCCACAATGCCCCACATGTAGAATGTAGATGTTTCTCTTTACTTGATGCCAGGTCGTCACTGGCAGATGCAGCGTTGTTCTGGTTGGCCACAGAGCTACGCTCTTAGCTGGTGCATTTGCACTGCGACCTTTGCTCCGCCGTCTTGAACAACTTGACTTTTCGGCCCTTGAGGCACGGTTGGAAGCGGCGCTCGTCTCGCCATGACTTGGCCAAAGATGCCACCATCTCTCACCGAGCAGTAACCGCCCTGTGGAAGCGTCCGTCCCTGTGCGGATGATGCCGTATATTTCTTTCTCCGGCAGTCACATCCATCACTACATATCAGTACGGCCTTTTCACAATAATATGGCTTTATCATGCTTTCTCAGTGTTTTTCAGCAGAAGGGTTCAGCAAGAATCTCAGGTGGGTCGGGGAGATTCGGGGAAGTAGTTTTTGTGTTGTCCATTGGGTCCATGAGGGGGTGTCTTTGAGTCATGTACAGCCAACACATGAGTGCGCTTGTCCCAGACTTGGCCAAGATGCTGGAGAACCTGTGCCAACAGTCCAACAGAGAACCAATCATGGCCGGGTTTGTCAGAGAAGACCGGTGAACGAAGCGGGTGGAAGCTAAGCAAGCTGCATGAGCATTGGTCACAAATACAACCACAGTTTCAATGAGCTTCACGCTTTGCCTGTCTCGTGTCCCTTGATGTTGCTCAAAGCGTGGGAGTGGCACCTGCTCAAGAGCAGGTTCATCCCGCGGTCTCTTGGTTGCAGCTCAGAAAGCATGCTGGTTTTGCAAGGCCACGCTGCTCATGTCAGCAACTTCAAATGACAAACCCCTTGTTCTGTTAGTCTCTTGGTTCTGGTTGAAACTATAAATTAGATACCGTTTGAGATGTTTGAGAAGCTCAGTGATTAATATGTGTTCTCCTTTCCGTTCCAAGGCACTATATATTGCATAGTTTTTGTGAAGCTCCACGAACTGATGACGAATGCTTAAGGGTGGCCCGCATGTATTTTACATTATTTCACCCTCGCCATGTGACATGCGCATTTGCAAATCCACCCGCATAGACCTCTTCCGAACAGTTGAGTTTTGTTTAGTTTGAACTTTGGTGACATGGGGCTGGGTGATACAGTACCCGGCGCCTGTACCTTCAGCACAGTTGAATCGGGATTGGCTGAGTCAGCAGATAGCTTGACAGATAAGGTGATCATCAATGAAGCGCCGCCGTCCTGTGAGGGCCTGAATGAGTCATTGGCGGGATCGATTGACAGTACAGTATGCACTAGCAGGGAGCCAAACCTAGCCCCACAGCCCATTGCTTCTTCAGGTGCTTTTAACTTACAATATTGTGAGACTTGCAGCATGTGACACTTGGTGCCATGCGGTGCCCTTTTGATTCCTGCCATGAGCTCCGTGCTGTTGTTTGCAGAGGTATTCTCCGCCCTGGTGGCTTTGCTCTTGTCAATTGTGCAATGCGAAGCTTTGTGTTATGGCAGCATTCAGGTCACAACAGTTTTATCTTTCTTTGTGATACTTGAGTCATTATTGTTTCAGCAAAAGACTCAGATACGACATGACCTTTGAGACATGGCACCCACGTCAAAATAAAGAGAGCAAAAGGAAGGCAGGTTGGTTCAACAGTCGCTTTCGGCAAATCGTGAAACAGGTCAGCACAAGGCAGCCCAGAGCAGCAGGCAAGCTGCAGTCGGGTAGTTCACAGCCTTTCTGGAGCTAAACAGGGTGTGGGTGTGGTTGTACAGCGTGGCATCACTTGAGCCAGAAACGCTGAAGCGCCAAACCCCGAAGCTTGCAGGCGGCAGGTCTTCTTCATCGTCAGAAGCTGGAGGAGAAGTTTGCGCTTTGGAGCAGATCAAAGCCAAGGCCGCAGGATTCCCAGCATGGTATCCAGAGCAGTTGGTGGCGGAATGGTCCGTCAACTGGTTTGTTCTTTTCATTCGTATTATATAAGTCATCTAGGGTCCTCATGTCCGTGGAGGGAGGCTGAATGAGGCTGATTTAAAGTCCAAATCGTCCAATTGATGCCAAGAGTGGTCCTTTGTGATTGTGTGTCGCCTTTCCTGGCTCGACCATGGCAGATTGCCGCGACTGCCACGATCTGTACTATCCGTGCACTCCTACCTGCGGCAACCACGACAAGCTGGGCAGGAGAGAGCTTGGACTTGCGAGACGTAGTATCCCACCACTGCCTTTTTGTCAACCCCGTAGCTCATTTGTTTTTGCTTTAGGAGCGAGATGTCCACCCTGCTTCAAATCAGGCACAAGGGGTGGTGTGTCCCACTGTTTCCTCAGTGGTGACATTTGTTTGAATATGTTTTCTGTGTTTTTTTGGTGCGGCTTTCAAAGACTTCGGGCCCTCGAGACATCAGATGATTGTCCGGAAGTCAAACCAGTGCAAGAATGCAAGAGTGCACAAGAATCGGCACGCAACAAACATACACCAACAGAAAAGGTGTGATGTGTTGTTGTTCATGTTTGCTGGAGTCCGCTAGTTCGCGAATATGGGGGGGGGCAGGGCATCCATCAAATACACTGCAACTGGTCGTACAATTCGTACAATGTACTGGTTTCCATGCGTTTGCTAGTTTTGCAAGAGTTGTATGATTGTTTGATATTTTTTGAGGCTTTGTGGTCCTTCTGCTGATTGTGGTCTGTAACTTGCCTTCTAAGTCTACATGTTGTGACAATGGTTTGTATGTGGACAAATTTGGTTTGCACGGATGGTGCCAAAGGCATACATACAAATCGAGTGATCTTGGTGGTTTTTGTTTTCCCGCGGCTATTTTCAGTGTCCGAATAAACACATGTAGGCAAACAATAGGATAGTGCCTGGCGCTCATTGAGTTTGCAACCCGACCAGGATGAACAGTGGGAGAAAGATTATGAGGCTCGTTGTTCTTGATTGTCTAATGTTTTATCTCCTCTATGCAAATTTGTCATTCCCCAAAACAAACATGATGCTTGTTCACAGCCGTGCAAGTTGCCCGCAGGCCTTCGAAGCTCTTCAACGGGCAAAAGGCATAATGTGGATTTGTTTGCAATTTGCAGTTGGATTGCTGCTCAAGGGTGCATGCAGACATAACGTGTCGGGTTCAATCAGTCCGGTCCAAACTTTGGGTCTTGGCCACTGGTGTGACAGAGAGCCTTGAAATTGGCAGATGCATTTCATGTTTGTGCTTAAATGCGATATTTAGACTTAAATGAGGGTATTGCTTCATGTAAACAACTTTCGTGTTGACACCACACCCGAAAGTGTCAAAAACTGTGATGATGCTTGAAAGTTTTACTTGTTTTTCGCAGTTTTCTTTTGCAGATGGGGAACCAACGCTGGCCCTGTTGGCACAATCACAAGGACAGTTGTTACGTGCTGGCACTTTGCACTTTTGGAGTAACGTAGAGGAAAATATGTTGCATTTGCCTTCAGAACTCTGAAGGCTGAACCATCGCTAGTAGGTTGGAGGCCATCGCTAGTAGGTTGGATGTTAGGTTGGATTATCAGAAACCAACGCAGCAGCTACCTCCAATGTTGTCACACTCCATCCAAACCCAAAGGCTTTGATCAAGTGCTGGAAGAGTAGTTCAACGGGAGATAATGGGAGTGCCTTTTGAGATTCAGAGCACAGAATTTCGTGAATCTCATTTAGTCTCAACTGACTGGGATATGTGACTGTGATTCCATCTCGACGTCAGCTGAATGTTGCCGTTCGTTGCGCATCATGAAAACTGTTTTGACATTGAATAAACGCCAGACTTTGAGTGCTGTCTAAGCGAAGCTGACTTAATCCCCTGTGCCCTGTTCCTAATGATCAAGGGGTCATTTATGAGTATCAAGTATCAATACTCATTTGGGGGTACACCATTGCTTTTGAATGGTACCTCATATCCAAAAGTTGTCTTTCCTAGCATCCCCAAAAAGCAAACCCATGATTTCAAAAGGCTGAATGGGTGTTCGTTTTTCTTACGTTTGCAGCCCTTGCAAAACTCTAAACAACTTTCAAAACACAGCTGCAAAAAGAGGCCAAAGGCCAGTTGGTTCAATTATGTTATATAATTTGGTAGGTGTTTATACTGTAATTGTTTATGCTACTAGGAACAAGTGCATCGCTACTAGAAACAGGTGCCTTACTAGTAGTAACAAGGTTCGCTACTGGAAACAAGTGCCTTACTAATAGTAATAATATACTAGGAACAGGTGCCTTACTAGTAGTAACAAGAAGCTAGTAGAAACAAGTGCCACGCTACTAGGAACAAGAATATCTAATTAGGGGAATGATTGGATCATCCGCTCTGTGTGTACCACTGGTGTAAACATATCTGAACTGTCATTCCCTTTCCTCATTGCCTTTCCTTTTTGACACTGAAGTTTTGTACGGTTTTCTTAAAATGGGGTGCACTTGACAGCCAAATTATGGTCTCCAGTATAATACATGTATAATATATATATAATATCTATTACGGTGATTATGTCTCGTCACTCCTATTTTCTTCAGAGGGTTGACGATCCCTCACCAATTCATAGAGCTGATAGGATGTGAACTGAAACTACGACTTGGAAGTCATAAGGCCGAACCGAAAAAGATTGGAACTCGGCATTTTCATTTTGGTTGCAAGAAAGTAGTTTGGGTCCACACCTGCCACACCTCATCTCCAGTTGCCAATCAGCAGGAATAGATGCCAAAGTCGCCAAAGTGCTGCAGCAGACTGAAACTCTAGAGAATGAAGAGGATTTGAAGAGGCGTGGATGCTGCAGTTGGCAAAGCGGTTTCGAGATCCCTAATCTGGAAGTCAGGTGATACACATCCCCCTTCCGACTTCACCAACCCATAGAGCTGAAACCCTCGACCAGAGCAAAGCTTCATCAGTTTGGCAGCGAGACAAGGCCCACCGAGCAGCAGCAAATCCGCCATGCAAAAGAGTTACAGGCCAACCACCATTTGGCGGAGATGAAGGCCGCTACTGAGCCGCTACTGCAGATACTTTTACTCTGTGATTGTTTGACCCGGTAAAAGTGGTCAAAGAGTGTGAAGATTGTTCACGGTGTCTTGGACTCATTGGCTCAAGGGACGAAATTAGTATAATATTAGTATGTCCAGGACGCTACTAGGAGCAAAGGGCATCGCTACTAGGAGCAAGAAGCTACTAGGAGCTTGTTTACCAAGGTGGAATTCCAGAAGAAGAATCTATCCATCCGTTTGGCCGTCCATTCGTGTATGCGCGTAAGCGGGGTTTGGACCATGCTCAATTGCACCGGGCATGTTTTCTCGACGCCTTGATTGACTCTGTTGTGTGTTCTCTTTCTGTGTCCCTTGGTAAGTCTTCCTTTGACACCTTTGAGCCACTACTAGGTTGGAGGCCATCGCTCTTAGGTTGGAGGCCATCGCTACTAGGGGGAAGCCATCGCTCTTATCATGCCTTATCGCAAGATCCCACAAATCCAAAGACAGACTCCTCACGTCTTCCTGTGAGGCGAAGGATAGTGAAGTGTCGCTCTTGAGGCTTCAAGGACGGGAGAGCTCCAAATGAATAAATTAAGCTGAAAGCCCATGACTCTGACTTATAATTACAAAAGATCTTCAACACAGACATGAAAAGAAAACAATGGTCATAAAAAAAGGGGTTTTGTTGGGGGATCGAAGACGACCAAAGTTCCTGTGACGACACATGCTGTGACACACTGACAGCGCGTTGCCAAGGCCTATGTAGGATGCCTAAAGCGGTGCCTTGATGTTGGTTTGTCACCGGAAATCACAGAATATCCTTCCTTGGTTTGTTTACGTAATGTGATCAAGCATACCAACAGGAGAAGCCAAGCAGACGTCATGCACTCAGGGCAGCTTCCTCCATTGTCAATGCTGGTGAGGTTATACAACATAGCCCGGAACACATTGCTGTCGTACACTAAGTAGAAGCAAGGTAGACCAGGCAGGACCCAGACATTATCGAAAATCTGACATGACAACACAGTACAGCTACTAGTCTAGCTTTGTCATGTGACATGTTTTTTTCCTGAGGCATATGCAAGCTCGTGCATATGAGATCATGCAAGGACTGATTTCTGGGTTGCAACATTGCATTTCAAGGCTAGATGTATTCCTTCATCAAGAAAGAAAGGGAGGAAGGACTTGAAACAATGTTGTTTTGCTATTTTGGGAGGAAAGGGGTTTTGGGCAGCAGGGCTGGAGCTGGGGCATTTAAAAAATGAAAACCATGCTGTTTGGCACAGGAAAGGCTGAGAACTTTCAGCGTGCAAAAGCTGAGCAGCAAAGTCAGCATCTCAGCCAACACGGAATAACAAGCTGCTTCAATGCAGTGTGGCCAGAGAATTGACCAGCCGTCACTTTGTGTTCAGGATTTATGCAATGGCAAAAGGCCCATGAAATGACGAAGTCGACACAGAATCTGTTTGCAACTCAGAGTCTTGGCTGAAGGATGCCAATAGAAGCTGTTGCACGCTTATGCCTTCAATGGACAGCCCGGAAAATGCGATGCGTTCATACCGCGCAAGTTCTGTTTAATAAGCAGACATCACGGGACAGCATGTTGAATCCGAACCAACTTCATTTCTTCAGTTGGAGACCAACACCATCTAAAGGTTCGTAGTTTCTCGTGCTGCAGAAGCCCTTTGAAGTCTCCGTTTGGGCACACTGTTCCGACATCAAACCGTCGGATCCGTGAAAACAACTCGGCACTCGAAACAATTCGTGAATTGCCAAGGAAAGAGACTGTCAGCTTGATCACCAGAGAACTTCACAAGCATCGGGACATGTTCGAGGTGGTTCAGGACCAAACCTTGATGAAGCTGTCATCTCACTGGGGCAGCCTTCTAGATGAAACTACTTTGGTCACTTGATTGTGCTCTCATACATACGTCAAACAAGTTTGGTTTCATATTGCTGCAGGAGTTGCAAAAGGAGCAACGACAACAACTGAGACAGCAAAGGCCCATTGGTTGAACCGATAATATATCAGCTAGCAGATGTCTCGCCAGGTTTCTTGCATGTTCTCATAATATTATTGCATTGTTTGTTTCAAGTCTTGAGAGAGAGAGAGAGAGAGCCATGAACCCCGGGCTTGCTGCCATTCAGATCACCACAAGGTCGGAGGATGACACCAGCAGCCGCTTTGAGCAGTGGCAACGCTCACCACAGGCAGAGCAAAACTAAGGGACTAAGGGTAAGCGTTCTTGACGCCAGTTTCGGGGCATTTGAGCCCTGAAAGGTTTGAACACTTGCTGTTTTCCTCGGGTAAGTCCGGACAGACAGATCAAATGCGGAGGGTCCAAGCTCTGCTTTTGCAAGGGCATGGCCACCGTAGAAAAGCAAAAAAAACAGCAAAAGGAGCACGCGGCGATGAAGGACAGCTGTGTTGTTTAGGATACCTCATGACCTCATGTTTTTTTTCCTTTTTGATGCCCAATCTTGTATTCGTACCTTTCAAATGCTTTTGTTGTTGTTATAGACCCTGACAAAGGGGTCGCAAGTCTTGTACCGTAGGAGCACGAAGCAGAGTGGCCACCAGCTTAGCCTTGACATGGGACACGCAACATACTACACTAGGTTGCTCGTTTTGCTTTGCTTGAGAGCTGCAATTGTGTGTAGCTTGGGGCAAAAAATCAAATCTATTATACAATACAATGGCAGTCCTAAAGCCTCTCCTCATATACCTTTTGAATCCTTTAACTTTTAACAGTTTGACAGTAAGTTTGCCTTTGGCTTGGTGCCAAGGATTGCCGATGAAGGTGCGGAGCTCTAGTGGGGAATCCCCTTGTGATACTCGTATGTAAGTACTGTACTTGTAACTGTACTTGTATTAGATTGAGATGGATGTACGTTGGAGGCCATTGCTATTAGCGCTTGGTCAAGAGTCAAAACTACTGCAATTGGTCTGAAGAGCTGGGACGATGCTTGGGCTAGGGTCAGGGTCTAGTAATTATCTCACAGGTGCACTCGTCGTTGTTTGGTTCTATACATCAGAAAACGACCGTTCTTCAGACATGTTGAATAGCTTCTTGTTACTACTAGTAACAAGTGCCACGCTAGTAGTAACAGGTGCCTTACTAGTAGTAACAAAAAGCTATTAGATTTTAAATTGAGATTAATAGCTTCTTGTTACTACTAGTAAGGCATTTGTTTCTAGTAGCGATGCACTTGTTACTAATAGCGAACCTTGTTACTACTAGTAAGGCACTTGTTTCTAGTAGCGATGCACTTGTTACTAATAGCTTCTTGTTACTACTAGTAAGGCACTTGTTTCTAGTAGCGATGCACTTGTTACTAATAGCGAACCTTGTTACTACTAGTAAGGCACTTGTTTCTACTAGCGTGGCACTTGTTACTAATAGCTTCTTGTTTTTAATGCTTTGCACGCAACCTTGACATTTTGAGACCAGACAGCAGTGGTAAATGTTGCCAGTTTCCACTGGTGAGGCCGCTTCGCCATGTGGCAGCAAAGACGCTCCAGAGGGCTATAGTATCTATACTTGCTGATTGCATGTGTGCTGGGAGATAAAAGGGCAGGTCAAATACGGCAACCTTGATCCTTTCTAAATATATCGTATTCAGGAGCTTACAGAGAGCGATTCCTTTCTCAATACCATAATATGGCACTGGATAGAAAGCATCGCTTGAGTTGAAACAAGCATGGAGCATTTGGAACTGCCTCGTGCCGCAACTAGTGGCTTTTCTCAAGCTCCGCACTTTACAAGCTCTTCTAATGCAGAAGCTTCTCATGGCTTCGCTTGTGTTTCTCTGGCTTCTCATCGGAAGCTGCTTTGACCTTCCACGTGGTGACGTCGTTGAGCCAGTGGCGTCCTCAGAGAGTTTGACAATTCGGATGGGAGGAGCGTCCTCAAAATCAGCCATATTGGCCTTGCGTTGACTCGCTTTACGTTGAACCGTTTCGAAGCGATTTGCATTTAAGTTGACAACCGGTTTGCGTATAATGTATGTGGATGTATTATGTATGTGGTTCCACATGTGCTTTGTACTTGGTCAAAAGGGTACTGCAGCAAGTTGAGCAGAGGCAAGGATGCACATGAAGACAGCTTAAGCATGCTTAAGCGAGCTGTTTGAATATGTTTGGATATCATGTGGAGACTCGTTCAAGCCATCTATTTGGGAGGTTTGCAAGGCATCGTCTCAAAGCCTGCTTCAGCGAAAGAGCCAGAAGGAGCCTCTTCAGCCGTAGAGTTTGAGAAGCACCGAAGAGCGGAACATAGTGGTACCATTTGCCAAAAGATGCCAAGCGTATCAAACCGTCTCGGTGTGTCAGGAAATCCTCTTCCAGGCACGGACACTGTGTTGGGATGTGTTGGGGATATGATAACTTGTTTGTATAGGTTTGTAGTGTTGAATACGTTACTGTTATGTGCCAACGCCATGCATGCAGTTTGGCGTCAATGGCTTGAGCTCCCTTGGGTGACGGTACCAAGCCATTTGCATAGGAACATTTGTGCATTTGACACAATTTGACACCCATTTGACATAATTGCATCGATGTTATTTCTCCTGAGCATTCGGACTTCCTGGATACAGTATATATATATTATACATATCTTCTATTTATTTGTTATTTTGTTTTCCATACCTTGGACCTCCTTGAAACAGTCAGTGTCAACCGTTAGTGACGGTGTCTAGAATGGCCACAAGTGGCATGAACTTGCCATCGATCTATTTGATGTGTGACAGCTTGTGAGCCGAGACAAGTGGATGCTGCAGTCTGTTTAAATAAAGCAATTGCAGCAATTGCATGTCAACCGATTAAAGGTTGGTCAGATGCAAGCTAGGCCAACATCCTGTTTCCATTCTGATTCTATTTGATATTCAATGAGTGCAAATACTCGTAGTTACGGTACGACAGTCGTCCGGAGAATAGGTGACCTATGGCAATCTCTTGGCCAGCAAAAGTTGCTCCCTTGTGAACCGCAGGATCACTGGAAGGGAGAAAGCTTGCCTGTGGAGCCTGACCGGCGACGCGGCACGGGTTTTGAATCGCTGCATGGGTTTCTCCAAAAAGCAGAACCTCCCTGAAGACGTTGGTGACAAATTTTATATTTATTATATCTGATGATTGAACCTCCAGAAGGGATGATTGACACCAGCTCAGGCCCACAAAGCCTGATGACGACCGCTTTGAGTTTTGTCAAGCTTCGCCCAACATCTTGGGCGAGGTCGCGTCAGAGACGAATTTAAGTGACACAACTGGAAGTTCAGCTTGCAACGACCAGTCTGAAGTGGCACTTTTCTCACCAAAGGACCGCATATTAGGGCATTACTACGCTACTAGTAACAAATGCGTCGCAATTAGTAGCTAGAAGCTGCTAGTTTCTGTTGATGCATGATCACTCGACTCCAGCATGAAGAGCTGCTACTCTATTTAGGCCTCACTGGCCTCACTTCTTACTTTGCTTGCTTTGGCACCGGCAGGACAGCAGTCCCTACTACGAGGTATCATGCTGTCCTGCAAACAAGCAATTTTGCTCGGGTTGTGCCAAGCTGAACTCGGGCACCTTGGAGACATGTGGTTGAAGCCAGAATCGGATCAGCGGCGCAAGAATGGAATGAAGAGAGATATAGGCGAAGCTTTCACGAACATCGAAGCCATCGAATCTGCTGCGTAGTATACAAGCCAATCAAGGCCTAATTCATCACAGTGAGTTTGCATTTGGCTTTGAATCTTCTCAGGCAAGACAGCGTGTGATGTTTGCAGTGGCGGCTACACAAAGAGAGCCGCGGGCTGCATTGCGTAACTTGTCCACAGGGATGCAAAACATAAGATCAATCGTGTTGGAATTGATGCTTTTCACTTCTTTTCATTGACCTGAATATCGTAGCCATTGTCGTGGAACAGACTGGGACTGAGCTTTGACTCAGGTGTACAGACGTCCCTGGTTGGACAAACAAAGCTGGGGAGAACTGCTACAAGGCTTCTTGTTCCAACGACCTGCCCCTTGGACTTTCAGATTCAGACCCTGTGACAGAATGTGCCGTGCCATTGAGAAAATACAATATCGCATAATATCGCAATATATCGCAACCAGTTTTGCTTGGGACTTTCAATTATGTTATGCAGAGTTTGAATATGTTTGAATCAGTCGTTTTTGGCCAGCGCAGGTTTCAGGGCTTCTCGTCCAACTCGGCTTGCTGTAAGTGCGGTGGAGGGCAAGCTGCGGCCACCAAGCGACCTGGTCAGCATTCATGTCGTGTGCACAGTTAGCCAAGTTCAAAGTTAGTAGACGCAGCATTGTCAGGAAGTCAACATGAATGTGGGTATTGTTTGCGTTCCTGCCGACCAGCGGGCTTGCTTGATGCCTATGTCATGCACTTTTTGTTTTGTACGTCCTGCAGATGACAGTTGTGTTTGCACTGATCACGCTGTGTTGAGGACTCAGGACACTGTGGACTTGTAGTGACCATGAGTGTCGCACAAGCATAATTGAATGTGTAGTGTATGTTTCAATGGTTGTGCTGGGCCCTTCAATTGCTCGGTGTCCCTTCGTATCTTTCAGCCGAATGGTTTGTCTTAAGGTGAAGGCGTGCACCAACATGCAAATGTTGTTGATGTATATATGTTAATAATATTTTGATTTCTGTTTGCGTGCGGAAAGCCCCATGCTCACTTCGTGAGGTTTTCGTACTATGTTGGTCCTATGGCCCTGGGCAGCAGCGCAGTCTCAGGGCATCCAGTGCCCCGCACTGCTCACCTGTATGGAGTTGACAAGGACTTGGGTAAGTAGTATTTTTGCAAGGCGTTGGAAGGACCACCGCTTGTGATGCAATAAAGCACAACACTAAGTCAATAAGGCATCAAGTGAACATCGGTGCATTGCACTTCCCTCACAAGTCAGGAGTTACTGTTGCTGACAATATACAGACGACAAACTGTCACACAGGAGTTGATCTAAAGGTCCGTATCACAAAGACAATGAGGGAGGCTTGCTTGGAGAGATGCAAGAGTGCACATTCTAGAGATTGATGAGATTATGATCTAAAGCCTAAAACAACTCCGCTGCGAAGATTTGCCAGAAAAGCTGTGGTTTGTTGTTGATGTTGAAGAGACTCAAGAAGGATGAGGTACCTGGTGATGACTTGGTGTGACCTGTTTGCATGGCTGTTGACCGGAAGGACTGCGAGCTGTCAAAGTATGGCCTCACGGTCGATGCCACCACAGGTGAGTTGAAATTGTCATCTGGGCGCCTCGACTAGAACCTTTTTGTACATGGCCATCATACAACTTGTGTGAGCATTCAAGGGAAAGAATCGGAAAGACAGGTGCTCAAAAGAAACTACTCAGTGTCTACCCAATTTTTGTCGTGTTGCATCCTCACTTTCTTGTTTGTTTAATGTTGTGCCACTTGGCTACATGTTGAACAGTGAGTGGAGGTATTTGCATGTAGGTGGCCGATGTTGCACTTCCAAATTCAAGGCGTGATACAGTAAGAGCATCTTACTGGTAGCCGCAAACCTTATATACTAGAATATCCTGGTATCATTTTGATGGTCGTTGCTGACTTGTCCCAACCAAATCAGATATGCCTAGACTGAATGGCCAACTTCCGCGCAAAGCTTGTGAGGTGCAACGCTGTAGGCTGTGGTAAGACAGAGACCATCGAAGTGAAGTGCACGGTTACGGCTTGGCAAAGCAATGGACTTTCAGCTTCCGCACCATTGACTGTGACTTGGCAGCAGATTGCAAAATAATCACTGCGAGCAACAGAGCAAATGAGAAATGCCACAGCAGCTCTTAAGGTTATAGATACAGTATATAATCATTGCCAGGTTGTGGATGCGACTTTCTTCAGCACGCTCCACATGCAGTAAAGAATAGCAAAGATATACTATTGGGAGTTGATCTAGAGGGGCGTGTAAGGGATTCCAGTGAGGGATGTTACATAAAACCGACCTTTTATGCAGTTGTCAAAGATCCACGATCAGGTTCGCGACTTTTTTAAGGTCTAGGTACGAGTTTGGCCACATATTTTAGTACAGGACAGCTTCAACCACTGTGAAGTGGTGTAATTAGCCATCGAGGCTTAAGGTCCGAGGTCCATGGTCCGCGGTCCGCTCTTCATCATCCTTGTGCCTGGAGCCCCAGACAATTTGAGAGTGGCCCACCTCCCTCCCTCCCTCCCCTCCCTCCCCTCCCTCCCCCCCCTCCCTCCCTCCCTCCCTCCATCTTTTTCAGTCTCTTTCTGTCTTTCTGGAGAGGAGGTTGTATTTTCACTCCATGTAATATGTACATTTTGTACCTTGCACATAGTAGGATGTCATGTTGACTTTACCTTCGCAGCTCGCGGCCCAAAACAGGAGTTGCAGCTTAACGGCTGTTTCTATAGGTTATCAGCCGTAGTGCTCTAACCACAGCCATGGACGCTCTTGCTATTCCTGGGAACGGTACATCATCGGTAGCAGTCCCAGCCGGTCTCATGACTGAGCCCACGGTGGATCTAGATGACCCCATGGGTTCAGCTCCTGTCACAGCTTACTTTCAGTTCGTTCAGCAAAACATCCAACAAGTGTACAACGGAAACGAAGATGCTATTATTGCTGAGGCAGAGAGAAGGCACAAAGAGATAATGGGACAATGGTTGGAAATGGTAAAAACCAAGTTTCGTCAAGCAATCGATGAAGTAGCGAGCAAGCATCATGATGAACTCAGTTCGGTAAGGCAACAAGCTCAATCTAGCCACAACCAAGTGCAAGGGGAACTAAGTGCCGCAAAAGCACGGATCCTAAAGCTAGAGAGTGAAAGGTCCATTGAGGCTGAAGCCAGAAAAGCAGAACTGGACTCCTTGCGCATCCAGCTCATGCACGATTGTCAGCAAACTGTCACTGCCATCACCAGCGGCGCCGAGCAAGGTGTGGCAACGCTTCGTGCAGAGTTCGATGAGCGGGAAACTCAGCTTCGACGTGAGCTACGCGACGCAGAAAATGAAAACTATAGCCTGCAGCAAATGCTCGATGACCTTAAAGCCAAAATGCATGCTGGACCCGAGCTAGGGTACCATCCAACAAGTGTCATGAATACACCAGTGTCTACCCCTAGGCATGATGACACTAAGAGGAAAAATCCTCTGGAGACCATTGCAGCAGAGGCTACTGCACGTTTGAGTGGACTGTTCGCACCCAAAGCGCCGACGGCCACCATCATCGGTGATGCCCCACCAGGGGCAGCTGCTCCTATCAAGCCCGTGCTTCCAGTTTACGGAGGCACAGCAGCGGATGGGGGCAAAACACCGACAAATATGTTCCATAGCCCTGCACCTTCAATTCGCGAACCCCATAAGCCAGCGTCATCAGGAGCCATCACCTCTGAGCAGGTGATCGAATTGGTCAAGTCACTCACTCAAAGAGAGTCAGATGAGAAGCCAAAGGTAAAGGAGGCAGATCACATCAAGTTGAATGACATGCCAACCCCTGAAACCTATCGGCAGTGGAAACATCATGTGAGGGACGAAATCAAGTCATGTTCTGACAAACCAGATGCCGCCTGGGACTGGTTAATGGAGGTTTACAACACTGTTGATGAGAGAAAAGTTCTGGAAGAGCGGTTGTCTAACCCTGGGAAGTTCACAACGTTGGATACCAAGTTGGCAGCTGCGCTGACCAGAAGTGCAAAGGGTGATCTAGCAAACCGAATCATCAATTACAAAGAAGAGAAGGCAAAGCTAGGCATCCAGGTTCGAGGTAGGATGATTCTTCTCATGTTCGATGACTATTTCAAGACCTCGGAAGAAGCGGGTAGTCTCTATAGGGTTGAAGATCTCCTCAATGTGGTAAAGGTAGGCGATACGGTAGCGGACTTGAAGCGTTTCATCAACCGCTGGGACGCTACCATCGCTGGTATGCCCGAACCACCGCATGAAAACGTGCTCCGAGACATCCTTTTAAGGCAGATCCGCACTAGCGCAATCCTGAGGTACGACATTGATCTCTTCGATCGTGCAAAAGAAGGTGACCACCATCGGTCCTACAAGTTTCTACTGCAAAGCATCAAGGATCTGATCGATTGGGAACGCCTTCGTGAGAATCGATCACGTATCGCGGAGCGAAATCGGCTAAAGCCAGGTGATCGACACGAGAAGAACGCAGCCCCTACTGTTGATCCTCGGCGAAAGCGTTCGCCATCGCGCGGACGATCCGCTTCTCGGGAGAAGGGTATTTGTTGGGCCTTTTTGGAGGGAAAGTGTGCAAAAGGGAAAGATTGCAAGTTCAAGCATGAAAAGCCCAAGCGTGACCCTTCCAAGAAGCGCCAACCATCCCGGGAGCGGAATGAGTCGAGGGACAAAAGCACAGATAAGGAAAAGAAGCGGATGACTAAGGAAGAGATGGCGAAGACCCCATGCAGGTACGATCAACAAGGTACGTGCAGAAGAGGAGACAAGTGCTTTTTCAAACATGGAGAAAAGGCAGCACCGGCTCCGAAAACGAAGCCAAGAAAGGATTCCCCAAAGCCAAAGGCAAAAGGAGATACCAAGAAGGCTGCCATTTGCCTGAGCAATCGGTTTGCATGTCTTGCAACTGGTGTGCCCGGACGATCATGTCTCAAGAAGTCCTGTCTTCCTCCAGCGAGAAAGAGGTCTAAGTCGTCTGTCCGAAGAACTACATTCGTTATGAAACCTGAAATTCGCACCATCCCTGCTCGCGGGGAACATTGCAAGATGGTCAAGCATGAGCGCAAGTACAGTGTGCATTTTGCCACGAGCGATCGCGTGCCCAAGAGCGACCCAAAGGCAGCCCACATGGCCAAGGTGAAAGCTAGGCAGTTGGCTGAAGTTGTTCGAAGCTTTGATAGCGCAACAGTGCCCTCATGTCGTTTCCTGTGCATCGAATCGTCGCTTACTTGTCGTGAGTGTCGAAGCTTGATCAAGTTGAAAACATGTCCTACTACCACCCCGACAATAGTTGCTGGTCCAGCACCAAGGGAAGGCAGGTTCTCATGGCTCGTCGATTCCGGGAGTGAGCAAGACCTCCTCAGCAGAAAAGTTATGGATGCTGCTGGTGCGGAGAACCCAAGACGGGCTCCTCACACCATCAGTCTGATTACTGCAAATGGGTCGACCGAAGCCAGCGAGGTAGCTGATGTCAAGATGAAGCAGCTGCTGGAGCCTTGCACGCCGTATTTGCTGGATGAATGCCCGGCTGTGCTCTCAGTTGGCATCAAATGCCTTGACCAAGGGTATAGGCAAACGGTACTCCGATCCTTGTGCGACCAGATGAGAAAATCGTTCAACTTCGTGTTGATGGTCATGTCCCAGTCCTCGACTCCGAGTGCAAAGTCTTTGGAAAGGGCAAGTTCAAGAAGGATAAGCCTCTGAAGAAGCTGTTTGCTATGCCGGGAGCAATCTCGAGCCCATCGGATAAGAAAGAGGATGAGGGCATTGACGAGGAAGTGCCAGACGACGAAGAGAGCCGTTTGGTGCGATCAAGAAAAGTTGGAGACTTGATGCGTGAAGCGCAGTCCGCAAAACACCAGTATCACCACTTCCCCAAGAACCCATTCTGCAAAGTGTGTCAGCGAGCGAGGATGCTTGCGCCACAGGCACGAAAGAAAGGGGGTGAAAGCCGCATTCAGACTAAGGCTTTCGGCGATCATCTGATTGCCGACCACGTCGTCGTGCGCGCGAACATCGAAGAAGGGAGTCGTGGTGAACGGGTAGCTTTGGTTGTGAAAGACCTGCATACAAAGTTCCGGAGTATTTACCCATCCCAGTCAAAGAGTTCGGATGAGGTAGTGATTGCTCTTCAGCATTTTGTTGCCCCGGATGATGCAGTAGAGGTCATTTACACTGACAATTCCCGTGAGCTGATAGCTGGTATCAAGGAGTTAGGGTATCGCCACCAAACCTCCGTTGAGTACGTGGACTCCTCCAAGAGCTTCATCGAAAGGGAAGTTAGGAACATGCTTGAGGGAGCACGCACCAATCTTGTTCAGTCCGGAATGCCCCTCCAGTACTGGCCACTCGCCATTCAACATTTTGCAATGGCAACAAACACGAGTGATCAGCTGGACTCATCTCCAAGCCCATGGGAACTGCGCTTTGGAGAAATGTTTGAAGGTATGGCCATTCCGTTTGGTGCAAAGGTCCTGTTCTGGAATAACCCCAATCGAGCCGACAATACAGCAGGAAAGCTGTCACCAACATCAGTGGAAGGCGTGTTTCTTGGTTACCATGTGCAGCCAGGGCACAAATGGCGTGGGGAGTATCTAGTTGCAAAGTTGGAAGCACTAGACTACCATGTTGAACACAATAGTTTGACGATCCAGAGGACAAAGAAAATTGAGCTCCTTCCAGGCGGTTTTAGTTTTCCATTGCGTGTCAAACAAGATCGTAAGGAAGCTATTCCTGATGACCCAAAGCTCAACCTTATCGAGTCTCCCAATCCGATTCCACTTGCGGATGCTGACCTCGCAGAGTACACACCATCCGAAGCTCCAGAAGGTGTACTTGAACAGGGGGGTGTGGAACCCGAAATTGAAGTCACGGCAGCTGACAAAGCCGAGGACTACAAGCCCGACACTACGCCGGCCGGGGTCCCTATTCCTGAAGGTTACCATTGGGATGGTCTTCGAGTGGTGAAGACGTGCAAAGGCAGCAAACGCCCCAAGGACATTCCATCGGATTATTGGAAAACGCTCGGCCCGAAAGATCGAGCAAAGTTGCTGAAAGAAATGGACGAAGCAAAGTCATCCTCCAGCAAAGGTTCAAAGACCACAAGTCCAGCGACTTCTTCTCAGCTCGGTTTATGCCGAAGCCCTTGTGTTTCGGACACAAGTACCAGCTGGGAAACCGTGCCCATGCCGCAGATGAGGTTTGGAGCACCTGCAATGCCGCGGAAAGTGCTTGATCAACCTGAGCCGCATCGTCTTCCGATTCGGGAGCTTATCGCACAGCGCATCAAGCAAATCGAATTCCAAGTCGCATTCGAGCTTTTCTGTGCAGTTGCCAGGCTCGTTCCTCGCGACGAGGTTTCTCGAACTCCGAAGGCCAAAGCAGCGTTGGACGCTGAGTGGGAGCGACTAAGAGCCAAGGGAACATGGGATGAAGCCCGTGTTCAGGAGTGCCGAAAGGTCGTTAGTGAGGCACACCGCAAGGGAGAGACTGTCCATCTCGGCCGCATTTTTGAAGCGTGCTACGAGAAGGGCAGTGAGCTTGAAGCGTGGAACCCTTTGAGAAAATTCAAAGGACGGACGGTTTTCGAAGGCAATAACGTCAGGGATCAAAACTCTGACCATGCTTTGTTTGGCGAGTTGGGCTCAAGCCCAGCGTCAATGGAAGCCGCCAAGGTTCTTGATGCCTATGGTAGTCAGCCAGGGTTTGGCAAACAGCAGGCAGACGCTGTTCAAGCTTATGTCCAGGCCCTCTTCACTGGGGTGCCCACATGGATATCTCTTCCGCGAAATCGGTGGCCAAAGACCTGGGAGGGTAAATATCAAAATCCCGTGGTACCCCTCGTGTTGGCATTATACGGACATCCCGACAGTGGCGGAATTTGGGAAAAGCACCTCAACAGTCGACTTCACTCCAAAGGTTGGGAACAAATCCTGCCCGATGTTTGGCAGAGTATGTTCTACCACCAAGAACTTCGACTTCTTTTGGTTGTATACGTGGATGATTTTAAATTGGCCGGGCCAAAGGAGCACCTTTCCAAGGGATGGGAGCTTATCAAATCAGCCGTCGACATTGGCGAGCCCGAAGCCTATGATCGGTACTTTGGTTGCCATCACAAAGAGTTTTCCCACGTACGTCTCCCCAAATCTGCGCATCCTTTTGCTCATGTTTTCGATCCCAAACTTGCAACAGCATGCCAACAGCATCGAACACGAGACTATTGGCACCATGACCCTGAAACTCGCACGTGGACTCGGTTTCATTTGCAGCCTCGCAAGAAGCTCTACGACCCTGCGAATGAGGGGGGGGAGTTCAGTAGGCAAATTTCGGGTCAAAGGATCACACGTTTTGATCATGATGTCACTTTTCATGGTTGTCCATCGATTCAAGCTGTTAGCGGCGATGAAGGTACAACATTGGTAATGGACTCATGGTCAGACAACCCCAAATTGCAAACGGAAGGCTTTTGGACGGGTTCGACCATTTTTACCTATGGTGAAGAGGTTGACCTCAGCGCGTTCGCAGCGGCTTCAAAGAACAGGCCCGGACCTCATCGAAATAAACGCGAGGCAAAGAACGAAGCCAAGCAGAAGAGGTTCAAGCCAATTGAGGACGTAGTGAAATCCACGGCTGGCGTCATGGTCAAGCCCGTTAGCATCGTTCGCTATGACATGTCAAGTTTTCTTGAATCGTGTGTGGAAGCGTACTGTGAGCTAGCGAAAGTGGATGTTTCCTCATTGAAGCCAGCCCCGACACCGTTCACGGATGCAGGTATTGCCAGGCCGACGTTGAGTGAGTCCGAACCGAACGGTCGACTTCAACCTATTGCCAGCAAGGTTCTCATGAAAATCCTTTTTGCGGCTAGAATGGCTAGGTTTGACCTACTCCGTGCAACTCAGAGTTTGGCCTCCCGGGTCACGAAATGGTCGACGGAATGCGACGTCGCGCTCCACAGGTTGGTGGCATACATCCACCATACCAAAGACAGATTCTTGGACGCCTTCATCGGCGATCCCTTGTCCGAATGCCAGATTTGGCTGTTCGCTGATGCGGACTGGGCAGGGGATGAAGAGGCCAAGAGTACCTCCGGGTGCACCACTGTCATTGTGGGTCCAAACACGTATTTCCCAATCAACTCATTTTCAAAGAAACAAACAGTGATTTCCACAAGCTCCACCGAAGCTGAAGTGGTTGCTGCCAATCAAGCTCTTAGAGCAGAGGGTCTTCCTGTGTTAGCACTATTCGAGAAACTCGCCTATGGCAAAGTAGCTACGAAACTTGCCCCAAAGGGAAAGTATGCTGACGAAGAACCTAGACATCCATATGTACCACTAAATCTGGCACATGGCAGATTTGGACGCTATGTGCGTGAAAAACCAAATGTGCGTGAAACTGCGTGAAAACTTGGAAAGGTCGTTTCCAAGCAAAAATCCATGCTTGAACATTTGGGAAAGCAGATTCCAAGCAAAGTTCAACCGTTCCATGGTGAACCTTGCTGCTATATGAATATATGTTTGAAACTTCTGTGACTAGATACATATAATCCAGGAAAACTATTGATGTTTTCAGGGTGGACTTCGTTGATTTGACTTGCACTCGCTGTCCGCTCGCCAATTTCATCGAAGCGTGGGGGTGTGCTTGAGCGCCCATTATATTCACCTATCTTTTAATGACAGCAGCCCCCATAAACATTTGATACAAACAGTGCATCAACTTTCACAAACCTGCCAGGAAGACTTTCCACAAACTTGCCAGAAACATGTTTCAACTTCCCTGAATTTTTTCCACATACTTGCTACAAACTTTCCAGAAACAATTTCCATTATAGACAGCGAACACTTTCCACAAAACTTTCTAGCAGCATGCTCCAGCAACACTGTCGACGTGCGATCAAACACGTTCCATGTTGTTTCATGCCATGTCCACAAACATCATTACTGTTGCAGCAAGACATGTGCAGGCATGGACATTTTGGTCAAGGCATGTGCAGCAGCAAAATTCACTAGAATCAGGAAGACTTCAACATCATTCACTGTAGGATCTTTCCTTTGATCTAGGATCCATGATGATCCATGGCTCTGGCAGAGGCCGGAACTTTTGTTGCAATTGGGGAGGAACTTGCAGGTGGAGTGGTACTGTGTCTCGCGCAACCAAACAACCAAAGCCTGGGTGAGCATAGGGCCCTAAGCCTGCTTGATCCTAAGGATATGACAATATATATGTGAATATATAGCCTGATAGCCTTAAGGTTTTTTTGGTAAAGGCTGATTGAATAGGGCCGATCCTCAACCATTGGGCTTCGATCTATTCCTTCTTCCATGCGCCCCCCCCTCCATGGCGTTCCCTATTTTAAAAAGTTTGCAACATCTCCCTTTAAGGGATTTGGGCAAGTTCTCCCTACTTCAGTGAAGGTGATTATGGACCAACTTGCAACACCAGGGATGAAGATCCAGAAAAGGGTGAACCCTATATGTGCTGCAGCAATTGTGCTCGATATCTGATATCGAATTGTGAATCCTCATGTCTTTTCCGATGTGGTCAGCTCGACATGCAGCAATTTGGAATATGTTTAAGTCTTTTGATTGTAATTGTTGTCTTTTTGATGTATGTTGGATGCTCATGTTTTTTTTGATCCTTGCTGCATTTCAAGGCAGGTCTTGGTACTTTCCCGCAGCCTCACCCGAAGTCTGCCACGCGTATTTTGGCCCTTCCATCGGCCAAGACATCTGCTGCAGCAAAGAGGACTTCTGGCCTGCCACAGTTTTGTGAGAAGGACGAGGCTGGTGTTCCTAAATGTGTCCAAATTTTGTTAATGATCTATTACCCTGAGGATGAAAAGACTTCAGAGGTTGAGAGTGAGGGGGGCGCGGATATCGAGGCCACCAACACCAAACGGAAGCGACCGGCTGCAACCTGGAGTGTTTGAGCTATCCTTTTCCATTTTGTTGCATAGGTTTGCAATTCTTGGTTTTGCTATGATGGTTTGCTTAAGAATCAACAAGTTAGGATTCTATGGAACCAGAAACCTACGCCAAGCTGCAACGGACCAAACGCCTTTTCAGCCAGTTGTGTCGTGAGATGGAAGCTTGGAATAATCACAATGATTTTTTCCTATTTTGTTTTGTTTTGGGAGGCTGAGAACCGTTCTGGGTGGGTTGGTGACCCTTTGCGCAGACCCCTGATTGAGGATGCAGAAATCAATGCGCTGCACCTCAAGGTCAAAGCACCATTCCAACTCGTGGCTGATCTTCCAGTGGACAGCTGATTTGAATGGACATCTGATTCCAGTGATTTGAATATGGAAGAAAATGCGTGTTGGGATGGGGGGATGGGCTTGAGGGTCAGGTGCATTGAAGGTTTTGGCCACCAATGTATAGTTTAATGAATGTTCACCCTTGGTCTCAACCTTTGTTGTCATTCACCTTTGTTGTCATTCAACCTTTGTCGCCAAAGCCATCCACTGCCTCCCAACATGTCAGCAGGACACACCCAACACATCTCCACATACACTATCTTCAAAACCACCCAAAACAATTTCATAAACCTTCAAAAAACCGTTGCATCAAGTGTCCCAAATTAAGACCTTTGGTCTATGACCCAACGCAGTGCCAGGTTGATGGCGATTGGGCTACGTTTGCTATGAAGCAAGCCGGACATGGTGTGGGGCCCTGGGTTGCAATAGAATTTCAGAGTTGGGTAATATGTTGGGAAGACCATATGGTAGGCTGTCACTAAACTATACACCATGCCATCAGCAATCTCCATATAGCCTGTATCCTAACTGATTCCATGCCATATGAGAATTGGATCATTGAACCAAACCATATGCATGCCTCATGCATGCCTCAGTCTCCAGCCCTTGTTTGATTGTGAGAGTTGGATCACTAAACCCAACTATGCAGTGCATGCATCCTAACATTGTCCAGGCCAAAAGTGTTCAACATGGCCTGTATATGTTTAGACATGGATCATTAAACTAAAAGGCATGCGACTTGCATTCCCCCACATTCATGAACATGGCCTGTATCCCAAACCGATTGCTCTCCGGCCTCAGGCTCTTTGGCTTCTGAAGCATGGTACGCCTTCCCGCGTGCTTTGCGTGGGTGGTGGGTGGCTGGTTTGGGAAGATGCGGGGCTCTTGACAGGGTTCCTTTTGAAGGCCTCGGAGGGATTGAGGCTATATAGATTCTCCTTTTTAAAGGCCATGCCTAGGTTCTGAAACATATTGAGGGCTTGATTCCACTCGATTGTGTGGTGCCTATCAGAAATTTTGGTCCAGGTGGGGACACGATAGTTCCAATGATGGCAACAAATGGTGCAGTTTCGAGTACTCTTGACGAGTGAACTATATATGCATTTCATGCGTTTCATAATTGAAGGATTGCCAGATCTTCACCTTGTTGGGCAAGCCATGGCTACCATGAAGCAAAGAATTGCTGAGTACGCCAGTGCCTTTGCAAAGCAAAAGCGCCTCCGAGAGGTTTTTTGCAATGCAAATAACAATTGTGTTCTGTATGTTTTTCCCATATATATATATATATAGATATTGATGCATTTGGCCTCTGAAAACAGAAATGAAAAGGGTATAGGTGTTCTTCAGACCAAAACTCCAGGTTGGCTTCAGCTTCTTATGCAATGCCACAGGGCGCCTCTTCACCAAACAGCAGGTGAGCTCATCTGATCTCGATGCCAACTATGACCCGGTCTATGCAGTCATGGTTGTAAGCCGGGGCACGGGAAGGTATTCAGCACATCTTCTCAAAGAAAGCATCATGAAGTTTTACGAGGAGGCGAAACTGTACCCCCCTGGTATCACATCAGAGATGGAGTGCATACAGACTTGGGCGCTTAAGCAAGGAAAAGCCTTGCAAAGACTTGTAGCTGGACTGCATTTGGGTAGTTAGTTGGTTTATCAAAATGACCTTGTATAATATTATTGTGTGTGTATACAATATATATATATACTTTCATGTCTGTCCAAGGTCAGCCGCTTCCGGAACCTTTACCGGCACGCGGGCACCTCGAAGAAGGGGAACATCAACCGCCTCAAGCAAGATCTGGAAGGCAAAGTGGATTCTAGGCTGCTTCAACTTGTTTTGTGGGAGGTTTCTTAATTGGCAATCCCTGAACTCTGTGGGTGGTATAAGTCTAAGTTGCAGGGTCTCTTAATTAAATTTGCAATCCCTGAATTCCCATTAGTCTAAGTTACGGGGTCTCTTAATTTGCAATCCCTGAACTCCCTGATGATTATTTCAAAAAGGTGGTATTCAATGAACTCAGTCAGGACTTCGTTCCTGGATCGGCGCACCCAGATGATGATTCCGAAGGGGATGGTGGAGAGGGAGGTTCCTCTGCAGCTTCTGTGGATACGCTGACCGAGATACATGTCCCAGTTCCTCGCATATTGCATTAGGGCACATGTTCTTATATGATATACTATAATATGTATGGACCCAATATAGTATACAGGTTCTCCCTCATTATCTTTCAGGTTGATTTGGAGAGCACGGTGCCAAAGCTTCCTGGTGATTCTGGTGGCCACCACCCAGATCAAAAGATCATGGACTTGGCGCTGCAGCTGAAGGATGCCCGCGCGCATGCTGCATCCCAAAAAAAAGCAAGAGACACATAGCTGCGTTGGAAAGATGTCTTTTTTGGGAGGATTCAAAGGTTGCTTTTCAACATATGACCAGTGGAATTGCTGATAGCCATTTGCTTTTGTTTAGGTCATCCTCATCGTCTGTGGCGTCGTCCTCCCCATCTGGGGTGTCCATGGCTGAGAAGCTAGCCAAGGCTTTGCAGCTGGTCAAAGAGGTCGTGCCTGAGAGCAAGCCGACTGCACAGCAATCCCATGTCCTCCCTGCCTGTGTGACTCGTCGTTTGTCAGGTATGGTGCAAATCACATGGCCTGATGTTTATCTAAGCGGGATGAATGTTCATATCAATACAATTCTGAATACTATATAGTTTGCTGTGTTGATCGATCCTTGTGGCCATCCTAGGTTTTGAACACCCTTCAGCACATTGGTGCAGTGGAGCCCTTCCCACTCAGCGACCAATACAAGAGCTCTTGGAAGAAGCGCAAGGCTGAGGCTGAGGCTACTGGTGCTCCTCCACAACCGAAGTCCAAGAAGAAGGTCAAGCCAGCTGCCTCCAAATCATCGTCCTGCCGGAGCCAGAGCACAGGCGCTTACACTCCGCAGGTATTTGCTTCTACGAGGCTGCAGTACATTGCCAAGCTCAAGGAGGAGGGGCTTGGACATAGGGAAGCCTCTCTTAAGTGGAATGAGTCGGAAGAGAAGCGAAACCTTCTCAAGGACCTGTCGGTTTCAGAGCTAATTCGAAGACGCTTTGTTCAGAAAGGCTGCCAAGCAAATCCTTTTGCATAGGCCCTGTATAGAACAACCTGAACTTAGGCTCAATTCAAGCAACTTCACACGCATGGCTGTGTGTTGCAAAATATGCGAGTGTTCATAAGCGTTTTATTGTTGTCAGGATTGCTCAAATTTGCGCCAGGGAAACACGGGTGCTGTCAATTTGAACTATTAAGGAAGGCATCCAATGTACCTTACATTTGCAAATGTCAAGGAATGGCCATGCTGGTGAGCTAGTTTTTTGGCTGCAGCAACACTTGGTGTCCAGTGGTGCCACCATGATCCTGGAACTCATGAGGTGGCGTGCACCACCAGTGCTCATGTTGGTGCTGCTTCTCCTGCAGTTCAACACCAAAGTGCCTTCGGGGCCAGGCGTCGAGTTTGTGGAGCTCTTCGCAGGGCAAGGGGAAGCTTCACGTGCTCTACGATCTAGCGGCCTATCAGGGTCCATGCACGACATCAATCTGGCACCGCAGCTCATGGATCTATGTCAGCCAACGGGGTTCTTGCCACTCGATCTGCAGTCATGGTGGCCCTATTCTTTGATGTGTTCTGTTCAACCAATGTTCAATTGTTGGCTTCTATAGAAGGGCTATTTTGGGGATAAGTGTATGTTGTGGTTCCGTGTCCAAGACTTGGATCCCAGGGTGGCTATGAACGAGATTCGTAGAGCTGAGCCTGGCAGCCTTTGCATATTTGCCCTTTGCTGCACATCATTTTCCAGGATGTCGCTAGGCTATGACCTTTGATGGTACACGCTTTATATATTTCCCAGGAGTTTTGTGGTGTGGTTGTGCGGTGTGGTTTTGGTATTTGGATCTCTATGTGGCATGGTGCAGTCAGGAGTCGAGCAACCTCTGGCCGGTCCATATTGTTTCCATTGGGGCACATTGAGTTTGAGTTTGTCGCGACTGGAAATTTGCTTGTGGCACGGCTGATATTGTTGCTATTTGTGGCCTCATGGAAAGGGCTTCGCTGGGTGATCGAACAACCAGAGGGTACTGCATTTCCACTACAACCACGGTGGCAACAGTTCCTGGAGAGCGCCCATGTGTCTTGTCATTTATTCAGTGTATGTTTTGGACAATAAATGTTGGATACTTTGGCACTATGGGTTCTTCCAATATTGAACACAAGAAACGCCCCAAAAGGAATTTGCTTACGATGCAAGGTGTGGTCTACTTCATTCTGGATGGGCAAATTTGGTGGACCCACTGCAAAGCGACACCGGCTTTGGTCAAATGACCAACCACTCCTCCTGGCCATCAGCAATGCGGCTGGCTCCATGACGAAGCAGGAAATGGATCAGCTGCCTGGTGGCCCGCTGGTCCAAAAGTATCGGGACCGGCATGGTGTGCTTCGCTGCACTGGCATCAAAGAGAAACTCAAAGCTTCACAGACACTTGGTTGGCCCTTTATATAAAAAGGTATTCTCATATTTTGTTTTTTGTGTCCTCATAACTTCTCTCGGGGAACTGTGCACCTTTGCTAGGTTTAAAGGCTAGATAGTGTTGGAGCCACGTGTCATTTGGGGTAAGGACTTACACGCCACATTTTGGGCAAAAGCTGGCTCAGCTTGCGATCGCCTTGCGTCAGGACTGGGTGTATACCAAAACACCCAAACAACTGGGTTTCAATGTGATTGAACTAGCTTGGCCAACAAGATGTTATAAAAAGAAAAGCCAAGAAGGTGCGGGTGTCTAACACCAAACAATTTAGCTGGTCTGCCTATATACTGTCAGGATGACCTTCCTGGGCCAAAGTGCCATGTGGATGTGGATGGCAAAAGGGGTGACTTTGAACTATTTCTCAATGCCTATTGCATTCCTGGTCTGGGCGTGGCTGGCCTTGGGGACCGGTGGCCAGATGCAACTCGATGAACATTGTAAACTTGTGAGTTGTTTTGTGGGTCATGGAATGGGGCTCCGTGCAGGGTTGACCAAAATAATGCAAATGGTTGTTCACACCTAGCCTGAAAGTCTTTGTGTCCCAGGAGCATTTGTTTGGACCGAGTTCAAACAATAGAAACAATTACTATTTGTGGGGTATTTTGGACCATATATACATGGATGGAGCTGTGCAGGCAGAGTTGGATGAGGCCCTTTGCTGTCATTCAGTATGCTTGTGTTTTTGTTGTCTTTTGGCACATTAGGTGGGACTGTCCAGATAGATATCTCCCATCCCTGCATCTCCCATCCCTGGCTCAATTCCCGACCATCATCGCACGGTGCCTGGAGGTGATTCGCTACCTGGCCAAATGCAAATATCTCGATCCACCAGGACGTTGGGACTCTCGGTGATCTATTGGAACTGGTTTCTATATAGTTGGAGCGCTATGCATGAGCTAGCTTTGGGTGGGATATCATAGTTGACACATGTAAGGAGGAGGCTTTCATTGCCCTGGGATTGCTGAAGCCATCGGAAGCCTTAACATGCTCTGGCTCCTGAGCGCCTGATATGAGCTCCTGAGGATGCGCTTTAATTAAAGCTGGATCTACAGCATTGCCCTGATGCCTACAACAGTGGCTGTGGGGGGGGTTGTGTTAGAACATGGTCTGGTACTTGTAGAAAATCACTGCGTGAAAAACCGTGATTTCGACGTGAAAAAGTACCAAATGACCGTGAAACGGGCGTGAAACGCGTGAAAACTACAATATGCTCATTTTTGACACATGGTAACCTTCACAGGTGTTGTGTGGTTTCTCTGGGAAATGGAACACATGTGTGAGTATAGACATTGAAGCCATGCTTTGCACGTGCATTTCTTTTATAGCCATTGAACCTCACTGGTCATCCTTGGTATATGAGCCATGTCGCTCCCCACGTTGCCCTTCCCACTGGATGAACTTGATTGGGAGAAGTTTGGAGAGGTACAAAAGTCCATAGCGCTCTCTCCAATCGATACCATGAAAGTCATGAAGTTGGTTTTGGGTACAGACCCTCCCCCGGTGCCTGGACAGCATTTGCTCACTGTTGATCAAATGTTTTGGTTTTGGGAAACCCAGTAGACATTATCTTGAAATTTGGGGTTCGCTCTCATCGGGAGTTGTTCGGCTGGGCCTCATGGGCATAGCTCAGGATGTCCTGCAGCTGTGCGTTTCGGAGTCGATGCAACAGGCTGCTATTCCGAAGGGAAAAGCGAAGGGGAAAGCGAAACCAAAAGCGAAGGGGAAAGCGAAATCACAAGCGAAGGGGAAAGCTAAAGCTAAGGCTAAGGGGAAACCCAAAGCGAAGGGTAAGGCAAAAGCCAAAGGGGGTCGGAAGGCGAGGACTGTTCTCAAAAGCGCTCCTCCACCTCTTGAAGACATGGAGGAAGAGGAGATCGATGACGACGAGGAGGTGGAGCCTGAGCGGATGGTGCTGAAACGACCGGCTGCCAAAGCGAAGAAGACGGAGCCCGAGACATCGAGCAGAACCCGGCGGCCACCGATTTCTGAGCAGGTTGAGGTGGATGAGCCACCGGAGAAAGTCCTCAAGGCTGGGGAGCCAGCTGAGAAGGAAGCTGTGGTGGCCATGAGCCCCCCTGCACGTCGCTTTCCGAGATCGGACACCCTGAACCTAGAGTCCCAGGCTTCTGAGTTGTAACTTGGTGGGGCTCAACAATTTATTGGTGCTATATGAATATAGGTATGTATTAACAAATATTATATTCATGAAAAACACTTACTATATGTGTGTTTCCTCTCTTAAGGTATATATGCGATTTTCCTTCAATTTTATGCATTCGAGGTCTTGTGGAACCCTCCAAGCTGGATTGAAGATGGTGGAGGTGCAGCACGCTCCAACAGCGGAGGCTGCAAATTCACAAGTCTCCTCGCTGCAGTTCTTTGGCATCTGTATGGTGAATTGTAAGTTTTTTTTTTGGCAATCTCAACCAATCTCAACAGTCTCAATTACAGTGTTTTTGATGTCCATTTGAGGTTGGGTGACAGCGTCACAACCTTGTCGCCTGGATCGCTGGAGATGGCAGCAGCTTTGTCGGCCGCGCAGGCCACCATCAACCGTTTACAACGCCAGCTTGGTCAGATTCCTGATGGTGGATCTGAGGCATTGGAGCGCCGTGGACACATTCAGGCCAGGTGTAATGGTCAAAAACTAGTATAGGAAGTTTGTGGTTCTTCATTGTATCCTGGGAGGATGGGTTTTGGGGAATTATGCATGCTATCGATCCTGCAAGGCTGATTTGGATGGTGAAGAGCTCACTGAGGAGGAGATTAAGAAGAGCACGATGAGCTCTGCATCTCAGCGCACCCGGGACTACTTGGCCGCCCGGAAAGAGATTAAGGCGGCTGAGAGACAACCTGAAGTGGATCCTGCCATCGAACCAACTCCGACTCCAGCCCAGGCAACACCATGTCTAGGCGTTGCGCTTGTCCATGAGGATTTGCCACCAAAGGCCAGTGTGCCTGCAACCCCAGCACCTACGGAGACTGGAGATTCAGATGTTGTGATGGTGGATGAAAGTCCCTTTGTGCCCGACAACCAGCTTGGCTTGGAGGACAGCTGTCGCTCACCAACCTTGATCCTGGGACAGGAGATGGAAGTCGAGGATACGTTCGTTGACACTGTCGGTGAGGCAGCAGCAAAGGCTCATCCTGCTCCAGTGGATCCACCCACGCCAGTGACAACACAGCTGCTTGCTCCAGTGGCACCGCCTCAGGCTGTGGCTCCAGTGGCAACAGATCCGCCTGCTCCAATCGCACCGGCTCAGGCTGCCGCTCCTGCAGATCTGCCTGTGGCACCATGTCCGGCTGCCACTCCAGTGCCAACAGATCCGCCTGCTCTAGTACCACCTCATGAAGCAGTGAGACCTGACCCACCCGCTCCAGTGACAACACTGGCTCTGCCTGCTCCACTACCACTGCCTGAGGCTGGACTGACACCCGCTCCAGTACTGGCTCTGCCTGCTCTGGAGGCAGTGCCTGATCCACCAGCTCCACCTGCAGTTGCTCCAGTGACAACACTGGTTCCACCTGTTGCAGTGGCAACGCATGAGGCTCGAGTACCTGATCCACCCGCTCCAGTGAGAATGGATGGAGTGGTAGCGCCAAATCCACCTGCTCCAACAGTACCGGCTCCACAGGCTCCACCAGCTCCAGTGGCGATGCCTCAAGTGCCCGCTCTAGTGACAACACTGACTCCACCTGCTCCAGTACCACCTCCAGCCACTGTGCCAGCAACGCCGGTTAACCTGGGTACGACACCGCAGGCTCCTTTATCCGCTCCTGGCTCAATGGTTGCCCAAGTGGGGGGGTCTACGGTGCGCTTTGATGAGCTGCCAGCAGATATCCGACAAATGATTGCACAAGGGCCATCGATGCCTGCAGCTCCATCAGCTCCGGCCCCTGCTGCTGCCAATGCAGACGCTGATGAGCGTGTCAACACTTCGACACACAGGAATGAAGCCATGAGGCTGAACCGTTTCATGCAATCGCCTGCTGCAGCTGACTTTCCACATATGTCTCAGCTATTCAATGGAAGTTCCGCAGTGCCCTGGTTTGATTTGTTTACATGTTTTTACCTTTTGGTTGCAGTAGGTCGTAGTTGTGAAAATTCCAATTCTTTGGATTGGGCGTGTACGCCAGGACAAATTGAAGCTCCTCCGTGCGTGGGTGAACTCTGGTTGCAACAAGCAGCAGTGTGAGTCAGCTGTGGTCCTGCAGAAAGAGTCTGCTGAGCGGTTTGAAGGGCAGCGGGAGCCTTGGTCGGTGCGAGATATGCTCCTTGCAAATTGGCCTTTGGAGAAGATCAGGAGCATTGTGAGCCGTGGTGGCGCCACACCTGATCCTGACTGCCCTGAAGTTGAAGAGTGCTTCCAATATTGGGTGACGGTCTCAAGGAGAAGGACGAGCTCGGAATCAGTCAGCACGAGAGCTACCACACGGCTGAATGTGGCCACTACATCAGAAAGCTTGGGAGCGTTTATGAGTGACCCAGCTGGGATTCCTGGCGTTTCTTCGGGAGGGGCTTCGCGTCCTCAGGCTCCAGTTGCAGGTATTGATGTGGTGGAACGTGCTCAACAAGCCCTGCAGGCATCGACTGGAGGAGACAAGTTCGGATGTCTATTTTGAAGCCTTTTTGGTTTTGTGGGAGGGTTGAGGTGTTGAATGCATAAAGGTTTGCAATTGTTATTTGGATCATTTGGGTTGCAGGAGCTCCGCGACCAAAGGGCCAATCCAAACCGAAGGCCAAACCGAAGTCACGACCTTCTGTGACCCCAGCAGAGCCAACAGGCGCTGCAGAATTGAAATCTTCATTGAGCCCACTGCTTGCAAATTCAATGTCTCCTATTTATCAACTTTTTTGGTTGTGTCAATAAATAAGTAATATAGATTTATATTCATGAATCTGTGACATTCTGTGACCAAGGTAGCCAATTGAAGAAGGAGATCAACCAATGCAATATGGCTGCCCTTGACCTGGACCCGAAGGACAAGCTCCGCGTTTCTTTGATGAAGTTCAAAGACCGCTATGAAGAGTTTCTTCAGGAGTGCCATGACAAGTTCAGTCGTTTTGGATGTATCTTTTGGTTTTGGATATATACATATATATAGTGGGATTAGGAGATATACTATATATAAGACATGTCTGACTGACATCGCCGTCATGGATTCCCTAGCCATCACATCTGAGGATCAAGGGCATGGACAACTTGTCGACCCTCAAAGATTTGCAATCCGAGATTGCTGACAATGAACCTTTCACAACACTCTGCCATGTCAACTTTTTCTTTTATTGTACCCCCTTGAAAATGAATTGGGTCATGACCTTTTCTATATCTGGTCTGCATGGTGCCCGACCCAAGGTATCGAACATGAAGGTGATCAAGGCCCAGGCGAAGGCGGTCCTGGCGTGCCGCAAGAAGGAAGCCAAGGCGAAGGACGCTGGATCTGCGGCCTCGGGCAGCCAAGGATGATGTGAGATGAGATATGTGAGAGGTCCTTTCTCCTCTGAATGCAGGGGGTGAATCTGCCGTGGCTGTATTCCCATAGCCTACTTTGCACAGAAACTAGTGCTAATGAAAAATGAAGAGATTGGATACCTTCATGTTTCAAGACAATGGGTGTGCAATTGTGGGAGGGGTGCATGCCCGATGAACCATAGATTCGGGTCAAGCATTCGATGTTTTGATGACCTCACCGTGATCCCTAGAGCAGCTTAGAATACAGCTGTGTTGACTCGATGTGAAAAGATGGTTGCACTGGAAAGGATGGTGGCTTTTTTGGTGCATTTGTCAGTTTAATGCCAACCCGGCGCAGGTGATTGGGAGGACCCGCGCTTAAGCAACAAGCGCCAACGATTGGATGATGTGCTTCCTGGATGATTCAATCTTTCCTTTATTTGTTAATCTTTGTTTTGGGAGAGGGGCCTCCAGAAGGTGTAGAATTGAGGGGTATGGATCGCCCATGCGATCAATCCTGCTCAGGCTTGCGCGCGGAGTGGGCACTGGCGGGTCCACGATCAAGCACGCCTGTGAGATCGGGGAGATCTTCGATTCACAGGTGTTTACTCGGAGACTGGGTCAAACTTAGGAATTGTTTGATTCTTTTGGTGTTCTAAGGCTGTTTGAATGAAGAAAGGGAAAACATTTAAAGGCATGGGGTTCAATTCCCTGTATCTAAGGGCGGGCCAACGTGAGCACAATGTTCATCGCAAAGCTGCGCAAGGTGGCATCAGCTTTCCGGCTGAACCATCCTATGTGGAATTGCCGCTTTGCGTTGACACAAATTCTGGCAGAGTGGCGATTGAATCATGGCCGATCTTGCTTCCAGCCGATTTGGAAATTTGGACCAATATTCAATCCCTGGTTCAACTTTTTGTTTGAATCGTTTGGTATGTCCTTTGAACATGCCCTTTCAATGGCTTTAGAATTCATTTGCAAGGTAACTGCCATGATCAACTTGGGGCATCTGAAGTATCTCACCCAGTTCGACAAAATGGAGGGCTACTGGCGGAATCTTTTGAAGGACTACCCCGATCATCCGGTGCTTGGCCAAGAGGCCACAAGTGTACCTTTGACGCTTTATGGATCCTTGCCTTTGCTTATTGAGCAGCTTTGGACTTTGGTTGTGTCCCTATATGGCCGTCGACATGTTGAAATAATCAATACTATAGTTATTTGATCTGATTCAATTCAATGGCTGCTGCAGGGGATGAAGGGCAAGCACTTGGTGGATCTTGGATGAACTACCACTGGTGCCCCGACTTGAGCCCTTGCATCTCCACTTCGGCCTGCAGCAGGTTCCTCATATGCTGCATTCCAGCGTCCATGTGCCTCAGAGCCATCAAATGATCTTTGCTGTTTTCAGTTTTGTCTTTCTTCTCGAAGCTCTATTTAGATCGTATATATTGTATATCTAATAGTACATTATGTGTTCACTGCATATACGCTTCATACTCAGGTATGTGTTTGATGAGAATGGCGTGAATCTTACTCTTCAAGCTGCTACAGCTGCCATTCGGGACAGCTTCAATGAGCTGTCTACAACTGGTGTTCCCATTCTGGACCCGAAGACTGGCGAGCGCGTGCCTTGAACTTTTTCGTAAAACTTTTACATTATTTGGTGTTAACGGTATTGAGCCAAAAGATTGGGCTAGCCATATGGGCTACATGGGACTTGATGATCAAATATAAGCCGATGTGTGCGCAATGGTCAGGTCTTGACGCTGAAATTTTGGATTACTAACATCAAGGGCGACTGGAAGTTCCTCCATCAGACCTTCAGCTTTCAGCGCTATGCAACTTTTGAGGAGGCCCAACTGTTGAAATAGTGTCAATGGTGGGCTGGGTGGGCCCTTAATTAGTGTCACTGATTGTCATTGTGTCATTGGGAGTTCAATTCTTTCGGTTTGATGGCTGGTTTTCATATTGTATATTTTTCCCATGCAGGTGTGCTGGATGTGCCGGTGCACAAAGGGCAGTAACGATGCTGCCTGGTCCTTCACCAATGTCCACCCCACTGCGCCTTGGATGGCCACGATCTATCAAGATAGCCCTTGGCTGGTACAGCCATCGCTGGCAAGTCTACAAGGGTTCAACTTGAAGATGCTTGCAGTCGACATCTTGCACGCCTTTCACTTAGGCTGCGGCCGTGACCTTTGCGCCAGCGCCATACGAATGTTGGCCAGTCGACCCGGACATTGGCAAGGTCGTACACAGGAGGACAGGTTGCAGTCCGCCACAGTTCGACTGCGTGAGTATGCAAAGGCGAACAAGCTCACTTTAACTCTTCGACGGTTGACCAAGGTGAACCTCACGTGGGAGTCCTCCGAATACCCAGAACTTCGATGCAAGGGCTACGACACGTTTGTGGTTTGCAAGTGGCTTTCAGCAGAACTTACAACACGAGATTGCGGAGATGATCTGTTGGCGACGGTGTGTTGGTCGGCGGACTCCTTTGTAAGAGTCATGAGCAAGGCTGGGATGTTCATGACGAATGATGAGTGGCGCCACAAAATTCATGTGGGCCATTTGTTCTTGTGTTCGTATCTGCAGTTAGCATCCCGAGCCTTGCAACGTGGTGAGCGCCTCTGGAGGCTTCGACCCAAATTCCACCTACTATGGCATGTGGTGCATGAGCACCGGAGCTCGCAGCTGAACCCTACAGTGAATTCCACGTGGATGGACGAGGATGCCATGAAGCGTTGGATGAGAATCACCCGGATGACACACAAGCGTACTGCTGCGATCCGTACGCTGCAACGGTTCTTGCTGGGACTCCCGGCAAAGCTTCGCTCGATAGAGCTGTGAGCTCGAGTGGCCAAGAGAAAATGGCAGCGGGAGCGGAAGGGATGGGCCTGCGGGCAACCTTAATGCTGTGAAATATATATATATATATATGGATGTTTTCTAAATGGTGGTACCTCCAAAACACCCAAAGAGTTACCCATATGTTTGTTGGGTACCACCATTTTAAGAAACACCCATATATTTGTACACTTCTTCAACCTTAGGTTTCCTGCTTCGTGTGATCCTCCGGTTTTTCTCACGATCCGGCTGAGCGGTGCAAAAACCATCCACCAAGTATTGTTACACAATACCGTGTCTACGGTATTTTGATATAAATATATACTATATATAGTTTGGAACTGCCTCCACTTTGGCTCAAGAATCTGCTCCACTTAAGGCTCACATGTAGAGCTGCACTTGTCACAAGTTAACAAACATGAAAGAGACCAAATCTCTTCGCGCCATGTTTCTGGCAAAACTGGTAGCATGGAGCAACTTCTGGCAAAGCTTTTGGCGTGAAAGTGCGTTAAAAAAACCATATGTGCGTGAAAAAATTTAAACAGTACAAATGAAGCCATGTACCAGATTTAGTGGTACATATGGATGTCTAGGAAGTGTTCACTCGCATTGACCCCGAAATCAACGAGATTCGGAACGGCAATGTCGATTCTGGACTGGATGTCTCAAACATTCAGGGTTTGAAGGTCCATTTTCCAGACTTTTGCCAAGTCAAGTTCATGGAGGACAATCAGGCGACCATCACAATCTTGAAGTCTGGGAACTCGTCATCCATGAAGCACGTGAACAGAACGCAAACTGTGAGTTTCAAATGGCTAAAGCAACAGTTCGAACGAGAGCAGTTCGATTTGGTAAATGTAGGAACCCTCTACCAAACAGCAGACATCCTCACAAAGGCGTTCACTAACGCTGCCAAGTGGGAACACGCCCTTAGGCTGATCGGCATTGGGCAAAAGCTCGCTGACAGCCCGGTGCAGGCCGGAGCCCCAACGAGAACGGTGGTTTCCAAAGTCTTGCAGCAGGGGGGTGTTGCACATGCGAACACACATGATAGGTTGCTTATTGAGTTTTGTTGTTCTGCTGATTCTAAGCTCGGGCAAATGCGCAGCGAATCAAAAGGATGTAAAGTCCTCCGCGTCACAATCAACGAAGATGCAACCACAAGCAAGTGTATGAGGTGGCTTGACAAAGAAATCAACACCTTCAAACAACAGCACCCAAAAGCAAAGGTTCTGCTGTACGGCAGTTTGCCCTGCACAGGCGGGAGCCCATGGGGAAACGTCAACAAGCAAACTGAGGAAGGATTGGAACGCATCAAGGAGCAACAAAAGGAGTTCACCAAACTCTTCAAGAGCTTCGCCAAGCTCGTGCGTGACCACCTTGACTCAAGAACGTTTGTTGCCTTTGAGCTTTCCCGTCGCTGTCGCTATTGGCATTGGCCATCGGTGTTGGCTTTCATCAAACGCCACAACTTGCAAGGATACAACTTCGATGGATGCATGTTTGGTGTGCGCGATAATCACGGTAATCTTATGCGTAAGAGTTGGCACATATGCACAAATCTTCATGAGCTTGCATGTCTTGAGCAATACATGTGCACACATGATCATACTCATGGGCAAAGTAGAGGCAAGTCATTGAAGAGTGCCGAAGGTTACACGTTCGAGTACACTGATCTGGTTCACCGCTGCTTCAAGCATAGCAGCTCAAGTCATTCTGCCGCCGTCGCGCAGCGCGCCCTGCCAGCGATCATTGTTGATCACACCATGTCGGCTGACCAAGACATGCGCAGGGAGACCTTGGACATCTTCGAGTCGCACTTTCGGCAGATTGTGGCCTCCGGCTACTACCTCGAAGACGGATATTCTGAGGATGTGGACGCGGTGCTGAATGGCGTCCTTGGCCAGCACACAGCACATTCTGTGCTGGCGGGCCTGGTCGAGAAGAACCGATGGCTAGAGCCGGAGTTGGGCCCGTTGATTCGGACCTCACGGTATGATCTAGCCGCCTTCACAGGTGTGCCCACGAGCCAAGACTACCAAACGGTACACATCTTGATCTCTGATTCCACCTTGTGCTTGGTTAGCGGTTCGAAACGCAAACCCCAGAGGTTCGATCTGGCCGATCACTTCCAGGCCTATCGTCCGACTTACTGCAAGCATTTTCATCACGAATGCCTCTGGGGTGCAGAGTTGCCATTGTTGCTGAAACGAGCCCGTATTGCCGTGAGGAGCCTAAAGCGCCAGTTCCCAGGCTGCATGCTGCTGGTATGGGCTGGCAACGAGCTCATTGGCAAGAAAGGAATTGAAGCTCAGACTTCATGGCCCTTCGATCATCCTGACGGCGATCACTACATGGAGCTACAGGACAAGGTGCAAGAAGAGCTGGTCGGGTTTGCCGCCGATATGTTTCGATACGGTGTGCACTCGGCCGCTCTCATCAGCGCGCCCGATCCTGAGACCTACAGCTTCACGCGGCAGGGACCCTACAGCGACTGGTTCAACCGGCTGAGTCAGTGGTTCCAGGATGAGGTGTATGGTTCTCAGATCGGCAAGTGTCGCTTCCGCCTAGTCAACATCAACGTCCTCAACATCCGCATGGACTTGCGTGACCAATGGCATTGCGAAAAATCGGACGAGAATGCAAATCATATGTTCTCATTTTGTCAGAGTGTATTCCACCTGCTTATGAGACTCTACGTTCTCGGAGATATCGCATTGGAAGTAGCTGCCACCAGTCCGATGAACCGTCCGCTCGGTGGACTTGAGCTTCGTGATGATCGCCTCCCTCCACATCAGCGATACGAAGAGCTACTCCGAAACCTTGCCGATGTCCGCCACAAAAGGGCAATCGCCGCAGCCGAGCTCACCGCTCGCGCCCTTACCAAGAAGGACGTCGCTGCGGAGCAGCCAAACCGTGCTGCGCCGATTACCGAGGCAGACATGGCCGGCATCGATGATGAGCCCGAAGGGGAGGAAGATGATCCAGACCTTTCGGAGATTTTCGTCGCAAATGACGCCACGGCAGAAAAGATCCTCCAGCAACGCCTTGATGTCATGGAGGAAGAGCAGGAGAAGATTGCTGCAGAGCTGGACATCAACCGAGAAACCTATGAGGGTCGGCTCCAGACGCTTGAGGAACTCAGCCATCGCGTCGAAACTGGTGAAAACCCAGCGGCATGGCTCGACATCGATGCCATCGATGATGAGGATGTATCGCCATATGAGGAGGTCGTGCCAGAAGAACATGAAGAAGAAAGCGCACCTCATGGCGAGGAAGGCTCGGCCGCCATCATTGGCGAGCCCGAGCCCGAGGCACCCTCATCGCCGCCGGCAGCTGATGCTGACGAAGGCCACGTTGTGTGCCCTCAGTATCTTGCAGACCAATACCACGAGTACACGTACAAGATGGCTGAGGTCGATGGCGCCTTCCAGCAAGTGGTCCAGCTTGGCGACAAGCAATTGCCGCTCCACTTTGCGAGCGGATGGGAGCTCAATGGCGGGCACCTTTTCTTCGCGAAACCCCTCAAGGATTGGCTCACCCAGTTATCCAAAGTTGTTCGACAACATGACCAATATCTGGGCCTTGAAGTTGACGAAGATGGCTACGCAGACTTGGACGAAGTAGCCAGGTGTTTCGGCCTGAATCACCGCAGTGCCCCGCCGCTCACCGTCAAAGACTTGATCGCCATAGCAGCAAAGGACAAGAAAAACCGATTCGAGTTTTTGGGCATTCGAGAAGGGCACAAACTCGAGGAGAAGGGCGTGGCACTATGGCCTCTGAAGATGCGTGCCGCTGCTGGCCAAAGCAAGCACGCGATCAAGAGCGCACAGGACAACTACAGATCGGCAGCCCTGATGTACTGCAGTCCTGCGCTCAGGCCAGAAGCCAAAGCTCCCTTCATTGGGAAGCCCATCGCCAAAGCGGATGAGATCCCTGTCTTGGCCTACCACCGCACGAGGCCAGCGTGCTGGAAGCGGATCGTCAAGGAGGGCCTTATCCCAGGCGGGGGCGAGTTTGTTGGCAGCGATCGAGCCCATGTCTACCTGGCTGCAAGTCGCATTACGGAGACCGACTATCAAAGCGGTCTCCGCGGCAAGCACCCTATTCAGCTTACCGTTGCACTTCGGGAAGCAGTCGATGGCGGTCTCATCTTTTTCCAGAACCGCTCCGGTGGGATCATGACGGTTGACACGGTACTTCCAGAATACATTGTCTCCGTCGAAAACACCGAAAGCCAGTCCACACTCTGGACCAGGGTAAGCGCCGTTGGCCTACCCGAGGCTGCTCCAGCGGATGGAGGTGAGAGCCGGGCCGCCATCACTGGCGAGCCCCGGCCAACCGCAAAAGCAATGCCTGTTTCCCTGACTGCAACCAGCAAATCGGCACCTGCAAGCAAGGCTGCACCTTCTACTCCACCTACTTCCATCGTGAATGTGGCAGAGCAAGATCAACCTGAAGCATCTTACAGCGGGTACGCTCCGCCTGAGCCTGCGGGGCCTCCACCTGGCTTTGATGTGCCGATCACCGCCCCGACACTTCGAAAGGGACGCAAGCTGACGGTGATCCAGGTCGAATGCAGCCAGTGCAAGGGTCTAGTCCTCAGGGGCATGACCCACTGTGACATTTGCTCAGCCGAACTTGCCACCAACACCGAGCTGCCGGAGGAAGCCGTCACCAGACTTTCAGTTCTCCGAAAGCAGCAGCTTGCGAGGGCAGGCCTCGCTCGCACTGAGTGCCCAGTCAGCGACTACATCAAGGCTGGCCTCAACCTGCGTGTGGTGTCTGCAAGCGGCCGTGGAAACATGAGCCCAGAAGCGATCATGATCCAAGACGCTCGCAGCCGGATGAAGCGTGCAGACAAGTGTGGCTTCCAGAGCATCGAGGATCGCTTCGAGCATGACGTCCAGTTCATGGAACGAATGCTACAAATGGGCTATGACCATCGGGCAGCGCAGCGGCAGGATTGGCTTTGCCATGCTCACTTGGCGAACCCGCCGCGCAACAAAGCGCAAGTCAGCCTGGGCCTTGGATATGACGAAGATCATTCTCTGGCACGGCTGGCCTACATCGACGTAGCGCCCGATCGCTATCCACAGGCCATGGACTACATTCCTGAGCAATGGTGCGTGATCTATCGCACAAACATCCTCTCCTTGCGTGAGTACATCGAGTACATCAACTCACCTGACTCCCATCGTGGCCTTTTGGCTTGGGACGGCGTGCATCAGATGAGCCAGTATTGCGCAATGGAGGAGCTTCGCCAGCTATGCCATGACAACCTCTCCGCTGCCAGGCGCGATGTGGTCAACAAGCAGACTCAAGAGCAGCGCCAGCAGCAGAGCAAGGGCAAGCGCAAGTCCTCTACCGGAGGTGATGGAACTCCAGCTTCAAAGGCAAAGGGAGGTCCGCCACCTTCACCGGTGAGCCCACGTGCATCCGGATCAGCATCGTCCTCGCGGGGATGGAGCTCATGGAACTGGAGCGAGTGGGGCGAGCAGCGGCAGTGGGACCGCCGCTCGTGGGACTGGAGCTCGAGTCGGAGCCAGTGGCATTGGCGTTAGTTGAGCCAAGTCTCAACCTTTTTGCCTGAGCGAGCATAATTCATTGCATGACATCCATTGTCAATATGTATGCGGTTTTCCTCCCAAGTCCAAACTTTCAATTTCTTTTGGCGGCGGGGAGTGAATAATAAAAATGCACGTACAGGGCCACGAAGGCAGTGGATTGCTAGCGTCCACAACTGCCATGCAGCTTTGAGCCGACATCACTGTCGCGCCCTGCACAAGCCCTCGTGCACTTTCCGCGTCCAGCTTCGGGAGCAAAGCTACCTTAGCTGAGGGGGGTGTATTTTCACTCCATGTAATATGTACAATTTGTACCTTGCACATAGTAGGATGTCATGTTGACTTTACCTTCGCAGCTCGCGGCCCAAAACAGGAGTTGCAGCTTAACGGCTGTTTCTATAGAGGTTGCTGCAAAGGTTGGACTTGGACCTTGCTGCGGCTCAGAATTGACGACGGCTGTGAGGCCGGGGTGAGTCAGGTGGCGAACCTGTTCAGACGGACGGGAAGTGATGCTGGGCTCCACTCTGCGATGTGGTGAGCTCTTGGGTTCAAGCGGGCTGGCGATCACGGTCCCTTTGGGGCGCTTGCTTGCGGTCACGGTGTTGCATGGGACAGGAGCCCGGTATAGCCCCGTTATTTTTTGCAAAGGATTTGTCGAACGTCTTCATTTATTACTATATAATACTATATAGCTTATAGCTTCCCTTCATACATGATAGAAATACATACATACAACATAATTGCCCGACCGGAGGGCGGAAGCGTTCGCACGTCGCACATGTCTCCACTGTCACGAACTATAGCGAACTGAAACCTCAACGTTTCCTTGCGCAACCGTCACAGTGCGTACAGGATTGTCCCGCCCCAAGGCAACTTAAAACTGCAACTGCGTCGCCCTCGCGCACAGTAGGGCAACGATCCGCAGCTGCGACAGGTTGCGCAGATGTTTGTGCTTGATTTAATCTGGAGAAAGCATCAGTGAACTTTCACGAAAGTTCCGCGAATGTGAGGATTCCCAATTTTGAGCACCCCAATCCCCGAGCTGCCTCACCCTGCTCTGCAAGCTGGCATGAGGGTTGGATTGAGTGGCGCGTGACTATCCCAAGCCTCCGCCAGGATATTCCCCAAGGATTGCCGCGCAGATGCTGCCAGCGACCTTGAAGTAGCTGTAGCAGCTATATATCAAGTATCAACCTTGTGTGTAGGTCTTGCTGCAAGATGCCAATCATTCCTTGTGAAAAATAGATATGTGTATAATATCGCGTAGTTCAAGAACAGTAAAACATGATAGATTTGATTTGAGGTGACGCTAAGACCATGTTTCGTGATGAAGCCGCGAAAGATCTGTGAAACATGCATTTTTTCGACGGACCAAAGACCTTTGAGGCCATTCCCTTTTCCAGAAAGGTCAGAAGACAGAACCAAGTGTTTTTCCCCAGTGAGCATCTCAGGTGATGGTGAGCCACTTGGGGTATGGCACTGCGGTGGTGCTACGGTCTGGCATTACGTCTTTACACCCTGCATCTGGAGCGACTGGCAACTTTGGCCTGAACTGCGTCCCAGAGGCCGCTTGACAGGAACCCTTATACTTCACTTGGACTTTGCAAAGTTGCCAATGTGGCAAATGAAAAGACTGATAGATTCTAAACGACAGGTTACCAGCAATGCCCGCCTGTTTGATGCATGTTTGCCACCCTTTCTAGGCAAGCACTTGGCTTTCTGTTGATTCTTCAACTGGAGTGCTTTCCTTGAAGGGCGCAACCTCTGGCGGAAAGCTTACGGAGAGCCGTGGCCATGGTTGAAACCCGACACGCACATGGTGTTCTTGACGGTCTTTGCCACCATCAGGGGACCTATTTGTCTCACTAGAAACCGGTATGGAACATGTCAGGTGAAAGAAACATGTGTCGGATACAGGCATGTGGACGACACTTTTTTATCGTCAGAGACTTGTTTGCCACCTTGACCGTGCAGCAGCGCCAGGAGGGATCTGGCAGCAGCTTGGGTCGAGGAGGTGTTTGCACGGTGGAGCAAGGGGGCCATCAGGCGCAGGTCACTGTTTTGGCACCCCAAGCGTGGACCTCAATGAGTTTCCTGGCAAGACCTTGCATGCAGCCTCGCGTAGAGGATCAGTCTATGTTCAGGTGAGTCCCATCTTCACATCCGGGCAGCCACTTGCAGGTTACAGCTATGGCAGCAGCACGTTGCTGTATGCCACAGTTGGAGAGCGTTCGCCTGTCCTGCCAGTGAAAGCTGGCAGTGGTGTACCACCCACCCGAATCTTAGATCATGTTAGCACGCGATTTAAAAATCTTCAGACGGAACATTCCACCTCAGACAAAGGTTTCCTGTGCCGGCCCAGGATACTCAGCCTTTTGTGCTGGCAATGCATTTGCTTTTGACGAGCTTAGTGGCATTGCAACCTTTGAGGGCCACCTACTCGCATTTGCTCGAATGGTTCAAATTCAGAATGAACCAGTAACATCTCCCACACGACGAGGCATTCTAATCAGGTCTAGAACACTTAGCATACATATACTGATACTGCTTGTGTCGTTTTGTGTGTGTGTGAACGTATATTATCGAGAAGTATTGAGAACAGGTTCTTTCATGTGTGAGAGTCATCCACATCTCAAGTGTTAGTTTGTGCACATCCTGCGATTCACACCACAGCTTGCCAAGGACATGTGCTTTTTTCTCTGGACGTGAAGACAGGTGACTTGCAGATGCAACCGGAGGAGTCCTTGACCAAAGCCCTTGATGCTATTGATGTGGCACAACTGCAACAAATGGTAGACTAGTTTTGGTGTGGTGCGTCCAGTCCAGCATAATTACACCCCTGGAACAGAGTGAGCTTACCAAGATTCATTACTTGGTCAGCGTCAATTTTGGCTTGCTCTCACAATTCTGGCAACAACATCATCAACATCCCATGTCCAATTTCGCTGGTACTTAGTACTGGCAGAAGGATTGTGCACGAATCATGGCTGCACACTGACTTTTGGTGTCTCCCGCATGCGGTGTCAAGGTGCATGCTGTGCGCAGGAAGATCAACTTGCAACTTGTGTTCAACGAAGTTATAAGCAGAATGGAGCAGAAACTAGCAGAGATACAGAGCGTACAAGAACAGCTTGCCCTTTTGAGCTTTCTATTTGCGTTCTAACGCGTTCAGGCAGTGCACGATCCTGGGACACTATGAGTGGCTGCCGGCGGGTCAAGGCCCAGTGCTGACCCACAGATTGGGCGTGGAGTTGCGGGATCAGCGCCTTGACCTCGACCAAACGTCAAATCCGAGACCTCTACTGCCTGATGGATGCTGAGGATGGGGAAGGGCTACCTAGGTTATCCATGGTTATCCTAGGTTGCATATTTAGCTGCAAATTTGAGAGGCATTGGAGCATTTGTCAGGTGATTGGGTGTCAAACATGCAAAGGATGCACGTCGTAATGTTGATGTGCAACTAGATGGATGAGAAGATCGGGTGGTAGTAAAGACCGCAAAGCTGAGAAGGATGTATGGACATACATGTCCAAAGTTTGCACGGTAGAAAGATGTAGAAAGCAAGCAATCTCTAGACACATAGTGGGAGTAGTAACAAGTGCCACGCTAGTAGTAACAGGTGCCACGCTAGTAGTAACAGGTGCCTTACTAGTAGTAACAAGAAGCAAGGACTACAATCTGATCCCTCGACACGTTTGCTCTCAAGTAGAACCACAGGTCTTGACACGGATCAAACTGAATCCTTGAATGGCAGTTGGCCCAGCAACACCTACATGAATGCGACAATCTGTGAGCAAACCAAGAAACACATAATCATATACATCCCACATCATCCCACTTGCGCCTTGCGGTGTATACAGCGAAGTGACAGGAATGTTTGAACAGCGTCACCCCTCTCCTGATTTGAGCACGTCTGGAAGAGGTGATTGCTCTTTTGTTTGCGTATTTTGTTTGTGCAGAATTGCAAGCAACTGAAGCAACACGGTGGATTCAATAGCATATCCAGCGTTGCTGGACACTGCTGGCAAGGGAAGCTAAGCTCCATAAAAGAGTGAACAAAAAGCCATACTGTACAACACTGGACCTTTTGAAGAACGACAAAAGCAAGTACCCGCGTTCGAAGGGATGGTGTTGCTTTGTCACAAAGCATTACAACGGTTGCTGACCTCGTTTGCACACCTTGTTGCATACTGCAATGGGGTGTTTGCTTCGCTACTACATTGCCACATGTTGTAGCCACTCCTGCCTAAAACACGAACCATGTTTGGTTTGACCTTTGTAGGATAACCATGAAGCCAGGCCACCTGTAAAGACACACAGAGTTAAGCAAAAGAAGTCGTTGGCCAGAATGGGCGAACAGTACCTGCCTCATGCAAGTTGAACCCGGTTTCTTAAAACAAGGCATTAAGATACATTAAGAACTATTGCCCGTATTTGTTGCCCTTATATATATATATGTGATTTTGTATACACAGTATATACATATACACATATGATTTGGGTTCACTAGATACCCTGATCGTGCTAAGCTCAGGACCTGTTGGGCCAAGAAGCGGCTCAGTTTTGCCCGCAGGCATCACAAGGGTGCCAAGTCGGAGAGCGACTGCAGGTCTTTGTGCCGAACCTTGGACTGCCAGGAGTGCGCAAATATTGAAAAGTAGATGATCCGTTATTGTAGTTAGTAGCACAGCTCCATGATTCTTTGATTAGCAGCACAACGGATGCATGCATTGCAAGGTGAATGCACAAATCGCCGAGCTACTTCTGCAGGATTCCAACACCGCACCTGAGGTTCCGATGCCACTTGTTCTCATTTCCACACCTCTGGGAACGACTGCTACTTTTTCTCGGGCCTTTGCAAGGATTCTTCAGAGCATGCTTGCATCCACAAGGACTGGAGAAGCCAAAGTCTTGAGGCGCAATCCATGCAGAAAGGCTATGCGTTTCTGTTTGTGCCATGTCCAGCTATTGGTGCACTGTATCCCAAACGATTCATCTCAATCCCTAATGATACCCGGACTCACTTGAGTACTTTTTAAGATCTATTGTTGTTCTGCAAATCTCAATCAGACATGCCCATGGAAGGAAGCAAAGCATCCAGCCTTCTCTTGCCAGGAAATGCAATTAGTTGAACCAGCTGATCACATTTCATGCATTACTGATAGCCCCTGCTCCAATCGAAGTAGATCTACTGTATATTTTGATAGCGAGCTAGTAGCAAGAAGCTACTACTTGTAGTAGCAAGTGCATCGCTACTAGATGCTACTAATAACAAGGGCATTTCTACTAGTAGCGAGAAGCTACTAGTAGCGATGTTCTTGTTGCTAGTAGTAATGCCCTTGTCACTTTCTCCTGCACACCACGCAGGACGTATGGGTCTTTGAGCATTTTGCGGGATGTGGCGAGAGAGGAAGCTGCATCGACATCAACCTTCCTGACTTCCACTATGTGGGGGGGGAATATTGCCCACGTGGGGAGAACGTCGAGACGACGGGCCAAGGGCCTGTGTATTTCAAGCAAGGCTTGACAAAGCAGGATGGAGCACATCGCACATCATTGGCATTTGTTGTGACTTTTGAATTGAACATAATTGAACAGACTTGGAAACCAATACAGTCCAATTTTGTTTGAAGAGAAGATTTTGCTCCAGGAAACTTTCTGGCTGCAGCGCTATGACACAGCCCGGGGCGATAACCAGTGTGCCAGTGGCGACTGGGCCATTTTAAAGCCAGATGCCGACAAGGACTGCTTCGCTCAGTGCCTCATTCGCTAACCCTACCAGTAGTGATTCTTCTTGCTCGTACTTGACGCAAGTGACAGGACTACGAGAACATTACCATGGGATATGTCGAGCTTCATGGATCCATCGTCGCATGTGTCAAATCCAACAGTGCCCCTTGTCCGGGTATCGCAAACTTTGGACCGTATTTAATTCTTGTTTCTACTAGCTTCTTGTTACTACTAGTAAGGCACTTGTTACTAGTAGCGATGCACTTGTTCCTAGTAGCTTATTGTTTGATGCTTGCGTGATCTTGACTTTGCATAATCTTTCGACATGTTGCTTGAGAGCACGTCCCTAGCTGAGTAAAAGGGGTGATGCTTCTATAATAGTGAAATCTGGAAAATGGGCGACTTGTGTTTGTGAGAGGTTGATTTGCCCAGCGATGTCTTCGGCAACAATGATGCGCAACTGACGGCTGGGAAATGCTGGGAAAACGTTTCAAAACACGTTTTCAGCCGTTGACCCTAGAAAGGACTCTTCTAGGATTCTATGGTGAATGGTGAGAGAGAGGAAGAGGGGCGACACAATACTTGAAACATCAGAGGTGACCAGACTGTTTTCCGTAGAAGTTGTGGAGGTGAAGAAGCTGTCAGTGAGCGGCGCTAGGGCGACGGTTGCAGCACCTGGCTGTCAGACTCCGAATGTCACAACTCAGGACATGATGGCTGCTTCTCGATTGTGAAACATGATCATTTCAGATGTTTACAATATCCACTTAGACTTGTTTTGTGCCGGAGTCTTTTTGGATCTTTTTGGACATAATTTGATAAGTGATGATAAGTGTAAACTCTCCTTGGAATCTCTAGTAAAGCATTCCAGCTTCATATATATATATATGTGATATATGTAGCGACCCTGCGCAATAAGAAGTCCTGGCTTGCTTCCGTTTGTTTTTGTTGACGCATTTGCAGTCCTGTCATATCTAATTTGTTTGAAGAGGACAAGGAAGAAGCAGCAGCGGAAGCGAACGAGCAGTCCGTGTATCCATTGGTAACTTGTCCATCAACTATCTCAATTGTTACTAGTTACTAGTAGCTTCTTGTTACTAGTAGTGAGGCCAGGAGCTACTAGTAGCGTCCTTGCTACTACTAGCGATGCCCTTTGTTCCTAGTAGCGTCCTCTTGTTGCAGTCCGGATTTCCCTGACACCCTGGGCCACATTCCTTCTCACCCTTTTTGGTGTTGCGCGGCGAGACACTCTTGCAAAGTTGGAATATATAATTTATATATAATGTTTTTCTTCTTCTGGCTGAAGCCCGTCTAGCCTCTTCAAGTAGCCTGTCTCTTTTTTGGTACTGCACCAAGTCATCCGCCCAATGAGATGTCCATTGTCACGGTGGGATCAATTGCCCGAAAGTACATGTGCAGTGGTACGCGACGACAACACGTTTTGTATCGAGGTGTTCGATGACCCTGCAACAGACATGGCTGATGACCACTGGCTTCATCCGTGTCAATGTGTCCCTGCAAAATGGGGTCCTTGGCCTCCAGTGGCAGGCTCTGACAGTGTGAAGACTCAAAACATCTCAAGATCTTGACATGCAGCAATAGCATTCCATACTGATTCTGGTTGCATCCCTTAAGAGCATCTATCAGAGTCTATCCCGTACGGGTTACATCCTTCAATGGACTGGCACAGCTATGATTCCAGCCTGCTTTCCAATGGCCTGTTTGAAGGCGAGAGTATTGCAGATGTTCCCGCTGGCAGCAACAACGAGTTCATCCCCCCTGCCTTCCAGATTGTCAGGAGCTTAAGAGGCACGACTTTGACATGGTGTCTAGATGCGAGAGACGAGCCAAGTTGGCAACACTTGAGCAGCTGGAGCATCTTATCCACTGCAAGGGTGAGAAATTCATTCTGGTGCAAACCCGAAATTGCACAGAATGCTTTTCACTGATTGTTGAGAGTCCACTGACTTTGGACTTGTGGGGTCTTGCAAGTCAGAGCACACCTCACATTCAAGAAGCATAATGAACACAGAGCCAAGGTGGAGGGAGAATTTGTTTGTGAGCAGGAGCTACTTGGCAGCATCCAGAGTTTGATGAATTTTGTCCAGTCCAAAAAGACTTGGGAGCACAAGAGCATTTGGGACATACGTACAATGACACACACACACACATTGACATTTTTTATGTACACAAATCATGTCAGTATTCAACTTTGTGCCACACTGGTTTCATCCAGGCATACCCATTCATTCGTTTGAAACTTTATGGTGTGTCAGGAATCTCATTGAGATCCATGTCGATTCAGAGGATGAAATTCAAGATGGCGCCAACTGCAGGACTAGGTGCCAGGCCAAGCAATGTCCCTACTACTGGGAAGGCCTGAATGCCTGGGCTTGCTATGGCTTGCTGATTGAAGTTTTAAACACCAAGAAGCAGTAAGAGAAGCTACTAGGAGCAAGGGCATCGCTACTAGGAGCAAGGCCGCTACTAGGGGCTCCTGGCCTTACTACTTTAGGAGCATTCTTACTACTAGTAACAAGAAGCTACTAGGGGCTCCTGGCCATACTACTAGGAGCAAGGACTCTACTAGGGGCTCCTGGCCGTACTACTAGGAGCATTCTTACTACTAGTAACAAGAAGC
>CAXAMN010025095.1:62880-73461 GCA_963970005.1 Durusdinium trenchii | reverse complement strand
TAGTAGAAATGCCCTTTGTTACTAGTAGCTTCTTGTTACTAGTAGTAAGGCCAGGAGCTACTAGTAGCGTCGTTGCTCGTAGTAGAAATGACCTTTGTTACTAGTAGCTTCTTGTTACTAGTAGCTACTAGTAGCTCCTGGCCATACTACTAGTAACAAGAAGCTACTAGTAACAAAGGGCATTTCTACTAGGAGCAAGGACGTTACTAGTAGCTCCTGGCCTTACTGCTAGTAACAAGAAGCTACTAGGTTACTAGGAATAAAGAACATCGCTTTCCCAATCTCAGCTTTCTCATTCGTTCATCGACCGCAGCCGTCAAGGTACGACTGCCATGGAGGTTCCAATCAACGGTTCTACTGGGATTCGAAGTACATCAAGAGCAGGCTGGCTGAACATGCAAGAGGCTCTTGCAGCAGGAAGGGTCCTGCACATTTTTCCGTTGCAGCCTTATCAGCCTTTGTCATCAACGCAGAACTTGCTTGTAGTTGCAAGTCAGCTCGAGATGTTGCCGCCCTGAGACAGGCATGACAACCAGTGTATGGATTTGCAGCACGGTCAAGGCAACGTCTATATGGCAAATTGCCCTGATGCTCCATCTCAGATGCTGGGTTCAAGAGTCTTATGATTTGCATGTTTTGCTTCGGCAATATCCTGGCCGAGTCTTTTTGTGGCCATTCTCAGTATGGTCGCCGTGGCCCTTGCGGTTGCCAAGGAAGTGGAGAGATGTTGATGTTGCAAAGCCATTACCAGCCGGCCGTCTCACAGACATGATGTATGGTTTGTGCCTTTTGGCTGTTGTGGATGCGGGCTTATCGGATTTAAGGTGTTGATGCAATGCCACATTCACCTGTGCCTCTCACTCGATTGTCACATGTTTTTCATTGTTTGCAAGTTTTTTCCAAACGATTGAGTTCTGGAGATGGACGTTTCACAAATACGTGTTTGGTGCCATTGGTTTCATCAGTCGCTTGGTTACCTATGGTGCTGGACATGCAACGAAGCACGTGATACCATCAGTGACAGAACACATTATATGTGTTTGCCCTCGTTAAATGCCACAAAAGATTTCAACAGGTTGCTTCAGTTAGACACAGAGCTCCAACGTTTGTGGTACCGACGATTATTATGAATTACGATAATTTGACCCATTAGACAGCGGTCATGCTGATGGAACATGCTTGATGATCTTGATGAGCATCCCTGTGCCGACAAGCCAAACTGGAAAACTGCAAACATCATGTGGGGCATAAGGACCGTTGATGTCGAACGTTGGTGGTGATCCGCGACTTAGGCTTGGATAAGAACCAAGAAAACAACAACGTTTATGCCGCCGGTTCCTTGGCGGGTGGTGTGGTGAATGACAAACTCGGACAATTTGGTCTCGCAACTTCCCTGCAACCCTTGTAGCTTTGTTCTATGTGATGAAGGAATCGTATACTGTATTACATTATATGACACATTTCAGGGTTATGATTTGATGCGGTGTTTTTCCCACGAGAACATGGTTTTCAATGGAGTTCCTCATGATCTCATGTCGTAATCATATTGTAATCATATTATAGTACTGCAAAAAAGCTTTGTATATAATTAGTGTCAATATCAATCATTTCTTAGCCCTATGTCCAGTCTCCTCTCCGGCAATCCTGCGCAGAAACTGCCAGAGGCTGGCGAGATCTTGTCAATTCGCCAGAATGTGGGACGGATTTCATCATTTTCATCCAACTCAACTGACATTCGGTTCCTGTTTCTGTGGTGATCGTTGCTCGTTCATGGGGCATGGCATGATTGATGTTTGCACCAATTTATGGTGAGGGAAAGATGGCAGTACTCACAAGCACAAAGCCTTTGGAAATGGTTGCACTTGGAGAAAGGGCGGCAGGACCAGACACCATTGGACCATCAGACACCCGTCAAGATGTACAAACATTGTTGTTGGTATCGGCATTGAACACGGACTTCTACAGTAGGCAACTCACGGAAGCACGCAGCGACACAGCAACACACTTTGGACTGCTGGATCTTCAGGTTGCCACGATGGCAACAATCAGAAGTGGTACTTTGACGGAGAGTTGCTCAAGCACCTCAGTTGCACAGCCAAGGGTGTGCATCATTGGTTTGTTCTCTTTGGTCTCTACTTAGATCCTACCCTTAGCCCTTGTTTCGTCCTAGTAGCTAGAACCCGAAGATCACAGCAATCAAGATCGAATCAGGCTGTTCATATTCTCATGTCTTTGTTGGCGCTGTTTTGTTTGCGAAAGTGCTTTGAGTAGCAGCAGAGTCTCTATTTCCCAGAAAGCCGACACTGCAGGGAGTGGTTTGCGACCTTTGCCGTTTGAGCATTCACATACTCAGGAATCTAGAGGATGGCAACTGTTTGGATGAGAATGGAGAAGGAACCGAAGACTAGTTAAGAAGCGTTTCTTATTTCTTTGTAAGAAAGGGAGTAGGCCGTGGCTGGTAGCTTCAGTAGCTACCACACCAGGATGGATTCTTTTCTCAGGCTTTTTCAAGGAAGCTCTTCCCGCCCTCGCATGATTGGTTTCTACTTGGGATTTTGCTCCTAGTAGCGTCCTTGCTCTAGTAGCTTCTTGTCCTAGTAGTACGGCCAGGAGCCCCTAGTAGCGTCCTTGCTCCTAGTAGCGATGCCCTTTGCTCCTAGTGGCGTCCTTGCTCCTAGTAGCGTCCTTGCTCTACGCGTTTTGAGCAGATTGAGTCCCAGCTATGTTATGATTGTTATGTTTGATGCTTGCAGATACAGCTTGAATTCTTGGTCGGTCCAAGGAAACCTATATGTGTATCCATGTCACGGAGAGGAATCTTGCTCATGACTTGATTGTGTTAAATGAACATGTTCAGGCCTTAAATAGCAGTTGACGAGCTCCGAAACTTACAATGACACCAATATTCCCATGGTTTCCCTCAACTTGCTGCCAGACAGGGAAGCACACCGGTCAAATCAGAAATCACTGGACATGTGACATTTGTACCAATTTTCCCAACTGGTGACAAGCTGCCACTTTTAGATTCGCTTTTTAGGGTTGATCGGTTGATCTCTTTGGCGTGCAAGGATAACCAGAAATTTTATTTTGATGGCCATCGATTGCACAATCGAAAGTGGGGGTCTGCCAAATGTGGAGATATCAATGGTGACAACACCAAGAACTTCTACATGCATCCGTACCTCGCCTACTTGTATTTTGTCCTGGAAGAATGAATGATGAATGTCGAATGTAATTCATTGCGTTTTCATGCAAGATGTAGGCATTTTGTGACAGTGAACCCAGCCGTACAGAGGTTTGCGCTAGGGTTGTTTTTGCTCACGCCCCCCTAACGACCCCGGAGAATTTCCACGTTTTTACCATTCGCCAAGTTGATGCTACGTTGGGGATGGGGTGGGATGGGGTGGGGTGGGGTGAGTTTGTTAACCTTCGCTTGCACTTGCGAACCAAGTTTATGCTACCAAGATACTACGTTGGGGATGGGATGGGGTAGGGTGTGTTAACGTTCGCTTGCACTTGCAAACCAAGTTGATACTACGTTGGGGATGGGGTGGGGTGGGGTGTGTCAACGTTCGCTTGCACTTGCGAACCAAGTTGATGCTACCAAGTTGATACTACGTTGGGGCCCGGGGTGGGGTGGGGTGTGTTAACGTTCGCTTGCACTTGCGAACCAAGTTGATGCTACCAAGTTGATACTACGTTGGGGATGGGGTGGGGTGGGGTGGCACAGAAGGAGTGGCACGCCTGAAAAGCTCAAAGAGTGGAAGTGTGTTAATGTGAATGAAACCACAGAAATCATTTTTTGACTTCCAGGTCCCCGAACGAACTGTCAATTCATCATGGAATTACGAATTGAGAGGCTGAGCTAAAGGCAGGCATCGCCATAAAGTGCCAGAGAGGTTGTGAAAAACGACCCGAAGCTGCATGTGAAAACGTGCAAATCGCGCGGGGCCGTTGCAGCGGGTGTGACCTTGTTTTTTGGTTCCAGAACTAACAACTGGTGTGGAGGGGTCGCTATGGCGGTGACAGTGGGGAAGCTTTTGGAGGAGGTTTTTGGATGGTAGCATGTCGCGTGAAATAGCGAGGGAACGTATGGATACGTAACATGTTGAAGTGTGGAGGATGGTTTTGCTGCGCAGGTGTGTGATTGCAAAATCCTCAGTTTCCTTCGCTGTGACAGTGGGATTGGCGTTCACAGGGTGGTGTGTTGGAGTTTTTAGATGTCGCTGTGACAGTGGGATTTGGGTTTCAGGCTGTTGCTTCGAAGCTGTGTTTTCTTGACAAATCCCAGCTTAATGGCTAAAATTGCGGCTTTGGTGGATGTGAGTGTGCTGTGGCGTGGCGCAAAATTTGCTGAAGACATGAAGATGCCATGTCGTCACATTATCGTGGCAGGCGTGGTACTTTTTGTGCGTGTTGGAGGTGTCGAAGTTCATTTTTCATGGCAGCGCTGTGAATCGTGAGGTTGCGACGAGTGGTGGGAGTGAATGTCACTGACAGTGGGATTGATGATTGGTGTGTCAAAGGGTGTGGTGTTGATGGGCTCGGACTGCGAAACTGTTTGGCAGGGCGGCTTGATATGTTTGCTCTGATGAGACTTCCCGCTGCAATTTTGACGGAAGTCTCGTGCGAAATGCTCGTTTGGCGACTTTGACGTGTGACTTTAGGAGGCAGTCTCGCACGAAGTGTTTGCTTTGGAGACTTTGATGAGTGAATTTTGGAAGAAGGGCTTTTGGAGGGAGTCTCATACGAAGCGCTCGTTTTGGAAAGTTGAAGTTTGACTATTATTGGAGGAAGTCTCGTACGAGACGCTAGTTCCTGTGTCTCCTGGCAACTTTGTCGTGCAAGTAGGCTTGGTGTGACATTGTTGTGCCTGCTCTTCGGTACACCATGTGGCGAAAATATGTTTGTGACGCTGCTGTGCCGTGCAGTTTTGCGCGGTTGTAAATGACAAGGAGCGAGAGAGTGCGTTCTGGCGTAGCAGCTCTGCTGACTACAGTGTGACGTGAGTGCCTCGCTTGAAATTTGCGGCAATACTCACTGGGCAGCAGACATGGACATTGTTGCTTTGGCCACCGAGCTCAATCGTGGTGCCACCATTGCTGGAAATACTTGGGCCCAGATGTGTGCTGTGATGACCTGGTGACAAGCCGAAGTATTTTCACCCTGAAAGTCGGCAAGGCCCAGAGCAAGGGCGTTGTTTTTTGAAGAGCAGCAATAGCATTCACTTGCATGGTGTGTGTATCTTAATATCTGTGTGTATAAATGTGCATCAGACGTACTTGTGTTTCCGACGGAGGTGAGACGCAACGACGCACAGTCATTCATTTTTACTTGGAACAATACCGCAAGACGGACGTATGGATTTGTCCAGAGTGCCGCAAGAGAGTTTTCAACAAGAGTTTTCCACAAGAGTGTCCCACAAGAGTGTCCTACAAGGGTGTCCCACAAGAGGTTCAATCAATGTTTGGCCGTTTGTTTTCGAGTGCGTGTATTCATTCGGGTTCGTGAGTTTCATTTTGTTTTGTGGACCAGATTAGTCACGCGATGCAAACGTCCGGAGACGATAGCCGGCCTCCATGCATTGCTTCGCTGGTTTTGGCCCGGGCACTGTTTAGAGCCTAGAGTCCAGATGAGGACAAAGATCATTCAAGATCAATCAACAGTTTTGGAAAACGTTGATTTTGTCTCGTATTATCGGATGCTCAGTGCCGACGCGGGGTGCCGGCAAGTGGGCTTTGGTACATGTTCTTCAGAAACTGACGTGGAGGGTGCGCCTTGCAACATTGGTTTGCAGCCTTTTGCACCATGAAATTTCCGACAGGGGAGAAGAATGGACGGATGCTAAATTGTTTTTTGTTTTCCTCATCCCAATTGATTTTGATTATCGCATCACACCCCATGTCAAACTCCACATTCTCACTGTTTTGGTGCTCCTTTCACTTCGCACCTGGCTCAAGTGAACCGCTCCCGTTTTGTTTCATTGCCCTAGGCCCTAGGCTGAACGTTTTTTGCCGTTTTCCACGTACTTTAAGTTCTCTTCTTTTCTTTGCCCGTTCTGGTCGTCGCTATCATTTTTCGGTCACATCTTCAGGAACCCGTGCTTCACATTCAAATGACCCCCCGTCTAAGTTTGCCATTGCTTGATGTTTGGGAGGAGTACTTGGAACTGCCTTGTGTTCAAGGGTCCTGCAATTGCAGGTGCCAAGACAATGGTGAAGGTCTATAGTCTTTACTGTTTGATACTGATACTGTTTTTTTTTATTTATGGGTCAAGTGTTCTTGGAACCACAACAGAAAAACATGGTCTCTCCTTTGCACACCGTCATTCAATCATGTGTGAACTCATTGTGCTGAAGGTGCCATGATGGGGCCAATCAAGACTTTAATTGGGAGATGCTTGGTTTGCTTTCGGTGGATTGAGAAAGAACAGATATCCAATGTTTCTTTGATTGATAGTGAGAATGCACCTCATTCCGCTGAGCTTTGAAACTTGTCCAACTTGTGTCAATCTGCACTGCAAAGGATCCCACGCAGACTCAAGAGCCGAAAAGATCCAGGATGGTGTTTGGATATGAACCCAACCGGAAACAATGCTGCTGGTCATGGAAAACTGCAAATATTTTGCATGCCTTTACACCAGTTGCCCAATCCTTTAAATGAACCTCATATCACACAGAATCAAGAAACTTAACGAGGATCTTACTGTTCCTTTTGTTCCTCCACCCTAGTAGCTTCTTGTTACTAGTAGTAATGCCCTTGTTACTAGTAGCGACGCACTTGTTATATAGTCGCTGTTTGTTCCTAGTAGTTTCTTCAAAGGTTCTAGTCACGTCGACCTTGTGAAGTTTCGCCGACAAAACAGAGCTTGGTTGGCTCCATTTGGCTGAGGTTTACCTCCATCCTTGCCATCGCGGCAATCAGCAGATGTGGGTGTTTGAAGGCCCAATCCTCAAGGTCCAGTATGACCGCAGCCGATGCCTTGACATGAATGCAGGTGGGAAGCACTCCAGTTTTGCTAAGGGCCACCGATGCAAAGAACGAGAGGATTCAACATGATTTACTGTAACATAACAACATTATCGATGCTGTTGCTGCAGTTTTTGGCGTTTGTTTGCCATAAAGGTGTGTGGACAATTGTATTGGCACATGAAACAAACCGCACATGGTTGACCTGTATTTGTTGTTCTTTCGGTGTGTCAAGAAGCATGCTCCTGAGCTCGGGTGAGTCAAGGGGACTGACCCACTTGTGTGTTCAAGGCAGCAGCAACAACTTGTACATGCATTCTGATTGCCATCACAATGATAATCAGCAGTTCATGTGGTCTGGAGAGCAGATCAAGGCTGGCTTTCTTTGGAGTGCATCAACAAATTAATTTGTTGGAGACAACCCTCAACCGCAAAGACGTGTCCAATCGTTTCCAGATGAAATGGCTAGAATTAGAATTGAAATTATATAATAGAACTATGCTGACTGACAAGACTTGGTTTCTACTTTATTGCAACAACCCTTCAGGTCAAGAGCGACACCAACCTTTGTTGGGAGTGGGACCAGGGCAACGCCAACAATTTGAAGGCGGCACCTTGAATCTCGACTTGCAGACTTGGAGCTGAGTGCCTTGCGTTTGACAAAGGCTGAGTGCGTCAGACTTGACGCCGTCGGTGCAAAAGCAAGGTTCTCAAACAAGGTAGTTTACACCTCCTAACAAAACAAGTCGTGCACCACAGAAAAGAGAACGCTATTGGGTTGGAGGCCATCGCTATTAGGTTGGAGGCCATCACCATTAGGTTGGAGGTCATCACTAGTAGGTTGGAGGCCATCGCTATTAGTTTGAAAGAACATTGTTCTGTTTGTTATATACGAGCACACCTCCGAGGCTCTGGAAGTGACAACCAGAAATTCTTCTTTGATTCCCCGCACTACCAGGCCATTTGCTAAGCTCGTAATTGATCATGTGCGGCTTAGGCAAGCAAGTGCCAAAACTTGCGATGACCAATTCAATTTAGTACAGAGCGATCATGAATCTCAGGAATTTGGCTAAAACAAGCAAAAGCGATCGCTCCCCTTCAAAAGCAATAACCATACCCCCGCAGTTTTGGGATATGTTCAGCAATGTCACTGTGTCATTGTGGCTAAAACCTGCCAAAGTGATAGGCCCGACTCCAAAGCGATAACCTTGCTGAATCATGCCAATTGCTTACAACACTGCACGCTTTGGCACACGCTGATACAGGATATGTGATAATGTGATATAATGTGTGTATTTGGAATCGGAGCAGTGGCGTAGAAAAATTATCGCTTTCCCAAATGAGACATCATGTTTAGTTTCTCAAATGAGATGTCGCAAAGCAGTCTTTAAATACATTTACATCTGGAATTTACCTAGCTGCCTTTTAATTTTGCCTCAAATGGTGCTGCTAGCCTACTATTCGTTCTTTGTGTTTCTTCACCCTGGGGCTGTAGCTCAACTTGAAGCGAAGCAGAAGCCCGGAATCCCAAACGGAAGAAACATACTGGCATGAAAGAACGGTTTGCAGAATCCTAAATGTAAGAAACCATTGTCCACCGAACAGATCGAAATTAATACATATGCACGAACGAAAAGATACACAAAAGTCATTCATTCAAATATACACTGTTTATTGTCATGTTTTAATAGTTGGAATGTTTGCTCTTTGTTTGCAACCCGTTTGCCGTTTTCAGCAAGAATGCTTTGGTTTGGTATATATGAATGTGTTTGTTACGAAAGCCAGCCGGGAGGCTAGGCTGAAGTTAGTTTACGCGAATGCAGTGAGTAGTTTCCCATAATGCCTTCAGGCGCCTGTGGCTGATAGGTGAAGACCTGCCATAGTGAAGTTCTTCAGTGTGTTTTCACATATACTCTCGACTAGTGACAAAGGAGTTGTAAAACGTATGGTGGGCTTTACAACTCCTTTGTCATGGGTCTTAAAGCATTTTTGAGCAATGTACACAACTCCTATGTCATGGACTTTAAAAGTAGAGAAACACATCAAAACATGGTCACACAAGAATAGTCTAAAACAAAAACAGAAAGCTGCTGGAAAAGATGAATAAATGACGTGAGATAGGAGTTGTAAGTACCAGGAGGCATGATGAAACATGATGAGCAGGCCGATTATTATGTCATTTGTTCTGTGTGCATCAATTCCCCTCCCTCCCTGAAAAAAATAAGTAAAATGCTTGATCATCAGCTGGCGACAATTCCCAAGTCATGAGGCTTGAATCAGCAACTCTGCAATTTTTGTGCTCCCAATGTCTTAGGAGTAGTGGGCCACAACTACTATGTCACTGGCCCACACAAGTCCTAAGTTACCGGTCGGTAGTATATGACCCACAGGCTTCTATGAAGGGGTGGGGTTGGATGGGGGGCTAATGGCGTTGGTTTGGATGTGCTTCGAAGATGATGTGACATCCACACACGCTTTGGAAGGTGGGGGTGGGCTTGGGGTTGGGGTCGGGCGGGGCTAATGACGTTAGTTTGGTCGAAGATGATGTGACTTTGAGTGGGGTCGGGGTGGGGGTTGGGTGGGATGGGTTGGGATGTTAACGTTCGGCTCTAATACATTTGAAACACTTCTACGCTACGCTGCAGTATCTGCTTCTTTTCATCCTTGTCGCACACACCGCGGCACTTGCGTTCTTCTCAGAACTTTCGTGAAACGGGACCGCGCATCGGAAACTGGTGTCGAGATTGACGCCCCCATTTCTTCTACATTTTCTTGCGACTGTCCTCCTGACTGGGTTTCAGTCAGGCTCTCATCTCCGACCCAAAGACGCCACGAAGCATCGTAACCTGAGTAGTTATTTGGGGGGCTGGGCGGGCAAAATGGGTGTATACAGTCTAAACCATCAAAACTCAATCGTATATTTTACAATGCTAATGGTTTGAGAGCTAGTGTTGGAGAAGTTATACCAGCATCGTTAGCATCAGCAGCTAGAGAAAACAACTTGAACAAGTCGAAGATTTTTAACTTGACAACTGATTGAATCATGTACTTTGTCACTTTCCGCTTGCCCTTCACCTTACAACCAGGACCTCCACATTCCTTTCTGCTGGCTTTCGTTCCTGCCTTCTCAGATTCAGTTCAGTGACTGATGGTTAGTGAGGGATCAAACGTATGTTAATAGAAGCATGCCCGAAAAGAAGCAAGCAACGCAAAAAATACTTCACTTCGAGTGATCCCCACCCGGACATTTCAATCGGACAAGTTTTCAGCACGTATTGAAACATTTTTGCATTCTTTCTGGCATATCTTCTGACATTCTTTCTGGCATCTCTTCTGACATTCTTTCTGGCATATCTTGAACATTCTTTCTGACAATGACATGTGTTTCTGACATTCTTTCTGCCGTTCTATCTGGCACATCTTCTGGCTCGTGGGTGAGGTCCGGCGGGGAACACTGCCGTCCAGAACTGGCGGTTGAGGTCCGGCGGAGAACACTGCCGTCCGCAACTGGCGGTTGAGGTCTGGCGGGGAACACTGCCGTCCGGAGCTGGCGGTTGAGGTCTTTCTGACATTCTTTCTGGCGTATCTTCTGACGTTCTCTTCTGTGACATA
>CAXAMN010025095.1:14749-62870 GCA_963970005.1 Durusdinium trenchii | reverse complement strand
GTTCTCTTCTGTGACATATCTTCAGACATACTTTCTGACATTTTTTCTGGCTGCCATTCTATCTGGCATATCTGCTGAAGTTCTTTCTGGCATTCTTCTGGCAAGGGTCCTGGCATTCTTTCTGACAATCGTTCTGGCATCTCTTCTGACATTCTTTTGGCACAGCTTTTGGCATTCTTTCTGGCATATCTTCTGACATTCATTCCTTCTGGCATATCTTCTGACATTCTATCTGGCATATCTTCTGCATATCTCCTCACATTCTTTCTGACGTATTCTTTATGGCATATCTTCTGACATTGGTTCTGACATTCTATCTCGCATATCTTCTGAGTTTCTTCCTGACATTTTTCTGGCGTTCTATGTGGCGTATCTTTTGGCTTGCGGTTGAGGTCCGGCGGGGAACACTGCCGTCCGGAACTGGCGGTTGAGGTCCAGCGGGGAACACTGCCGTCCGCAACTGGCGGTTGAGGTCCGGCGGGGAACACTGCCGTCCGGAGCTGGCGGTTGAGGTGAGGTCTTCCTGACATTCTTTCTGGCGTATCTTCTGACGTTCTCTTCTGTGACATATCTTCAGACATACTTTCTGACATTTTTTATGGCACAGTTTCTGCCATTCTCTCTGGCATGTCTGCTGAAGTTCTTTCTGGCACGCCGCCTGACATTCTTTCTGACATTCGTTCTGGCATCTCTTCTGACATTCTTTCTGGCATCTCTTGACATTCGTTCTGGCATCTCTTCCGACATTCATTCCTTCTGGCATATCTTCTGACATTCTATCTGGCATATTTTTTGCATAACTTCTCACATTCTTTCTGACGTATTCTTTCTAATGGCATATCTTCTGACATTCTTCCTGGCATATTTTCTGACATTGTTTCTGACATTCTATCTCGCATATCTTCTGACTTGCGGTTGAGGTCTGGCGGGGAACACTGCCGTCCGGAACTGGTGGTTGAGGTCTGGCGGGGAACGGTGCCGTCCGGTTGAGGTCCGGCGGGGAACGCTGCCGTCCGAGCTGGCATTTGAGGTCCGGCAGGGAATACTGCTTGCTGTCGGGAGCTGGCGATTGAGGTCCGTTGGGGAACACTGCCGTCCAGAGCTGGCGATTGAAGTCCGGCGGGGAACATTGCTATCGGAAGCTGCCGGTTGAGGTCCGGCGGGGAACACTGCCATTGGGAGCTGGGGTTGAGGTTCGGCGGGGGACACTGGCGTCGGGACCTGCCGGTTGAGGTCCGGCGTGGAACACTGCCGTCCGACACTTGCGGTTGGGGAGGCGAGGGGTCGGAGGAGGCTGAGGCGGAGGGACGCGAGGCAGCTGACAACAATCTAACAACCCTCACCTGACAGGTGGGGAAAATTCAAGGTTTCCAGAACGAACTGCGCAGGAACGTTGGCAAGCTTGGAAATTTATAGGTTAGGTGAGCTGAACACAAACTACAGTCGGAAGAGCACGAATGAACACGAGTCTTTGTTTGGCTATGGGCTGGAGGGCCTGGAGTTCAAGAATGCCGCCTCCAACTATTGCCTCGATGTGGACATCAATGGCAATGGAAATGCATACATGCATTCATGTCATGGTGGGAGCGCCTTGTCGGCCAAAGCACCACAACTCGCCGGCCGATGTCCACATCTGTGCTCAGACTGAAACGGCTTCCAAACGCAAAAGTTCAATCCAAGTACAACAAACCAGCAAAAAGACCATGGGGGGGGGCTAATCTTTCGTTTTTTCTACTGCAATATCACGAACTGTGCTTCTTTTCAGGTGCAACATATCGATGAATTCGGGTTGTTTTTGGGCCACTCCAGGCAACCAGCGCTTCATTTGGAATGGTGAACAACTTCAGTCAGAGGCCAACACCAACAAGTGCTTGGATTACTCGTTTGGTTCAGGCTGGGATTCGGGATAATAAGTGAAATTCACTGCTAGAAGAAATCGGTTCAACGCAGTGTGCAAATTAGATTACAATAATTAGGTTGTGAATGTTGAAGTCAGAAGCAGAAGATGGGCACTTTCCAGCTTGCCTGGAGGCAACGTCGTGATTTGGGATTGCCATGGTGGAAACAATCAGAAGTGGTACTGGGACAACGGACGGCTGAAAAGCAGGCCAGGAGTTGTGACTGCCTCAAGCTACGTTCGACTGCTCCAATGAAATGCGATGTACGAGATCGGTGTGGCAGCCCTAAACTTACCGACATTGTCCGCCAATAGAGGTCGATATGGTGTCCTTATTTCAAATTAGAATGAGTTGACTGTGTGGGCCTTGGAGACAGGGCGTCGGCACAGGTGTTGTCGGTTCAGGTGCTTGTTGACAGGATGTCAGTGCATCCAGATGGAGTTGCAGTTCAGTTGTCTTCGGAGATGGGTGTCGGTCGGTACAGGCGTTTTCGGTGCAAAACTGTTTGAAATAGTCTTTGGAACTGTGGGCGATTTGGAGGCAGGGTGTCGCTGTCATGAATTGTGTCGGGTGTTCAAAACATTGAAGACCTTCCTCAGTAAGAACTTAACGACTTAACGATCGAAATCAAAAACACCCTGTTGGTAAACCTGACCCTTTCTTTGTGTGGTTGGATTCTACCTTGCTATTTGGGGTCAATGCTGGTGTAATGACTCTTTTAGCGGGGTCGATCACTGCAATAGCGTCGATAGCGTGCCGCTTGTGGATGCGCGCCAGGCATGATCACTTCTGTTTGGATGTTCTCCCAAGCAACAACAATGTTTTCGTGGGGAGCTGCTCTGGAATAAACACCCAGCATTGGCAACAGTTATCCAGTTTGCACAACAGAGTCTTGGAGGAAAAACCGATGGCAGCTTATTTGTGGCGGCTCAGTGATTTAAAAATTTACGGCACTTTTTGCGAGTATGCGTTGCGGCTGCAGAAGCAGATCATCACATCACCATGTTCCACTATTCTTCAGCCCAGGTTAAAGATGAAACTTGCCACCTACCAAACATGTTCAATGACTGTATGAAACACACAAAGCAACATAAACCAAAAAGTATCCAGAGATACAACAGTGTTCAATCACTTGCGTTTCTTGAAATACCTGTTATTTCATGTTATTTCCAAATCGTCATGTTTGTTTGCAGGATGCCTTGGAAATCGCAGGGTGGCAACAAGAGAACACTTGAAAACCATAGAACACCTGCTTGGGAGTTGGAATCCAAGGTGCACAATTGACCATTGGAGGTGGCAAGTGCTTGCGATACAACGCGCAAGTGCACAACAACGTGGAAGCTGCGGGTTGTTCGGAAACACCAGGCAGGCAAATTGCGTCCAGGAAACTATGTGAATCACTTCACACATTACGATAATGATAGAATCACATAATTGGAGAGTCCCTTGCTGTTTCTTCCCATTCACCGGGTGGTGGAACAAAGGCATACCAAGGCATGCCAAGGAGAAGCGGAGGGAGTTCTATCCGCACACTCGTTTGACACTCTGGTAGTTCGACATGACTCTCACCGTGTTGACGCCCCAAGTGAGAGCAGATGTGCGGATGTCTCAGCGATCAGGTACGATGTGGTATTTCAACAACAATCACCGGCTACAGACAGAAGAAAACGACAAATGTTTGGACGTCCACACTAGCACTGGCAATTTGTACATGGGAGATTGCCATGGCATCTTGATCGCAAGTCCTTGACAGGGTTATCAATCTGCAAAGCGCTGAAGTGATCAACACAGGAGCCTTGCCTGATGAGTCCCTTTTCCTTGGTTTGCTCAGGTGGATGGAATCAAAAGTTCTACTTCGATGGTCATCTCTTGAAAACCATGCACCAGGACCCTGCGAGTTGAGCTTGTGCACTGCAAGTGAGGCCATGTTTAGGTCAGGCGAAGCAAATCTTGTACGGAAGAGGCCTGCTTCTTATTGCATTGATGTATGCTCAAAGTATCGGGTGAATCAGATGTGTAAAATGAAGAGAAGATCAACTATTGTATATAATTGAACATGTTTGAAGAAGTTGCTTGTTGGGCAAGCTAGACCAATTGGGTTTTCCCAGCGACCCTTTTTGCACTAGAATCTGGTTACTGTACATAGCGCTTCACTGGCCTAAGCAAGTGCTGAGCTCAATTCTTCTTCCTGATCAAGACTTGCTCGCTTCAGAGCGGTCAGGACGATCTTTGTTTGGACTACAATGTGGCAAATGGCAACGTTTACACCGGCAGTTGCCCACACCACAACATGTTCAACTTCAAAATGCAAGGTGCTGGGGCCTTGCTAGGGGTGTACTGGGGTCGTACTAGCGCTGTATGTATATCTGCTGGTTTCAGATTTGCATCACTCCACTGGTCAATCTCTTTTGTGTAACATTCTGGATGACCTGGACATTGGATTCTTCGAGATGTTTTATTGTTAGCCTGCTTTGCCCTCCTACTACTTAATTAAGTAAGCGCCTACTTGACTAAGTGAGGGAAAATAAACACGCTACTAGGAGAAGTTCGCTCCTAGCTAGGACGCAGGATAGCTCACGCTTCTACAAGGAAGCGCTCGCACTATTCATTTGGTTCCTAGATTTTAAGGGAAACTGATAAGCATTAGTTCGCAGATTGCTGTGCCTGGAATTGAATTCAAGATCCAATGCGTTTGCTTAAACAATTTTTGCTTAGAGGTGTTCATCACCCTGTGAGGTGGTGCCATGCTGAAGAAAATGCCACTGCCGAAGGAGACCAGTGCATACCTTTGAAGGCAGACTCAGGTCTTAAATGTACATTAAAAAACTTTGAGATTCATGAAGAGTTTCCCCGTAGAACTTGATTGAAGATGCCAAACGAATCCTACGAGGAGTACCAGCATGGCCAAACTCTGGATGTGAGCTGTTGGTCTGAGCGCTTTGCTTCTTCCAGCTCTGAAGCTTTGTCGAGACTTGACGGAGAGGAGAAACGACTCGAAAGAAAATCAAGACTCAAATTGCACATGACTGAAAGAGTGCCGCCAATCCATGCGGAACGCGGTAGTTCCTTCCATTTGCGCCCCCCGTGCTCAAGAGATTGCCTAGGTGTGTTGCTGGCGTATGGATGAATTCTCGTGGCAAAAAGGGGTTAGATGGCTTCAGCTGTGCAGCATGCGTTCAGGCGGCAAGAAGCCAACGTATCAGATCTCAGAGCGTGTATGCTTGTTTGCATAAGAAGCTACTAGTAGCGGTCGGACGCTATTAGGTGGAGGCCATTGCAAGTAGGTTGGAGGCCATCGCTACTAGGAACAAAAAGCTACTAGTAGCAAAGGTATATAGTCAAACAATAATATTTTCACAAATGCTGTGTGATCAGAAATTTTGAGCAACAGGCAGTTTGACAGCATAGATAATGTACTCGTACAGTATATTAGATATATACATGGAATAGTGTACTGGATCTATGTAGTGCAATGTAATGTAATGGTTAATGTATGTTTGTATTTATGTGTTCATATAATGTAATGGTATGGTATGGTATGCATGTAATGTCATGTCATGTATGTATGTACTGTAATGTAATGTTATAGTATGTATGTATGTATGTATGTATGTATGTATGTATGTATGTATGTATGTATGTATGTATGTATGGATGCATGCATGCATGCATGTATGTAATGTAATGTAATGTAATGTAATGTAATGTAATGTAATGTAATGTATGTATGTATGTATGTATGTTTTTCTTCTAGAGTTGAAGTGTGCTCTTTGGCGGTCTCCTAGGACATTGCCTCACTTGCCCTGTCAGCTGCTCCTCAGAAGTAGTCGACTTGGAAGTAGCAGGCTTCCGGTGAGGGTTTATCCGTGCTCTCGGTGTCCGAATTTGCCATGGTCTGGTCACCTTGTTGGTTGGTTGACTCTTCACCATAGCTTTCATCAAGAGCCGTGGGAAAGTGGAGCCTCCTGGGCGTTGGCCTTTGGTTGCTTGCTTCAGCAGGGCGTGCGGACAGCTTTGGCTGGGAGCTGTCATGAGTTTGCTCTGGGCTTGTACTGTCTTGTTGTTCTTGGCTCTTGCTTGTTTCTTGCTTTTTGAAGAACTCACTGATGGGTGGAGTTCCTTTCTGTCCAGCGCCTTTGCACTGTTTGCCCAAGGCTTGCGTGGTGATGATCCTTTGTTGGCTGTCGAGGTGCCATTGGATCCCACACTGCAGACAGCTGATTTTGGCCCCTTTCTGCCATACCGTGTGAGAGGGATGGCCTGCGTGTGGTGTCTCGAAGGCCTGGTCCACACATGGGCTTTTGATGAAAGCGCTGAAGGCCGCCTCATTGGTTCTTTTGTGGACGTTGAGGCCACACTTGAGGCATTTAAGATATCCAGTTGTCTCTGCAAACTGATGTTCTTGTGGTCCTGGCTGTTGGACTCGTTTGGCCAGGATGTTCTGGATGTGTTGGGCCCTAGTGACTTTCTTGGGCAGTGGTTCAGCCTGGCTGGAGGGTGCCGTACGGATGTCCTCAATCTGTACCTGTGGGCACTCTTCATGCAGGCGCTCCTCCAGTACACTGGCTGTGAGTCCTTGGTGCATGCGGGTTCCACATGCCATGCATTGATAGCAACTTCGGTGCGGCTCCCATCGATGATGAGAGTTGGTCCATGGCTTTTTGCATTGGTGGATGAGGTCCTTCTTGTGTTGTTTGGTGTGTTTGCCTTGATGTCTTGGTGCCTTGGTATGTATATAGTGCGTCTTGTCCCCATAGATCTTGGCAAGTCGTTCAGCTCCACGCTTGTAAATGAGTGCATGATCCTTGTCAAGTGTGGCCTGCCATTCACCGGCTCTTTTATCATGCAGCCCATTGGCCCTTTCCCAAGCCACAATGGCAGCATCACGTTGCCTTCGCGGCAATTGTGGTTCACTGCCTGGTGCTTCTGGTGAGCTTGTGTTCCTGCTCACATAAAGAACTGTGACTCGTTGCAGATCTTGTTCTGTGAGGTTCTCAAACAAGTCTGCGTATGCCTGCCTGTGATGCTGTTGTGTCCATGCTTCCCAGACCCTGGTGAGTTGAACTATGACTCGAACCTGGGTGGTGGTGTGTTTGGCCAATGCAGCTAGGCCAGCAAGGAGCGCCTTGGTTTTGTTCTGGGGCCCCGGTGGTTTTCCTGTCAGTGCACCAAGTCTTCGCAATTGACCCAGATTCATGGTGTGCACACATAGACCGAACACCCAGAGCTGGCTCCTGGTATCATAGGTGCTGGGCGTGGCGTCTAGTGTATAGGCCCACCCCTCGTGTGGATGTGTGCCTATGGGCTGTAGGGTTTGCCAAGTGCCATGCCCTTGCAAGGGATGTTTCTCTTGGCGGAGGTCTTAGCCTGCCCTCCACAACGGTTCTTCTTCAGGGCAAGCTATGCGTGGCATCCTGGCATAGGTTCATGGTCATGCTGTTTGTGCCATTTACACATCCAGATGATGGGGCCACTCCCGGGACCTGACATACTGGACATGCCTTGGGTTTGCTGGCTTCACGGTGTTGAGTCTGGCGGGTAGCTGCTTGCTGACGGTTCTGTAGGTGTGCCAGTCAAGCGCTGTCAGCAGGTGCTGATGGTTGGGTCTGGACGCAAGTCTGCTTGTTCTTTGGTTTTTGGCTTCCAAGAGCAATGCCTGTTCCAGTCTCCACCATGGGTCCCTCAGATTTAGGGTGTTGGCATCAAGGTATGGTGTTTCTGGTCTGGTCCATTGAAACAGCTCCTGAACTTGCCACTGCCATTCTAGGAGATAGGCTATGGCTGCGGCCATGGGTCCTTTGACGATGTACCATGGGTGTGCTTTGGCCTGCAGCTGCTGGTGGGTGTGGCTCCATGCCTGCTCGAGATAGCTGATCTGGTCAGTTGGCCAGGTGTGTACAAGCTGGTGGAGTGCTCTTATGTCGTGTATGATCACCTGATTTCTGCATACCTGTAATGGAAAGCTCTTGTTTGCGAAAGGTTCCATAAGGAGTTGACAAAGTGATTAGCATCTCCTTGCGCGTTCAAGTCGTGCTTCTTCCAAAGTCGTTGAAGTCCTGGCAGCTTTCGAATGTCAATCTCCTCAGCCAACTCTAAAGATTCTTGGACTGCATCTTGTAGGTTTCCCCAAGGCTGTGTGTTCGTCTCTTGGAGCAATGCACATGTCCAGGCGAAAGCTCTCCACGGTGCATTGGCATAGCGCCTCATGCTTGGATTGCCTATCTTCGTGGATAGGTTTTGGAGGATGCACTCCGTGGTCGATCCATAGACGTTTTGCATCCTTTTGTTTCCTTTGGTCCAGTGGACTTGACCGGTCTGTCTTGGTTCTCCACCTTTGATGGAAATCACATGGGGTCCCAACGCACCGAGAGACGTTTGGCTAACTTGTGTAGTGCCTGTTGTGTCACGGTGTGCTGAGTCAAAACTGTGAGAATCAGGTTGAAAGCTCAAAAGGTTTGGTGTCTCTTTGGGCAAAGTGAGTTCCCCATCATCTTTGCCAGAGTGGTCCCCTGGGTCTTGAAAAAGTTCAACAAGACGGTGTCGTTGCATAAGTTCCCCTGCGCTCCAACCATCCTATAGGTCAAAATCTCTTGCTATGCTTGAGGCAGCGCGGCAAACCATCTGTGGCGATGGATGGCTTTGATCAGATGCCCAATCAACGTCATCAAGGGGTATGGGCACCAAAACCCCTTGCAGTCCGCCAGAAAGATCTTGGAGAGTGTTACCCACAGTGTCCTCAAGGTGGTGATGGCGGCACCGTGCCCTCGGTTTTCCTGCGCTTGCTTGGGTCTTCAGGTTCCGGGATTGGCCTTTTAAGCAATCCATGGAGTTGATGGCGCTGCTCTTCAGTCAGCGTGAGGCCCAAGCTGGTGACGAAAGTCTCAACCGCCATCGGGAGTGGTGTGTCTCCTTCACTTGGCTTGCGTAGCTCTTCTGGGGTGGGCGTTTGATTGACCAACTTCATGTACTGCTCAGAGAGATCTTTGAGCCGCTGCTGTCCCTCATTGAGCTTTGTTTGAAGGTCTTGTTTTTTCTGTAGCATGGCAGCATGCTGGCTTTTGACTGTATCTAATCTCATCTGAAGCTGGGTTTTGCGCACCGAGATGTTCTTCATGTCAGTCACCTGTGTTTTCAGCTTCGTGGCAATGTCCTTTGTGCTGTGTCAGGACAGGGTTGTGTCAGTTTGGTGACCACGTCTATGCTGACGTGTGACTTTTCAGCAAGTCCGTGAGCTCTGGTTCTTGTGGCGGTGGACCTAGTTTGCCCTGGATGCCTTCCGGGATGACATCCCATGTTGTGGCCAACAATTCTGCCGCTGCAGGCAGCTGGTTTTTGGCTCTCTTGAGTGGTTTCAAGTTTCAACTGCTTCAGTCCTGGTGGCGTTTCGATCAGTCCATCCGTGGCTTTCCTGTACCAGGTCGATGAGTCTTGCTTTCGGTTTCCGTGACCTTGACCTTTTCCTTTCCCCGTGGCTTTGGTCGTATTTGGCCACCATGTACCGCAGCTCCTGCATCGTGTGCCTGGCTTGAGCTTGTCCTCCCATATCCAGTTGTGACATTGCTCGTGCTTGCACACCATGTAGCTTCTCCCCCACTGCATGACTGTGGCACCGAACGCGTTCTGGCCTGGAACAAACCTTATCACAAAGGGATAGCGGCAAAGTGGTAAGTGTCAATCTCCCGAACGCTGAGGGAGAAGAAAGTTCAGGATCAGCTGGATGCCCTGGTGGTTGTCCAGCGCCAGAATTGCCAGTCGCCGAAGGTCTCTTCAAGTACGAGGTTGTTGGACTCGTGAGATTGCGGGCAAAGGAGTCCAGTGCTGTTCACGAGGTTCCGGTTGTTTATGGCTTTTGCCTGTATCCGGATTGGTATGGGACCGGCTCGAACCACTCACGGCCTTGAGCCATGTATGTATGTATGTATGTATGTATGTAATGTAATCCAATGTAATGTTATGATATGTAATGTTATGGTATGTATGTTTTGTATGTAATGTATGTACTGTAATGTAATGTAATGTAATGTAATGGTATGGTATGGTATGGTATGGTATGGTATGTATGTATGTATTTTTTCTACGCTCCTTTTCTGTGCTGGGCGATCTGCCTCCTTGGGCTTGAAGCATTGGGGCAGCGTGGCCTGTTGGTTGTGCTGGTGACGATGGCATAGCTTTTGCGTTGCTGACAAAAGACTCGTCCTCCTTTTCGCCAAAGTCGATGAGTCGGATGTCCTTGCCAGTCCGGGCTGGCTTTCCACTCTTCATTCCAGCACTTTGCCATCACCGGTTCCATGCCTGCCAGAGTCCCATCCACCATGTGCTTGAGGATGGATGCTTTGCTATCTGGCGTGGATTCACTGCCACCTTTGAAGGTGGGCTGGGAGGCCATTGGACAAGGCCGCTGCCCTTGTTGTAGATCCTCCATCTTGCTGCGCGCGGTCAATCTCTTCTTGCGTTGCTGACATTGGGCACTTTGTCCCTTGGTGATCCAGGCATGACCGCCCGGCTGTGGCTGCTTGGTGAGGTTTTGGCAGCATTCTCGTTTTCCATCACAAGCCTGCTTCCTCCTCCTTTCCTTGCCCTTTTCCCTAGTCTGATGGAGAAAGTGTGTTTTGTTCTCCATCAGGTGTTTGATGCGCTGGGTGCTACTCTCTGATACCCCCTGTCCTGGTCTTGCAGTTCTTGCTCAAGCTCATGGGTCTCATGCATCCTGTTTCGCAAAGACCATTCCGTGTTGGGCATGTCTTTTAGTTGGTTTGAGCTCATGTATAGGAGCTTGATGCGTTGTCTTTGGTCCAGCGTGATGAGCGTGCTGAGGTCATGGAAGGTATCCATGTGTTTGTGCCGCCGCCACGCTTCCCATGCTCTGGTCACTGGTCGAAGCAATGTGGGTCACAACTGGCCTCTGAAGATCAACATAGCATAGTGAGCAATCGTGCGGACTCCATAGAACCAAGCTCTTTCCCAAGTCTGCTTGTCCGGCAAGACCGTGATGACAGCGCCCTGCCTGCGCACTTAACCTCCAAGCAAAACATCACGCACAATGGCTATGCAAAATGCATTAGTCTGGCATCCTTGGAGGTGGCAGAGATGTGAATGGTGACCACTTCTTGTCCTTTGAGGCGCAACTCATCGTGTGTAGTCCATGTGCCCCAGGCCTAACTGCTGCTCCTCCTGTTGCAACCTTCTGCTCAGGCAATGCCGAAGCAGCCCTTGGGCCCAGAACTCAAGGTTGTTGCCATGCTCCAGTTCAAAGGCCCAGGGCAGGGAAGTGCTTGTTGGTCTCTTTGCAAGTCCATAGCAGGTGAACCGTTGTCATGTATGTATGTATGTATGTATGTATGTATGTATGTATGTATGTTAATATGTTATGTATGTAGTGTATGTAATGTAATGTAATGTAATGTAACGCAATGTATTGTAATGTAATGTAATGTATGTATGTTTGTATGCTTTATATGTTTGTATGTTATGTTATGTTATGTTATGTTATGTTATGTTATGTATGTAGTGTATGTAATGTAATGTAATGCTATGTAACGTATTGTAATGTAATGTACTGTAAGGTAATGTATTGTATGTAATGCATGTATGTAATGTATGTATGTTTGTATGTATGTATGTTTGCAATGTATGTATGTATGTTTGTTTGTATGTATGTAGTATATGTAATGTATGTAGTGTATGTAATGTAAGGTAAGGTAAGGTAAGGTAATGTGATGTAATGTAATGCAAGTATGTATGTATGTATGCATGCATGCATGCATGCTTGTATGTTTGTATGGATGGAATGGAATGGACTAGAACTTAGTAATTCAATGTATGCTATTTATGTTGTTCATGTATGTTTTTGTCCCACTTCCTTGCGAGAAAGAGTCCCTTGGGAAACTCGGCGACACGCCTTTTGCTTTTGACCGCAGGTCGTCACCCCCCGGTACGCAGATTTGGATTCGCAAATTCGCCAGGCGGCCATGCGTCCGGTCGACATTTTAATTGCACCCACAGTTTCACATTGTTTTTGTAATGTTTGGAATTGGGTCCTCACTTTGTAGCAGTACAAACATACCCAGCAGATTGCAGGCAATGTCGGATATGAACTTGCAGCTATACACATAGATGGTTTTGCAGCCTATTGTGCAATTTATGTTCCCAAAGTTTCACAACCTGTGTTTGGTGCAACAAATTGTTTTGACGCTCCCTTTAGCCTAGCTTTAGTTGTGAAAAACGAAGACCCTGAACCTGAAACCCAGTGTGTGTCCCTGTTCACGTGCACGACTCAAGAGTCTTGCCAACCTAGAATTTGCGTCACGAGGGCCATGACATAGTGTCAGAGACTCTGGCAAAACCTTGTCCCACTGCGGCAAATTTTGCAGTAACAAGAAACTACTAGGGGCCGAGAACCGTTAGGAGCTCTTCTTTGCTGCTGGCATGGAACTTCACCTCACTGTGGACACACGGATCCGCAGATCGGTGACTGCCAATGGCCAGCTACGTGAAGGCTGAGGGCGATGGAGTTTCAGTGTACAACTACCAAGATGAGACGTTGTAATCACTGGAGGTGATTTTGATGGTGTAGCGTTCAGCCTGCTTTCCCAAAATCATCCAGAGCTGTTGCATGTTAACGGCCCTGCAAATGTGTGAGAATGCTTTAGACCGACCACTTTCCATGGCTGGAAGACACCTGTTTCGGATGCTTTAGATTTGTATACATATATATCATGCAAAGAAACAATAAACTACTAGAAGCAAGTGCATCGCTACTAGTAACAAGTGCCTTAGTAACAAGAAGCTATTAGAAACAATGTTCGCTACTTGAAGCAATATAAACTATACAAACTATTTTAGGTTTGCCCCTCCAGAAATCACCCGTCTTGGCTATTGGTGGCCTGCTCCTTGCGCCAGAACAGTACAATACGCCGCTTTACTTTTGAGATGAGTCGTTCATTTGGATTCTTCTGGGGGATCCCCCAGCCCTGTCCAGCCTATGATTCGAAAAAGAACTAAGCAGCCAAACGAAACAAGAATCTGCGGTGTTCGTGTATCTTGCAAAGTCTCAGTCCGATTGATGATGGAGGCGGCTCACGCGATCGCTGGAATTCGAACCCGCGCAAGCCCAGCGCCTGCAGCGCTCACATTCGCAAAATGCGCCTGCCACGGAATCTGCTCTTCGAGGTCCACAGTGCTGCAGCAAACTGGACTCTGGTTTGGCAAAGTGCCGCACAAACCAGCTCGAATGTGCAGCAATGCTGCAAGCCTTCGCAAAGATCACGAGGAGCCTGGCTCTCCGATATGCGGTAAATATCAGTGCGCGATTCTATGGTATGGGTTGATTAATTCACCTGGGGGGGTAGAGGACGCTAATAGGAACAAAGGGCATCGCTACTAGGAACAAGGAAGCTAGGGGCTCCTGGCCCTACTACTAGGAGCATTCTTACTACTAGTAGCAATAATTCTAGGCTTTTTAGGCCCACATCGACTCCGGAAGATGCTGAACATGTTCGAAGGGCGTCCATCCAGCGTAATGTAAGCTTGGCAGAAACGATGTTTAAAACGCTTGTTAAAAACGCTTCGAAGTTTGGAGTTTGGAGCTCAATGGAGGTGGGAGCAGAGATGTTTTCGTGGCAGAGATGTTGCCGGATGCTGCAGAGACGACACGGCGCTATCGTTCCATCACCAATGGAGGCCGAGGAAGCTATTTTTTTCTGAAAGAGTGACGATCGCGACTTTATTGACGGTTCCATCAACTTTCCTGGTGTTTAATAATGTTTGAATGTTTGACCATGTTGTTTCTTGTCCTGAGTTCTATATGATAAATCGATGTTTTGTTGCTTGTTCCTAATTCCTATTCTAAGATGGTCGCTTTTGAGAGGATCGCTGGTCCTCCGGAAAACTAGATAGAGCCTCTATGTGTGATTTTTACTTCCTGTGAGGTCAATGTCTCACGATGTCCAATGGCAGACTGGGATCTTCAGCATGTGCCAGAGAGGCTGAACCACAACAGATGATTGAGGCCCAGAATGGTCGACAGTTGCGACCCCAAGTGATGCCTGTATCAACACGTTTCAAAAAAGTCAACTTTGTTCGAGGAGGACATGGGGAGACCCCAAATTACTGTAAGTTATCTATGTTCACCAAACGTTTTCCAGAAAAACCGTCACAGAGATACGCACGTCAGCCCTTATGTGAAGTGCTGCTCACCCAGTTTGGGGGATAAGGTGGGAAGTCAGTGTCAGTAGGGCAGTCAGGTGGAAGGGAAGCAGCAGATGAGAAATACCGCGGCGCTGTCAGTGAGCAAGTGGAGCAAGTAACCAAGTTATTTTGAAGAGAGAGAGAGAGAGAGATAGAGACGAGAGAGACAGGTGGGAGAGAGAAACGGAGAGTGAATGGGAGAGACAAGAAAACACCAGCGAGCATGTTGGTAAGTGAGTGCAATCAGTGCACCCGCCTCCCACCCAGTTTTTCATTGCTTGGGCCTCAAGTGCGTGCAATTGAAATCGACACTCAACAATGCTGAAGTTCTTGAAGAGTGCCAGTCTAAATCAGCACAAACTGCGTGGGCTGTTCCTTGCACCTGTTAATTGTATACCAATAGACACCTATCAGAGAACGGGCAAACTTTCAGGTTTGGTCTTGTTTGGGGTGTGAGATTTACTTAAACCATCGTTGACTTGAGATATAGAGCGGGCAGAACCTGATTTGGATAGCAGCTGCGTGACACGTCAGCCCACAAGTTGGTAGGCGATGGAACTGTCGTCTTTGATGTGGGAAGAGTTCAAGGCGAGTCAGGGGCCTTAGTTGATAGGCTTCCACAAACATGTATATATTAATATATCCAGACGGATTTACTTAAGACTGTCAGTGTTTTTACCTCACGTGTATTTTCATACGTAATTTGCGCGCTTTTTGAATTGTTTGTTTTGGACATTTGTGCAAGAAATACATGTAATTTACCGCGCCTGTTTTTGTCGTTTGACAAACAAATGTAATTACGACTTCAGAACTGTTCCACCATTCCAAAGGTTTTCGTCGGATGGGATGGGATGTAAACGTTCGGTTCCAGGTGCACATCCATACAGTACATAAGAAACTCTTCTATGCTACGCTACACAATGCGACTGACTGAGAGTAGGGTAAGGTTGAATGGGTTGGGATGTTAACGCTTGGTTCTAAACTGCAAACTGGACATGGGAAACAAATATATATATATATACAACTTCAGTTCACTATCACTGGTTGTCTTCGTAAAAAAGCGTACGAACGTTTAAACAAAACGTTTTTTTTTCTTCAAACGTGTCACAGTCTTAAGTAGACCCGGCGGGATATATATATATATTTTATGATTATATACTGTAATATGCATATATATAATAAATGTACAGCAGGCTCTTGCTATTGTTGTTGTTCTTTTGAGTTCAGCCTGCAAAAGTATGCCTTTTGTTCATCCGGATGTGATCTTTGTGTGTGCAACATAATCTTGAATCACCCTCATTGAAGGCTTGAGCATATCTTGTCCGACCTGTCAGGCAGGTGCAAACGTGCCAGCTCCCACCACATCATACCTGGCCAACCGTGGCTCTGGGCTGACAACTCTGCGTTCCCTTGTGCTTTTTCAGGCGCAGCTTGCGAGAATTGTGTTCCACAAACCAGCTGTGCTGACTGTGACTTGAGAGTGCGCGCATAGGGGTCAGAAAGCGCTTGAGGGATCAGATTTGCTCCCAAAACAATGGTATTGCTCACATGCCCGAAGTACCAAACTAATTAGACAAAGAGAGTAGCCGTCAGCGACCCATTAGAACCATACACGCTATATCCCTCTATGAACATTCTTCTAGTGTCTACCCAAAAGCCAAACATTGTTGTACTCTTCCGTTATGGAGGGTGAGTCATGCGTTGTAAGCCATCCACACACATTTCAGAATGACTGCAGTGTTCGGTGCTTCTAGTTTAATGGCCTCAGGGTTGTGCACCTGCCACCGTTGGTGTTGCAGGAGTCCGTACTCTGATAGTAAGTAAGAGCAAGATCCTACATTTTTGGGGCTCCTGCCTGAAACAGCATTTCCCCTTCCAATGCCTTCACTGCAAGTTTGGCAGCGGCTGTGGCGACCATGCAATGACTTCACTAGGTGGGCTGGGAGAAGGGTTGGAAGCAGAACCATAATTAAGTCTCCACAGTAGAGCTTCCGTGATTCGTGATTGCAGGCCTAGGACAGTAGCCATTTCAACATATAATATATATATATATATGCAAGAAGAACACCTTCTTGTGGTTCATTCAACGATAGTGGATTCATGAAGCATTTGGGACCGAGGGACGAAAAGCTCGTTTTAGCCATTCGCATTTGCCATTGCCGTCGTCGAGCGTTCGTGCCATAAGCCCTTCAGCTTGAGATCCCCGGCTACCGTGCATGGTAGCGGAGCCTGCGGGCTCCGCCGCCTGAAGATCCAGGGAAACAGTTGACACGTTTGTGACCGCTGCGTGGCCGTTGCAGAACCATGGTGGACCGGGGTATTCTCCAAGTTGAGAGAACAAAAGAAGGAGTGCCGATATGGGATGGCAATGCTGCTACATTCCAGGAATACTCAGAGCTGGCGCAACATTGGGAACAGAGTGTAGCCCACCACAAGCGTTACTTATGTGGACCTCGCTTACAATCAGGACTGACAGGCACTGCTCGTCGTTTCGTGATGGCTATGAAGCCAGGCTGGATTTCCTATTCAGGGGGAGTACATCGTTTGTTGGACCATCTTAGGAAGCACCTAGGCCAACCACAGTTGACAGAGATGCCGGAGTACTTGGGGAAGTACTTCAAGCAGACCCGTCGGAAACGACATGAGTCCATGAACGACTACATCACCCGGAAAGGAGAAATCTATGCTAGAGCATGTCAGACACTACACCGTGTTTCCAGTCGCTATGCTAGCTGGGTAGGCCCAAGAACCGGAGGTGCCACCTCAGCATCAGCCTGGAGTGTACAACAGCAAGCCGGATCAACAGGGTCACATATGGGCATGTCAGGGGGATCCCAGTCGCAGGAGAATGAGGGTGAGGAGGAGCAGCCTTTTCATGATGCAGAGGAGTCATGGGATCACTATGGCTCTTGGGGCGCTTACGATTGGAATAGTGGCTCTGGGGGACAACCTCATTCCCATGACTGGCATGCACATGCTTGGGCTCCCACGTGGGAGCATCGCGGACGTTCAAGGATGGTTCCTGTTGCAGGATGCTGGATTGGCTTCTCTTGAACCTTATCCTTACAGCGCTGAAAGATGATTTTTCAGTTGAGCGAGTTGCACAGGAACTTCGCAATCAGTGGCCTGATCACGACCTGAAGCACAAGGATCAATCAGGTCGTAGCTCAGCATGGACGGTCGATGCTGCCCTCGAGGATGACGAAGAAGTTTCGATGGTGGACCGACAAGGCCCAGATCTGAACTACCTGGCCAGTACTGGTTTGAACGAAGAAGGCTCATGGAGGAGGCCGAACAGGACGCTCAAGAAGCCATGGCCCGATGGATCAGGGCCGCAAGACACTCCGTGAAGCTCGAGCCAAACAGCACCAGGTCAAAATGAGCCGACAGTACTACAAGGCTGACCGTGTTTCTGTCAAGCCAGCATTCGCCAATCGCTCAGCTCCATCGTTGTCTACGATCAAATGTTTGAACTGTGGTGTCATGGGACACAAAGTGGCCCAATGCCCCAAGCGAGCACTGAACCAAAATGCCAGTGCTCATGAAATTCATGAAGAGGAGAGCGCGCCTTTTGTTTGCAGCGCCACAGATTTGGACTCCGCCAATGTAGCCTCAGGAGGTTTGACCACTCAAGAAGCTGTATCCAAAGGAATGGCCATCTTGGACGGCGGTGCCACGCGCACCTTATTAGGGTCCGTTCCGGCGGGCGAGAAACTTATGGAACTCAACCACAATCCAAACACGGCCATTCAGGTGTGGCTCGAATCGGCAACACCATGAGGCCCACTTTTGGGTTTGGAAATTCTTCCAGCGACAAGTGAATGTCGACGGCATGGCTCAATGTACAGGCTGGTGGCCGTGGAGGCGAGTTGATACTTTTTGGACCGCCGCTCCAGCCCAATTTTGTTTTCGATTGAAACTTTGAGATTTGTGGGAGCGCTGACAGATTTCGAAAATGACCTGCTTGTTTTTCGGAAGCTTGATCCCACTCGTGTCATACAACTAGACTAGAGCGCTCCTGCACGGGTCACCAATTGCTGCCTCTGTGTGATGCCTGGTATTCACAAGCCAAAAAGGCCACGAATCCAGTGCCAAGCCTAGACCAGTACATCTAGAGACAGCTCCTTCCTGATTTGAAGTCCGCCGGAGAAAGGAAGGGGCTTTGCAGCGTAGCGGACACAGAGGCACACCTGATCTCCCCCCAATCCCTTGTTGAGAAGAAAGGTATTGTCGAGAGTGTTTTAATGAGAGTTCGTACGAAGACCAACACAAATCTCGAAGTCACCAACCACAGGAGATACAAACTCACCAACACAGCAGCACACCCTCTACAGCTCAAGCGACAACCACCTCCATCGATCCCTCCCTTTTGCAAGGTTCTTCCCTTTTGCAAGGTCTCCAGGGCCATCACCTTCCTGCTTGCCACCTCTGGCTTTGGCTTTTGCAAGCCCTGTGGCTTTGGCTTTTGCAAGCCCTTTGGCTTTGGCTTTTGCAAGCCCTTTGGCTTTGGCTTTTGCAAGCCCTTTTGGAGCAGGAAGGGCAGGAGCACGATGGACTGCCAAACTGTGCAGCCCTCCTTGCCTGCCTGGCCCTGGACGTGGACCCCTGCCCCCAAACCCTCCCATGGGCATTGCTTTTGGTGGCAGGGGCCACATCTGTTTCGTTGGTAGAGGTGGAGGAGGAGGAGGAGGGGGGTCCTGAAGACACCTCCTCATCCTTCTTCCTCCTCCCACTCCTCCTCCTCCCAGTCCGTTCCCTGCAAGATGGCTCAGCTGAGCCGCTTGTAGCTCAAATGGCTGCAGGTGCATCAAGGCATGAACACCAAACCCACACCACAAAACCAAAACCCAACACATGAACCAAGAAGAAAAACAACAACACCTCCCTAGAAAAAACAACTAGAAGAAACCAACACCAGAAAGCAGCTAAAAGCAGCAGCAGCAGCAGCAGCGGCGGCGGCGGCGGCGGCAGCAGCAGCTGTTTTCCAAGATGCTAGCACTATATCCAGCTATACATGTACATATGTACAAACCTTTTTCCAAGGCCTAGCTTTAACAAAACCCTTTCTCAAGGTCTTGGTGCAGAACCCTTTCCAAGGGTATCCTTTTTCAAGGTCACACCCTTTGCCCAGGGCTGCTTCCAGCCTTTTGCAAGGAACAGGATTGATTTATGCCCTTTACCAAGGACTGCTTCGATCCTTTTGCAAGGAACATCTTTTGCAAGGATTGATTTGTGCCCTTTATCAAGGGCTGCTTCCATCCTTTTGCAAGGAACACCTTTTGCAAGGATTGATTCATGCCCTTTATCAAGGGCGGCTTCCTTTTGCAAGGGTTCATGCCCTTTAACAAGGGCTGCACCCTTTTGCAAGGGTGAGCAAGCTCTTCACCCTTTGGCAAGGGTGTTTGGCAACAGCATCTCAAGGGTAGGCTGCCACTGGCTCCTCTCTCATCTTCAAGGCCTTTGCTTTGCTGACGCTGTCCTTTTCCAAGGCTTTCATGATTTTGTTGCAAATCAAGTCATGCTGAGAGCTCCAAGTGGCTGGAACCTCCACAATAAGCTTCCTTGGGTGGCCACTCCCTGGTGCCAAGACACCTGTGATATATGTTCTCTAGGGCTTCTTGGCATTTGTCTCTCTCAAGGCATACCAGGGGCCCTCACTCCCTTTCTCAAGGGGCCTCTTTTGCCCTTTTGAAAGGGCCTTTGCAGCAGCTTTCCCTTTTCCAAGGGCCTTTGCAGGGGCTTTGCCATCCCTTTTCCCTTTTGCAAGGGCCTTTGCAGAGGCCTTCTTGCCCTTGCCTTTCCCTTTTGCAAGGGCCTTGGCAGCAGCTTTGTCACCCTTCCCCTTTCCAAGGGCCTTTGCAGAGGCATTGTTGCTCTTGCCTTTCCCTTTTGCAAGGGTTTTGGCAGGGACCTTCCCTTTTGCAAGGGCTGCTGCTGGCTCAGTGGTACCATATCCCAATGCCTTTTGCAAGGCCTGGGAACTATGTCCATGGACCATGGTGCCTTCCCTTCTGTTGATGAAGGGTTTTGGTCTGGAGGGGGAGCTGCCTGCCTTGTCTGGTGTGCAAAAGATCAGAGGCACACCATGAGAATCCACAGAAATCTCACCAGCAGCTTTTCCTTTTGCAAGGGCAGCTTTGCAGCAATGTCCTTTTTCAAGGCTTGCCCCTTTTCCAAGGAAGCTTCCTCACCCTTTTCCAAGGGCTCCTCCTCCTCTGGCAAGGTCACCATGGCAATGGCTTTCTGTAGGGAAGTGTAGGATGAACCACTGAGCTTTGCAGCACAAATTCTCATTTGGTCATTGTCCCTCTTCAACCGCCTCACATGAGCAAACAGGGTGGTCAGCCTCTCAGCCTTCACTTCGACTCGACCCTGACGGGGCATTCCGCAGCCGAGCTACTGCGACCAGCGCCAAATTTTCTTAGATCTCATACCAGGAGAAGCACACTGGAAACTTTCAGTGTGTGAGCGCAGTATCCAAGCCATCAAACATGTGATGGGGTGCCTCGTGGCCGAAGCACCATTCCTGACACCAGGACAGATCTTGGCTGAGTCCATTCGGACCTTGAACCATAGGGAAAGCGTCCGTGGCTTCACTCCCATACAATTTGTTTTGGGCCGAGCACCTGATGAACATGGCAGGTTCTTTACACCAGCACGAGACCTGCAGACACCAGGAGAGCTGCCCCTGGCCACCGAGACCATGGAGAGGGACCAAAACCTACGACTGAAAGCTGAAAAAGCCTCTTTAGACTGGATTGCAGCTGAACGTATTCAACGTGCAACACATTCAAAGCATCGTCGATCTTTGGATTTTTCAGCAGGAGGTCTTGTTTTTATTTGGCGCAAACAGCTGACAGGGGAAGGTGCACAACAGAACAAAACCGGACAAGGCCGTTTTGTAGGCCCAGCTCGAATTTTGGCAGTGGAACAGAAGAGAGATGAACAAGGACATCTACAACAAGGCAGTTCCGTGTGGCTCGTACGAGGCCGGCGTCTCTTGAAATGCTGTCCAAAGCAGTTGAGACTTGCTTCAGAACGAGAGACGACCCTCACAGAACTACATGATCCACGGGAAACACCCACCTGGGACTTTCCTATAGTGGCCGAGGAGCTGGGGAAGAATGACTACGAAGATCTGCGAGAACAACCAAGTGAAGCAGAATGGCGTAGAGCCAGCAATCCCCTACATGAATGGCAACCCTCATGTCGGGTCACTGGAAAACACAGTCCTGAAGAGCCAACACCTTCGAGCCAGAAGAAACAGCGGAAAGAAGACAACAACCCAACAGACCGACGCAGAAGCAGAAGTCCCCCATGGAGACCAGTCGCATCTGGACCTTCCTCAGGATCGGGACTCAACAGGACAACAGACCAGCAGACAGTGGCTTTCAAGCAGCACCACACTGGTCTACACTGGTACATGAGTCCTACTTCACAGAAACCAAGATCAGCAATGAGCAAGACCAGATTTATCACATTGAAATTGAGATGCCTACCAGTAAGGCAGGTTCAGACAGAGCACTGAAGGATTTACCTGCGTTCTTTGTTGGAGCTCTCAAACGACGAGCTGTGGAAATCTCAGAACGCCGGATGACTCCTGAAGAAAAGATTCAGGTTGACCAGGCCAAGCGCGCCGAGGTATCCAACTTCTTAGCTGCAAAAGCTTTTGAGGCTTTGCCAGCAGACAAAAGATTTCGCAGGGAGGACGCAGTCAACATGACATGGATTTTCACCTGGAAGATTAAAGATGATGGTACTCGAAAAGCCAAGGCTCGTGCAGTTCTACAAGGGTTCCAGGACCCCAAGTATGAGGTTCGAGCCACTCATTCACCGACTACCACCAGACAGACCCGTCAGATTCAGTTGCAGATCGCAGCATCAATGGGCATGAGCACCAAAAAGGGAGATGTGACTGGAGCATTCCATGTCCTGAAATATGTGCAGCAATGAATTTGGGGCCGGGTTCCATCACCCGGGTCCGGAAAGCATGTTATGGATTGGTGGGTGCACCATTAGAATGGTACCGCAGTGTCAACGCCTTTTTCAGCAAAATAGGACTTCGACGATGTTGGAGTGACCCCTGCTGCTGGACCTTAGTGAAGGATGGGAAGCTGCGAGGTATCATTTCAGGACACGTTGACGACTTCCTTTTTTCAGGATGCGCAGCGGATCCCGTTTGGGTAGCAACAGAGAAAGCCATCAAGGATGAATTCAAGTGGAGTGACTGGGAGGAAGGCCGCTTTGTGCAGTGTGGTGTGTTGATAGAGCAGGAGCAAGATGGATCCTATACGATGTCACAGAAACATTGTGTGGGGTCCATCCCAGCCATCAACATTCGAGCATCTAGGAAGCGAGAACGAAACTCCCCGACAGATGAATTGGAGAAGACTCAATTGCGGGGCTTGCTCGGTGGTATCAGCTGGCACTGCCAACAGGTGGCACCCCACTTCGCTGCTGACGTCAGCCTCCTTTTGACAGAAGTGAACCAAAGCACCGTGGACACTCTGTTTCGAGCAAACCGCTTGCTTGACCAAGTTCGCAACATGAAAGAACAGAAGTTGAGAATACACAAAGTAGATTTGAATAAGATTATTTTGGTGTCTTGGGTGGACGCAGCCAATCAGAACAGGATTGGTGGTGGTAGCGCCCAAGGTGTTATCATCGGAGCAGCCTCCAAGGAACTTCTCACAGGAAGTTGTGTGCAGTGACTTTGTTGGCATGGCAGTCTCCCAAAATCAGTCGCATCTGCTCAAGTCCTGGGGCCAGCAAGGCCATGGCAGCAGTGCGCGGAGAAGACTTGCTGTTTTTCTGTAGGTTCCAGATGGGCGAGATGCTAGGTCTCCCTTTCCGAATGCAAGAGCCCAATTCCCTTGTAAATCAAATCCCAGGTTGTCTTGTCACAGACAGCCGCAATGTGTACGACAAACTTCGAACTGAGGTGCTGAGTCCAAAAGGTGCAGAACGCCGAGTCGACATCACACTCATGCGTATCAAAGATGCACAAAACATAAATAATGTCACTATACGATGGGTACATAGTGAAGCACAGTTAGCCAATGGTTTGACTAAGGGAAAAGAACTGAGGCAACTCATGCTGTATTACGACATGGACCAATTCTGGAGGATAGTTGAGGATCCAACCATGTCATCGGCAAGACGACGAAGGACTATGGGCCAATCGCCATTGGAAAACACCACAATACAGAACGACACCACTTCACAGCAGTAGAGATTTGCGTTTCTTTGTTTTGTTGGCGTGTTTTTGTGGTTTGAAGACAAGAGGAACCAAAGGAGATCAGGTGGCATGCAAGAAGAACACCTTCTTGTGGTTCATTCAACGATAGTGGATTCATGAAGCATTTGGGACCGAGGGACTCGTTTTAGCCATTCGCATTTGCCATTGCCGTCGTCGAGCGTTCGTGCCATAAGCCCTTCAGCTTGAGATCCCCGGCTACCGTGCTTATATATATATATATTATATTATACTTTAGACGACTTGAATCCTTTGTTCTGACTGGAAATGCTCAAGCTGCAGCAGTGCTTCACGAGCCCCAAGATTTGTTTCGGGCGAAAGCTACCAACCTTAAATGAACGCCTGTCCGATTAAACTGTTGCTACAAGATGTGAAAGTGGCTGTTGCATTTGCAACCGCGCTTGCAGCACCGTTCCCTCGAAGAAGGAGTTGGACCACCTCCCTGACAATCCGCCTGTGATAGATATGGTCCCAGTTATTTTCTTTTAGTTGTATAATATATTCTACAAGTTTCCCAAAAAAGTCTAGGAACCACATCATTAGTGCGAGCGCTTCTTCAAGAAAGTTTATTTACGCCGCCTTGAGGGCGTGAGCTATCCTGCGTCCTGTCGGAAGTAGCTATATACTTGTAGCTACTAGCTATCTCTTCTACTAGCGATTCCCTACCTCTAGCTACTACCTCAACACCTCCTAGCGGCCTACTCCCCCGGGTTTTGAACAAAAACAGTTGACGGAGAAAACTGCTTGAGCTCAGCGCCGCTTTGGAAGGCTTCAACCACGGGACTCGCTTGGGCCTCACAGCTAGCTGCACGCCGGCCAGCACATACGGTGAAGCTCGGTTTGGCCAGCCATGAGGCTTTCAAGCACGTCCAAAATGAGCTTCCAGTACAACGATATGTTTAGTTTCCCCCAAAAATCTGGGAACCAAATCATTAGTGCGAGCGTGAGCTATCCTCGTCCTAGCTAGCAGCAGCTAGGAGCTTAAGTAGCAAGGACCGAACTTCTCCCTTACTCAATGAGGTAGGTGCCTATTTATTTATAAAATCAAAGAGGCAGGGCCACAGGCAAGAACTAAGAAAATGTAAGAAACACATATTGATGCCATTTTGTCATTTGGTGAGCTTAGGACCATGTGGAACACCGCTTCGATGTTCCGGGGCATGTGCAGATCACAAATGCACCTTGGTTTGGACTCCGTTGCAGTGTTTCACAAGGATACAATAGAATATATTAATCATATATTAGAGTAGTAACAGTAATCAAAGAACAACAGTTCATAGCAGCAGTCATGTTGACCTTTGCTCCACTGGCAGTAGTTTGTGATAGTTTATGAGCAAGCAGCTCGGAAGGTTAGGCTGGTCAGAGCCCGCTGACCAGCGGCTGAACAGTGAACGTTTCAGCAACCAGGTGTTCTGCAACTATATAACCATTTCAGCAACCAAGCATTCCTCGTAGCTTCAAGCAGCTGTTTCTTCAGGGGTCAGGTGTCCCTATCAGTTTCACAACTTTGTTTTTAGGCATCACAACATTGTCACCGACTTCGCGACATTGTCATCGATCCAACAACATGTCATGGAATGTGTTCAACATTGTGTTTTTGCAACACTTTAAGTTAGGCACCTGAGCAACTGTTTGGTTGCCGTCGATGTCCTTGCCGACACAAACCTTGTTGTTTGTTGAAGCAGACCTTTTGGTTACCAAAGCAGACCCTTTGGTTGCCGAAACAGACATTTTGGCATTGGTTGCCGAAACATAGTGGCCAAACCAAACCTTTTGGTTCCCGCCGAAACAGACGTTGACCCTAGTCGCTTCCTACGCTGCATTAGTGTTTTGGTGTGGAATTCCAATAAGCGAGATGCTCCAGCGATTCTTTGTGTTTCGGCGTGTTTAGGTTGGCAGTGGATCATGCCTCAGCATCAACCAGATTATCCCTTGGAGATTGCCAGATCGTTGGTCGGGTAAGTGTTTCTTGCCAAGCATGTTATGGGTTACAGCCAGGCCAAGTCACTTTTCTGGTTGACCAGTTGACCAGTTCTCATTCGTTAGAGTCCAGTCCTTGAGTATTGAAGACATGTGTGTTTCTTTTTTGCTTGTCATTCCAGGCATGGACTACGATTTCCAGGGTAACAATGTGTATGCTGGTAGTTGCCACGATGGGAGCAGCTTGACCAGAGTTGGCAATTTACGAGTCTGTTTTTTTGCCAGCGACCACACCATTGTATCGGTTGGATAGTTTTTTTCCAAGAGTTCTGGAACCTGTAGCAGCCAAGACAACCAACTATGGTTTATGGCCGATGGCCAGATTATCAGCCTCAGAGATCTCAAGTGTTTGGACTACCACCCGGGCACTGAAAATGTTTACATGCATGAGTGCCATGGTGGCAACAATCAGATCCTTGTTTGCACTATTTTTTGACAGGTTTTCAAGTTGTTGTAATTATGTGTATTCCCTTTGGCCATGGCTCTTTGGACGTTTTGTTTGTTCTGTCGTTTCTTGAGATGTTAATGCTCGAAAGTCGAAAGTATGTGTTGAGACAGCGAAACATCTCAGGAAATGGTACTGGGACGAAGACACAGCACAACTCCGGAGCGAATATGATCACCGATGTTTGGATGTGAACATGCAAGGAAGCAACAATATCTACATTCATCCGTGCCACAGCGGAAACAATCAAAAATTTGAAACTCGGCGAGTCGGGGCGCAAGTGTAAAGATTTTCAATGTAAAGATATTTGCGGGGAACATAAACTTAAACCAACGGCCTCAAGAAAAACACAAAATGCTTTACCGCCAACTTTTGTTGTGCAAGGTTTGTTTGGGCTATTTCAATTTATAGCAGACATGACGACGAGAGTCTCATTTGCCTTGGACGTCCTTGGTTTGCTTGGTATCTTATCATAGGAATCATATGTGGGTCTACAAGTCGCCAGTTGCTGCTGCTGTTGTGTTTGTTTTCGTTGTTAACACCGTTTTGAGCTTTGATTTTGTAAGGACTGAACACTGGCATGAACAGAAGTGTCATTTTTGTATGTAGAAGTGAGGAAATGTTTTTTTGTTGCAGGGTGGTTGTAAGCTGTCCAACGATTTGTAGTGTCACCCTTCCCTTTGTTCAACTCATGTTGCACTATTAAGCTGAATAAAGAAGCTCCTCCGCCTGAGGGCGGAGCTTCCTTGAAGAACATTTTGCAGCCTTTGCATGGACGATTCGGTTGCTGCCGGTTTTTGGGGAAAGTCAAGTTCATAAGTTTCCAATAGCAATGGTCTCCAACCTACTAGCGATGGCCTCCGCCTGACATGACGGGAACAGGGAACTGGCTTTGAGGATCGAAGCGAGAGGAGCGACAAGGCCTTCGTCATGGGCTTGCATTTGCAGTGCAGTGGATTTGAAGGCGAAGATATCAAACTGGAACCAATCGGACCCTCGGCCTGGGACATGGGAACATATCAAACGAGACAACATTATAATCACTATAATCACTTGCACTGTTAAATGCTCTTGGAACCCAAAGGCCCTTGTCCTTGCGGCAAATCAGCATGCAGACTGTGCACGAATTCTCCAATTGCCGAGCAAGTTGTCCTACCTGTAGGGAAAGTTGCCCCTTCATCCACGGCTTTCGCATCTGAGGTGGCGAAAACAAGTTCCACTTGAGAAGTGGCCCTCATACGCTTCCGGGAGAGTTCTACTATGACAAGAACAAGAAGCCCTCGGGACCAAATGTGCTGCCATGCTTGAAGGAACCCATCTAGCAGTTGCAGGGAGCATGCTTGCCGATGCTATCATTGTTGCAGGGGCTATGCATGCCATGCTGTAGAGCATGTTTGTCGGTTTGTAACAGTCGATTGATGGGACCTCTCCCAGAACCTTAGTAGTTCACATGATGGAATCTGTTGGTCGGCGCATGCCCATGTTAAACTTGCGCCATCAGTGTCTATGAATCAATGTTTGTAATTCCAGATCAGAGCGATTCGCACATGTTATATATAACTGATACTTTGTAATTCAGTTGTGCGGTCAGCACTAAGGCGGCTGAAGAACCTGGCAACCAACAAGTGCTTGATGTCCCACGAGCGGGTGACTGTGATTGAGGAGTCTTGCGCAGAGAGTTGCCTGGAGAAGTTGGGCAAATCCAAGGCCGCATGCTAGGTGGCCAATGTAGTTGTCCACTTATGTTCGGATGCTTCTTCCTGGTGTTCAAACCTTTCCGTCGTACTTGCCTATGTTTTCATGTGTTCCTTTGTGGTGGTGTGATGAGTTTTGGCTGATTCTGTGGGAGATTTCTGTGGTTTCGGGGTGTTTCTGATAGATGTGTACCAGCTTTGGTTTGGCTGATTTGGGAGTTCAAAGATGATTTGATTGAAGCGCTTGACGGTTTATTCTTCCGACAATAATTGTGGCAATGTGTGGAGTTTGTTTGCTGCACCGCTGTGCCTTTCTCATGCAACCGTTTATTTGTTCTTGCCACTTATGTAGCTGATAGAATGGATGCAGAGTCGCACCTTAGCTTTGTAAGCCCTGGATCCTATATAAGTATGGTGGCCACCTTAAGTAATTATTCCAGGGGGGCATGTCACATAGTGGAATAATTTTTGCGGAATAATTAGACCGTACAATATTGATTAAATAATCTTGAAGGGGGCCTCTTTATGTTGAGACACAAATGAAATAATTTCATGACAACTAACCCTGGAATAATTTACATGATCGAAGCATGTCGAGCCGGTCTTGGATGTGTTCCACGATTTGAGACTAGATGCTGATAGAGAAGTACCTGGAATGGAGACTGCAGAGACCAGCAAAGTGTCTAAAGATTAGAGATTGAAGGATTTCAGTGAAAAATCAATTTTTTGGGCCTCGGGCAGCCGATGTCGTTGGGGCCACGGGGAGACTAACCGGGCCAAGACATCGTCACCACAGGCACCCTTTCGGCCATGGGGTCTCCAGGTCCTTGTGGCCACGAGCACCAGGGAGGGGCCAGGGGCGCACTAAGGAAGCCCCTCCAAGGAACTCGAACGTGAGACAGGGGGAGAGGAGAAAAAGTGTAGAAAAAGTAGCTAGTTAGTTTTTAATTTGTTGATAGCTTGCTGGTCATATTCATTCATTTCCTGTCTTTCCTTGATGTTTGAAGAGTTTTGAGTACATTTCTTGAAGTTTTGGGTTTTTGGAAAATGTGAAAGTTCCATATTTTTAGATACTTTCCTGTTCCAACTCCTTCATTCCCTGTCTTTCCTTGACGTTTCCAGAGTTGTGAGAATTTCCCAAATTGCTTTTTATTAATTTTCCACTCAATGGGCAGACAGGCGGGTAGTTAAGAAATATGCAGTTTAACACGTCATTGCAGCTCCAAGTTTGGGGCATTTGCACATGCTTGCATCCTCGGCAAGTGGCACTGTTTCAGCTGGCTGTCAAGTGGTTGATGCTGGCATTTGATCATGCTTGTTTGTGCTAGCGGAATTTTTACCGCCCAGAAAAACATAGAGACTTTTGACATGGACACCCGTTAACACTTGTGTGGAAATTGTTCGAGTGCTTCAAAAGCACCTTCAAAAGGACCTTCAAAAGCTCCCGCTTGCAACCAAAGCGTATTGGCCGGAAGTTCTCTGATGTCCGCAAAAACTTGCCTACTCACAACAACAAGAAGCACGACAAACTTGTGACATTGGCATGGAAACTCGTTGACGCAAGTTACGGCCATCACTGGACGGCTCTCCTGGATGGCTGGCATCTTACCGAGGTTGAGGTGGACAACTTCGGTCTTCTACGCGGTCATCACGGATGCGATGCATGACCTCCAGGCCAGGAGTGGAAACGTGCCCCAGGCGTGATGGCGACCAGCGGCCTAAAGTGGGGTTAGTCGCGGTCAAGCGGCTTGGTGCGGCTCTGCTTTGGCTCATCGCGGCCCTCGACGCGAGCGAATTCAAACTCCAGAGTCGCGTGATGTGGCTGAAGGAGAAGCCACCAGAGCAAGGAGACCGGCATGGTGCAGATCGTCGAAGCGTTCGAGCACTAGTCCCGCTGGCCCACACGCAGGGGGAAGGGTTGAAGGGAACGGTCGGTTCGTTCGAGGCAGATAAGGTAACGTCGAACCGACGGCTTTTGTTTCGATCAATCGACGTGGACTGTGGAGTCCTGGGGTCCAGAGCCATGACGGCCCTAGTCCCGTCAAACGGGGGCGATTTTATATGGGGGACTGCGACGGCGCGTCGTCCGCTACATGCTTTTGGTAAGGGCGCGCAGCCTATACTGGCGGCCTTTGCACTATGGGGAGGCCCAGAGGCCACAACATCGCCACCGAGCCCTCGCTCAGCGTCCGTTGCAATATTGCTGGATCCCCACCTCGGTCAAGGACAAGAAGGGCAGCCGTGGAGACATCGCCCGAGCAGCAGGAAACAAGGGGATCCAGGGACTCAACGATTTCACGAAACCACCGGAAGTGGATGAACGCGGTGAGGGAGGGCACTTGGTCATTGCACAGCCCGGGAGGCACAAGATAGAGGTTTGTTTGAATGAGGGGCCCGGACAAGTGCTGGGCAAATGCTGGAACTAGCGAGCCAAGACCCCAGCCTTGACCATCGAGGAGGTGGTGACCAAGGCCCGGTCGAAAGATTGGGTGAAGGCCGTGGAGAACAAGTTCGTAGTGAAGTATCATGCATCGTCGACGTGGCTGAGCAAAAGGTCTAAACGGCGGAAGCTAGCCCAGGTGTGGACACGAAAGTCCGCCGGTGACAGAAGACGTCTTGACACAGGTAGCCGCGCTGGGCGAGGGAGTCGCTTCGGAACGCAGAAAATAGTTCGCTTCGGAACGCGGGAACGGTATCGCTTCGGAACGCGTGTCAGAGCTAGCTAGTGGGTGGGAGGCCATCAAAACGTGTGTGTGTGCCCCTTGTAATCACAGGGATCCCTTTGGATTTTTCTTTTCAGCAGGGGGGCTGGTTGTTCATGCAAGTACCAGCCCAACGAAGAGGCTTGCATTGAACACTGATATCGGTGGGGGCGCTCGCCGACGTACCTGTGCAATTTTCCTTTTTCCGAATGGCATGAGGCTAAGCCTAGAACCTCACTTGCCGCAGACATGAGCGATCGTCGTCATTTCGACCTGTTCGTCGCCTTCGACCTTGCGCTTTTGGCCTCACTTCCTCTTACAGACCCCCTTTTGGCCTCACTTCGACCTGTTCGTCGCCTCACATCCTCATTTCCTCACTTCCTCATCAAGGGGTTGGGAAAGCTTGAGGTTTAAGGATTTTGTGATGGGTTTTGGGTGAGGCATAATAGGGTTAGGTATAGAGGCAAACAGGGGAGGCGATGTTATTCTAGGCCCCAACCAGAACTGAACCACCCCTGGAATAATTTCTGGTGGCTATGGAGATTGTATACAGGAGGGCAAAAACTTGTAAGGCTTTTGGTGAGGGGTTGGTATCTTTGGGTTGGTTCTAGCAGCACAAGTACTAGTAAAGCTTGTGGTTCGCAGGCCTTGCCTTTACTACATGTTTGCCATAAAAAAGAACTTGCCTCCCTCATGTGTCTATTGGTTTCTATGAATCACCCTTAGGGTTTTCTGGAAACCATGTGTAGTGGGGTGAGGTTCTTGAGTGCATGGCCATTAAACACAGGGGGTAGACCAGTACGGAAAAGCAGCTGACAAGCAGGAACAGACAAAAGAGCTGAGACGTATGAAAAGTGGAAGCGGTGAACTCGTAGCCTTGCAGATGGGTTGGAAAGCTCGGAGCTCCCCGGTTGGTATTTTGGGTTAGTCTTCGGAGCCTAGGAGCACAAATACTAGTAACTAGGGTTGGAAAGCTTTGGTAAGGTTTGATGTTTTGGGTTGGTTTCTTCTTTCCAGCAACAGACAGGGCAGGTGATGTTATGCCAGGCCCCCACCAGAACAGAACCACCCCTGAATAGTTTTATCTTGCGCAGGAAATAGGGAGCAGAATGAAAATTACTAGTAATTAAGTCTTCTGGTATGGGTTGGGAAAGCTTGAGGTTTAAGGGTTTTGTGATGGGTTTGGGGTGAGGCATAGTGGCAGGCAGGGTTAGGTATAGAGGCAAACAGGGGAGGCGATATTATTCTAGGCCCCAACCAGAACTGAACCACCCCTGGAATAATTTCTGGTGGTTATGGAGATTGTATACAGGAGGGCAAAAACTTGTAAGGCTTTTGGTGAGGGGTTGGTATCTGTGGGTTAGTTCTAGCAGCGCAAGTACTAGTAAAGCTTGTGGTGTGCAGGCCTTTCCTTTACTACATGTTTGCCATAAAAAGACACTGCCTCCCTCAGGATGCCATATAGACTGCATGTTGGAAGTTGCTTTAAATTATTCCTGAGAACTGTTCACATATGGAATAATGTTTGGCCAGGTGTAGGTCCTACACCCCTGAATAATAAAAAAATATTCTGGGGCCCCATCCACCCCAGGGCCCCAGATGGGAGGCCCCATGAGAAATATCCTGAAGAAAGAAGTGGTTGAGGATGGAAAGTGGCGCAGACAGTAGACCTCTGAAGAAGAAAGAGGGGCACTGAATGGGACAGAGCAGACGCTAGGGTGGAGGGAAGGGTTTGGGTAGATGCGAACTAACTTGTGACAATAGTGTTGGAATCAAAATTAATCAAATAAATCAGCCTGAGTCCTTTTGCGTCCAAGCCTGTCCAGCTACTTTAGTGGCTTACCACTTAACCTACTAGCTATTCACGCCGAAATACAAGATACTAGCGGCCCACAACAAGTAATTAAATTTGTTTTGTTTTGCTCTCGGTTTGTGAGCCCTCAGGTCTTGAGCAAGAATGGGACATTGGTCATGGACTGCAAGGCTTAGCAGATACTCCAATTGCGTGCGAGAGCAACCAGGCACTCAGAGCCGGTGTGCGTGATTTTGACTTGGGGGGCGGTATTCTGGTACATCCTGCTTTGTTTTGCAGCCTTCTATTTCAATCATGTTGGTAACTTCTACGCGATGTTGATGTTTGGTCAGTACCAATGTTTTTGGGAACTCATTAAAGCACGGAAGAACTCGATTCTGGACCAGACACAACAGGCTTCCACGAGGCACCCGACGGTCCTCAATCGTCATGCTACCTCTGAAAGGGTGAAGAATCAGAGATCCATATGGGTTTGTTCACAGTTCAGAATATTTGCATCTTGCTATGAATCGATTTGCATTCGGTTGAGGAAAACACTACATATGTCATATCACGTGTTCGCACAAGAACATGGCCTATTGAGTGGCCGTGCTTTCAGTAAATTATACAATATGTGACATGTGGGGATTTATGGGTTTTGACTCTTGACAGGAATCCCCGGGAACATTCCATGTTGCATGTTGATAGAGAACAAGTAATACTGCACCGCATCACGACTATATACAGCAACAATACTTAATTTTTGGTACCAGATCGGTGTCAAGCGTAAGAGTATGGCCGACGATGCTTTGGAGAACAATCACGTATAATTCCTTCCCCTCCGACAATGCATGAATTGCAATTTGATGGTGAAACCCTACTTGACTGTAAGTGACTCATGATCCCCTGAGTGTCCAGCCACTGGCCACTGCCCGCGGATCTGCTGGTCCGCTGTCCAGTAAGTACAGTTTGCCACTACATTTTACCAGTGATGCAACACTTGCTTAGGGGCAGTGTGTTTGGCTAACATGTTTGTGCAGTGGTTCTGTGGGAGTTCTGTACTCACTTGCGGAGGTGATCAGCCTTTTTGAGAAGGGTCACGGTCATATTCGATGCTTGGAGATGGATTGGGGCGCCGGTTGAGTTTGTTTGTAACATGCGGTTCAGTGGTTCAGCGAGAGGATGGACTTTTTGTCGCTTTTTGTTGCATTGAGTTGCGTTTGGTTGTTTCCTTCCTGTAAGCGCATGCCATACACGCAAGTGCAAACTAGGTTTGTTTGCTCATTTTGGCGTGGTGAATTGCAGATTGATTCAACGTTTTCTTGTTGCGACAAGTATAAGTCATAACAATAAAGTTCCTTTTTAGCCCAGGGGGGGTAGGCCGCTAGTAGAGGTGAGGTGGGTTAGCTAGGTAGGTAGCTAGTAAAGCAAACGGTATTTGGTAGCTACTACTTGGGACGCAGGATAGTTCACGCTTCTTCAAGGAAATTGAAGAAGGGCCCGCACTAGGAAACTTATATATGTAAATACTTGGCACATTCTGCAGAATCAATGGACATGACCAACACATTCAATGGCCGACCGCAATCAGACTCGGCTGAGGATACAAGTGCGTGCACGTGTCAGGTTTGGGGGCTTGCAGTCCAGGCCGCTTTGCTTGAACATGTGCAAAAAAGAAGAGTGCCTGGTATGTTGGCCGCTGATGGCCTGATGATGTTTGATGCTTGTGTTTTTGTTTATGACTCTGATGTATCTCACATTGGACCTATCATCAAAACCAGGCCAGGTTGCATCAGCTCTACCCGGCTCTACCCACTTGCGAACCAAAAGTGTGTTGTGTCGAGGAACTCCAAATAAAGGGAGACAAGCATTCATACACCATGTTTTTCGATCTCTAGGTGGGTAGCTAGGCTGGCCAACAATTGTTAAACATGCAGTTTGTGTGCCCATGTAATGTTGTCTCTATGCAGATTTGAAGACGAAGAGCATTTCCTTTACTTCGGTGGCTGAAGTCTTTGAACATGTGTGGACAATGAGATTGATCGTAGCAAATGCTTCAGATCATTTTTGCTGCTGAGCTTTGGATCTTTGTTTTACACAATTTGTATCAGCACCACCTTGCTTGAATGTGCAGAACTGAGGCTATTCTACGCAGGTAGACACCAAAGTTCACGAGCTGGAAAATGTCAAGGCACCTTTGTTTACAGCAAGTAATTGCAGTGCTTTCGTCAGATGCTCGCGGATGAATTGGTGCTGAGGGAAAGCTGACGTAAGCAGCATACTCTGGGAGTTTTTGTTTGCAATAATGGCCTTGACTTGACTCCTTGACTGTGAGCATTAGCCAGCCACAAAGGCATTGAAAAGAATGAGTGCAACCTGTCCAGCGGGGCATGGCTTGCGATCCATTGCGGCTGAAGCCTCTGACAAGGGTGCTTGGATTCGTTTGCGGTACGCCACTTGGTTCACATTTGGTACACCTGGATTTCTCACCCAACATTCGGCACCGCTGGGTATTACGCTTCACGCCAACGTATAGCTCCCTGCGGCCAGGGCTACCCTCCACCATGCTTGGTCGCCTCCCTCCGTTCCAGGTCCCGCTTTGCAGCAGGGGGCAAGACGCGAGGAATCGTAGCTTGCGGAGGATTTTCAGAATATGTGTTGAACACGCGGGAACTGGGCACGCCAACATGAAGCACTGTCCGGATGGTGCTGGTACCTGTAACAAGTGCCAAAACCTGTGAGTGATGAAAGATGCAGGACATTGAAAGTGCAAAACGGGGCCAGTGGGTCCTCATGAATGCCAAGGAGTGCTGTCAGATAAGCCGCATCCCTGTGTCTGTCTACCCAATGAGAGCATACAATCCCGATATGGCGCATGGCTGGGAAGGCAAGGATCGGTCGAGAGTCGTTCACTTGAAAGTAGAGAGATGGAGCAGACTTGGAATATCGGACGCAAAATGATCTCAAAATGCTGAATTTATGACTGCTAGTGGACTCTGGTGCGCATTGCAACATTGTGTCTCAGGCGTCTACTGTCCGAGCACACAGGATGACTCTGGACGCATGCAATTCTCACAAAGACATAGTTTCAGGCCACACCATGGGCCGTCAGGCACGTTTGGGCACCAGTTTGTGTTCTTCAGAGAACTGAAAATTCTTTGCATACTTGTGCATATATTACAATTATAACCAATTATATATCTATACATATCACATATAGGACGGTCAAAACTCCTTATTCTTCTTCAGCTAAAAAATGGACGTCATCGGTTTTGAGTTGGACCTTATCGTTTTACAGCGTTTTGAGTTCGTCGCATACTTATGACCATATACAGCGCTGGGGTTATCGGTTTTGAGGTGGACCTTATCGTTTTGCAGGGTTTTGTGCACAAACCTACCCCTCTTTACTAAAGTGGTCTTCGCATGTTTTGACCGTGGCTCTATATATATATGTGTATACATTGGAACACATTGTTCGACGCTCATCTACAGGTCCAGCTAGCATTCCTACAATTCATATCAATTCATCATACTTCCTCATAGCATCATTGCCGACAGGTGTCCCACATGGTCCGTCTTTCTACAACATGATTGGGTGTATAGTATAGGCATAGGGGATCTATCTTTAGCAATGTGGCTCAGGGTCCACATCCAAATCATCAGATGGCACGCCCTGTCAGGCTCCTTGACCTATGACAAGTTCCAAGGGAAGTGGTGCGTCTCTGGCAAGAATTGCGCCTTCTCAGACATCGTGCACCGCGGCTCGCACTATGTGGCACCAGATTCTTGTTTGATGATGTCACCAGTGAACCGCTGGATTTGTTGGAAAACAATTCTAATGGCCACATATGGCCACCAAATTGTTATATATTCCATTATATTCCCATATTCTGCTTCAGTACCAGGCATCCGCTGGATACCATGATGAAGACGGATGAATGGCAGGTAGTTGCAGTGAGCGATTTTGATGCTGTTTTCGAAGCACGTGGCGTGAAACCATTGCACAGCAACAAGAAGCGGTCACCACCACCACTGATCAAGCTACTTGGCATTGATCAATTCTCAGCTTTCGGCTTTGACATCAATTCATCTTTGGGTTTGCAAGATGGGGTTAGGTCGAGTTTGCCACGAAGGAGTGATATATTGTTTTTATCAAGACATAGCTTATCCAAAGAGAAAACCCAAAAGAACCTGGTCCATGGCTGCAGCTGTGTGACCGTGACAAATACCCAAGACTTGTGCCAGCTAGGCTAAGGGTCATTGACTCTGTTTTGGTTCAGCGACGGCTTGCTTTCCAACCAAATGACAGTATGCGGAAATGCAAATCAATTGTTCGGCCTTTGCCTTCATAAATCGATCCGGATCACGGAAGCTTTTGTCAAACTTGCGCTTTGCTGGAGAGACCATACATCCAGGTCTTGAGCCACCGCCAGCCTTGTTTCCAGAAACACCGAGGGAACAAGAAAAATGTATATGTTGCATTGAGACACCCTTTTTTGTGATGTTCAACCCCCTGTTCGAGAAATTGCTTTTCAACACCATTTCCATACATTAGCAGAAATGTATGAAACCGCCCGCCCTTTGTGGAGATGGACCGGGTGATCTGGAAAGGTTTGGAGCATCTGATCCTGAATATTTGCCCGAATGCAAAGATGAGTCTCATCCAGGCAAGTGGGATCAGCGTGTGAACCATTTGAGAAGAAGATTTACACGAAACGCCTGAGAAGTTGTTGGTAAAGGAAATGCCGGAACCCCAATGTTGTTGATGGGAAGCAGGAATCCGATCTTTCCGTGAAACATGTGAGAGACTCTCACAGCATCAATGAATGTGTGGCATCCAGGGACTCGGACATTCAAGTTGGAGCTCATGAACAAGGAAGCAGAATCCTTGGATGATGAGAACGCATGCAAGCACCTGGGCATACATCAAGGACAATCAGCATTTCCCACTCACCACCACTATCATCTCCACCCAGCTCCAGTACCTACTCGTACCAACCTACCTCCCTACCTACCCTACGCTACGCTACGCTGCCTATACTACTACGACAGACAATTTGATCACTACTACTACTACTACTACTACTACTACTACTACTACTACTACTACTACTACTACTACTACGTTGTTCCACCCATTCCTCAGTATGCGTTGTTGGGAAGTGGCAGAAGGTCACTAAAGACTGAAGGAGTCATTTGGTAAGATGTTACTCGTCCATTTTTTTTCTTCCGTTGATCAACTCATTACATTGATCTATTGCATCCATCGTCCTTTTTTGACATTTTCAGGTATGTGTATGGCAAACCGCCGAAGGATCAAGCTGGGGATGGGGCTGATGGCATGTATGGTTGGATCGATGATTTGGTCAGCAATCTTGGACCAGGTCAAGGCCAGCCGGGCTCAATAGCATTCGACGACCTGAAGGATTTTGAAGGTCGTTTCTATGAGGAAAAAGGTGTGCTTGTCTCATGTTGATCAAAGCAGAATTCACTGATTGTGCCTCATTTGGCTACCACTGAGCATCGGAGCGGTTTGTCAAGAGTGGACACCATTGGTGATTCCCACTAGAGGGTCGCTTGCTTTACACTTTACTTGACCCCAACCGTTTGAATCGAATCACTTCCAGGTGGCGTGACCTACAAGAGCGTCAAAGAATGTTGGGGAGCCGAGGTCTAGCACGTGGACAGGATCAACAGGAGAACCTTAAATGAAATGAAGGATGACCAGGCATATGGCATATCATCAAGTGTTTCATAATGTTGTCCTCCATACAACAAAGGAGTCAAGCTGGCATTGCGCACCTCCAAAGCTGCCACCTTAGGTCTCCTCCATGTCACGATGCACTCAGTGTCTCGAAAATTGGTCAGGGCAAGAATGCCCTCAAATATGCGTCGGAGGGCACCAATCTTCCAAATGTGTTTGGCACTTTTTGAGAGCGAATGCCAGGAAGAAGCTAAGTAGTAAGTTAAAAGCATCGTACATATCCAAAAGGACTGGTGTGAAACTAAAACAACATGGAACTGTGTTTCCATCCAGTGTCAATGATTGGCATTTGCTTTTCTCGGGACTGCAACATGTCCAGCAAAAGTCTGTGCAATTAGTATTTTTTTGGTACTGTACTTCATACGTATCATCAGAAATTCTATTCATATTATCTATGCTATAGGCTGCACAATGCAGTGTGTGAACCTATTTGTCACAGTGCAAGTGCCTAATGGAGCTTGAGCAATATGTGTTCAATGCAATATAATGACTGCGTACCCTTTGTAGTCTTGTTAAGATAAGTTTCACATTGAATGTGTTGCAAGACAAACAGCAACTGTGCACTTTGCCGATACGCTCCATTGCAGCTTCTCTTCAGGTATATGTAGAGTAGTGTGTGACATTTAGTGACACACCATGCCAAATTAGTGTTGTGAAACTGTCCGTGCACTATTGTGTGTCATGCATGGCTCTCCAAGACACATTTTTTCAGTGTTGAAAGGAGCAAGAAACACATCCTTTAATATCAATGGCCTCCAACCTACTAGCAATGGCCTCCTGGAAACTGTTCTGAAGACTGGTGAAATCGTGGGAGGGATTTGTGAAACGAACAATTAAAGATGTGATCGAATCAAAGGCAAACACTAATTAGATAGACGGATCAAAAAATATGGTTTTGTGACGTTCTTTTTCAATAGAGGATACACGTGAAGAAGAAGGCAATGGTGGTCAGTATAGCAGGGCAAAGCTTGACCAAATCAGTGGGGGTTACCTAATCGCACATTATATTATGTATTGGTACCATTGCATTAGATTGCATTGTTTGCATTGGGCCTTTGCAATGTGATGTGCACACTGTGGTCTTGACACATTTAATGCACTGCACTCTCCAACTTCTATATGTACTTGCATAGATTATGCTCACAACAATGCACTTGGGTAAGTATGCAATACTCTTCGCAACCTGCAGTGGTTCTTATGGTTTTTGCAATTTAAGGCGTGGAGTACGTCTTTGCTTTGCGCTGTACACTGCACATTGTAGGATGCAGAATGCTGCTGCAGTTTGCACTGCTCTTTGACAAAGCAAAGCAATATCATCCAATGGTTTATCGAGTCAAAGCCCTCCCACTCTTGGAAGCTATTTTACACTGTGCGAATCAATCTACAGTATTGACAGAAAGCAACACAACACAAGAAAAGGTTGATGAGCCTGAAAAATGGTTCCCCGTTCCCACATCAATGTCAGTGTGAACGAGGTTCCGCTGCAGAAACATAGTCAGGTATGAGGACCCTAGCAGAATTCAATTCCCAGAGTAGATTTGCACAGGTTGAAAAAACACGTAAAAAAACATCAAGAAAAACATAGACTAAGACTAAGACTGGAAATTCATCGGAACACATGAACTGTGAAGTTGCTGGAAGGACAGGCTTTTGGGCCAGGCTTGAATTCTGGCCAGGAACATGCACTTCATCTTAAATATTTTAAACAATAATTCAAAGGACATGCGTTCTGGCTTTCGTTCACTCCGAACAAAGAACGTGTCAAACACTACAGTTAGAACTGCTGGCTTCTTCACACACTCCAGACACTGTATACTATGTGCAGACTAGCTGGCTGCCAGTGTATGAGGTTCAGACCGTGACATCATTCGTGAGTTGCAGCTTGCAAAGTGGAGCCAGGACAGCCAGTGACCGACACGAAAGAGATTTAGTCACTGGCAAGCCCAATGAAGTCACAAGTTGCCTTGTGCTAGATTAGATGTATTGCAAAGGTTGTGCCACAAGTTGCGTAGGCATTTGTCGGGCAAAAGAGAATATATATGTGTGTGTGTGCGTGCTTCAGGAGCATTTTGATAAGACGAAGTACATCCCCTTGCGCGAAGATGCTATTTCTGGACTGGGTGTTGAATCGGGCACACCCGTTTATCATATATACTGCAATAGCTTTACAGATCAGCCAGACTCGGTAAAGCCCAACCGAGCGACCAGTTCAAGTAGACCCACAGATATAGTGGAATCTAGTAGCCAAAGGTGTAGATCAGACCCAAGATCAGGCATGGTGTTCCTTGTTCAGAACAGACATCAAGGGCCTTGCATCTCAAGTCATGGGTACTCAGAGAGTGTGCTACAAGTATAATGTGCTATTCATTCTCCTATATAGTGCTTAGATGAAAAAGTTCTGAAACAGTACCTTGGTAAATACTTCTTGGCCGCAAGTACTTGACCTTTCGACAGCAATTCGACAGCATCTTCGGCAACCATGCGTTTCGCATTCGAAAACACGTTCAGGATTGGCATCAATGGTGCCGGAGGTCGAAGTAGCCCCATTGGGAGCAGGAGTTGAAATCAACGATCTCGTTGAGATGGTAGGTACGCTTACGCAAAAAGAGGGCGGGGGGGAGCGAGACAAGCAATCGTTGCACTTCTTCAAGTCAATTCCTTCATGACTGGTCATGCTATCGTGACGCATACACCATAGTCATCTTTGTACTTACAAGATCTTACAAGTCTCCCAAACCAATTGAATCAGTCATCAGTTTGAAGTTTCTGTTTGCTTCAACCTGGTCCTGATTAGCCTTCGGATGATAATGTCCTAGCACCTTCCGGTGCAGTTCGAGATGTTGGCATCTCGTGCTGAGGCATGTTGATTCTGCATGGCGCGCAGATTAAACGCGACCAGCGGCTCTCAGACCAGGAGTTTCACTTCGAACAGGCCGGACATGATGATTGCAGCTTCGAAGCATCGATGGGCATCAGGGAGGATGAGGATGGATGAGAGGAGCACACCGTTCAATCAGATTTGCTGGATGTGCTAAAGCCAATGCCTTGGATTTGCTAAAGGTAAGTAGACTGCAGAAGAGATAGGTAAAGACACTTAGCTTCACATTGCTGTGATTCGTCCTGTCCATACTGTACCAGGGATGATTTTTGTGCTGTAGGCTGAGGCCAGAAGTTACAGTAATTTGTCCGGTTTGTAGACGACAAAATGGATCAAGAAGCAAGATGAAGCAAGAGCATTTGTATCATTTTGTATTCCAAATATTTTCCGAATCATTGTAGCAAGATCGCTATAAGGTTGGAGGCCATCACTAGTAGCTAGGGGGGCAGAGCGGCCTTTAAAAAATCCTTCCCGTTGTAGCAAGATCTGTCGGAGTGCGACAGTGCTTTGGCTCTCAGCGCCTCCAAGCCAGTGCATGAGGAAAAAATGCCTTTTGCACCGGCATCAGCCATGTCACATGAGTCAGGGAGGGGTGTGGACAATGCAACTTGTCGTATGTGTTGGCTGAACTTGTGTGCAGAGCTGGCATTGAGCTTGCCTTCACAAGTCTCAAGACCAAGTCATTGCTTACGGGTTTGCACATTGATGTGCAAACTGAGGATTTCTTTTGGTGTTTCCTCAGTGTCGGCATCAGTGTGGTAATTTGTTTGTCCTATTGGACCTGGAAGCAGAGCAACAGGCAATTCCAGGACGAACCTCAGGCCGAACTGTTTTTGATCACCCTCGTCCATGTCAAAAATAGACATGATACAATGATACACATGTCATGTAGATACCAGCAGTACTGGTGCCAATAATCAATCATCATCAATAGTCTTTGTTTCTCAGTTGCTGGTGCTTGCCGTGACTCCTGCCAGCACAAATGATTGTAGAGTTTGTGGGTGATGCATTTCTTGCTTGCTTCGATTTCTGAAGGCTCAAGTTGCAGTCGATGTTGAGAAGGCTTTCCCGCCAATGAAGTTTCGGCACAGCCAGTGTGCATCCCCATGCTTCTTCACAGCAATTGAAGAGATGCTTGTCATAAAACGTGCACTCCTGTCTTCATAGAAATCTGGAAATTGTGTTGCCTGGCTCAGGCATCTAATAGCGATGGCCTTCAACCTAGTAATTAGCTTCTTGTTACTAGTAGTAAGGGGTGATGTTAAACATAGTTCTTGGCAACTTGGTCTCCAGGTAGCATTTGCTTGGTGGACTTCACACCGAACGATGTTGTGAGAAAACTGATGCCTTGCGGCCATATCTTCCACAAAGGCTGCATCGACATGTGGATTAAACGGAATTTGATTTGTCCGCTGTGCCGTGCGGATCTTCAACCCTTGAACTAAAGTATGTCGAATATGTGTGATTCATGTGGCCTGCGTTTGGCTGCTTTTGTTTCAGATGTTTTCTTTCGGATGAGCCTCCCTTGCTCGGGCCAAGCTGTGCCGACATTGGAGGTCACCGGAGAGTGTGCACAGGCACTGTTTTTGAAGGTTGAAGTTTGATGAGTTTTTCGTTTTGATAGACATTTAATGCTGATTCTGTGGCGATTTGGCGCCGGCAATCTTAGTGTGAACAACCTATAAGACCATGGACTGGCATCCGTCCCGACAATCGAAGGAGGATGAATTAGGCCAGGAATCGGCACAGAGCGCGACTGCGCTGGTCCAATGTTTCAGGCCTGTGGCCTTTAGCACTGAAGAGCTTCGACAAAAAAATGAAAACATATGAAAACATACTTGTTACTAGTAGCTTCTTGTTACTAGTAGCGGCTTCAGGGCCCGTCTGATTTTCTTCGCCTTGTACAGCACTCCCACGTGGTCCATATCGGTCCACGCTCGATCTACTTGTTGCTGTTTTGCTGATCCATTTGGTCGGAAAGACCAACGGCGTTAACGGTAACAGACCAACAGCTTGAATAACTGTCGCAGTTTGACGACTTGCGCGCTCAACTACATTTCCCAGCCATGTTTGCTGGACATGAAGGGGCCGCTGGCTGGCCAACCAAAATTGAGCCCTGAGATACACAGTGTTCCATTACAGCCGGTAATTATACCGGGCACGGGTATAGTTAGTTGAAGTTGCATTCCCAGACCGTGTCAGACTGGAAGAGTCAGATCAAAAGAGGCAAAACGTCGAACGCTGACGAAATCGCTGACGATGACGCCCATGTTGGATGAATCTGATTGTGTGTTTGGCAAAGTTGGGACCCTCCGAGTTCGTTTGTCATCGAGCTCTCAAAGTACAAATTACAGGCACCGGCTGGCACCGTCTGGCCGGCCAGTCCCAAGTATCCCAAGATATCCCAAGTATAATTCACGGAGGCTTGGACGTTTTATGGGATACGCAAGAAACAAGGGTTCTAGTGTTTTGATTACGATTTCAATCCAGCAACTTTAAATCCAAGGGCATGAACGCGTAATATCTCGTAATTATGTAATTACGAAAGCACGCCGATAGGCTAGGCTTGAGTTCTTAGAGCGAACGAAGTGAGTTAAGGGGGTGTGGGGGGGGGAGGGCGCGAAAAGGCACCTTTTGAGAGGGTGAACCCGAGCTTGGTGCGGGAGAGCGCTCCAAAGCGAGGGTCAGAAACGCAGTGAAAATGGGGTCTGGTGATGCGAGTGATGCAATGGACGCCGAGTAGTGCATCATTAGCATCATGAAGGGGTCTGGAGACAATTTTTCTAGTCCTGAGCAGGGCGTAGGGACTGTGTAGCTCTGATCATACCAAGAAGGACCTAGCAACAAAGAGTGAGCGCTCTGGGAGCGACCGATGTGAGAGTATGTCCAGTTGGGCGAGGAGAAGCAAGAAAGCTGCAAGCGTTCAACACTTCATGCTGTGCTCCGATCTTGATCTCAGTCGCAGTGATACCAGCTCCACGAAAGCTACAGGCATTCAACAATAAGTGCTCCGCTACTTATTCCTCCCAGTCTTGCGCTACCATATTGGTCTCTCGCTGGCTTTCGTCTTCTCCTTTCTCAGGTGTACATACATAAATAAAGTTACATCATCATGTTATGTTGTTTTGTGCTCTCAGTGCAACACCCAGGTAATCCAATCCAGCATGGATTTGCTCGAACTTTTTGCGACCTCCACTGCATCAGAGATGCCGTCCGGACACTTTAAAGGCATTGAACTCATCGCGGCCGCTCTGTTGGGTTCCTCAACAGTGGTACTGTACTCCAATCACTGCCCAATCTTGGTCTATATTGCTTCTGTTGCAAGCTCAAAGGGTGGATATAATTTGCGTAGAAGGTGAGGCGCTGCAGAGCTGATGTCCTTGGAACAGAGAAGGTCCTCATAGTGTGCTTGGAGACCCATTGCTCGTGTTTGATTTTTCTTCTTCAGGTGTGTTTCCAGCATCATGACAAGTCCCAAGGAAAGGAGATGACGCCATTCTGCGAGCTTTGGAGGAAGCGGTGGAAATAATTGGCAAAAACACCCAACTTTTGCTGGAACACTACGCCACTTGGTGCAGACGGTTGATTGGCATCAAAAAAGGACCCTGTAGCGCCACAATGATTGGAAGCAAGCTTAGGTTGCTGGAATGGATTGATTCAGTAGTGAACCCTGGCTTAGTTTGCCAGAAGTGTAAAGTCTCCTTGCACTATGTCCAGGTTGGTGAAGATTCAAAGTCTGGGCTTCTTGAAGAAGGCCAAAGGATCAAGAAGGGAATTGCTTCAAGGATGGCAGTGCGCACCTTAGTGTGTGTCTTTGTCGGATTCACAGAGACGATTCGAGACGATTGTTTTTTCTGTAATGAAAGAGCACAAAGGTTGGGAGTTTCACATAAACATTCAGGGTTGGGACAGAATCTCACTCCCCATGGGTGTGTCGTCTCAAGGAGATGTTTACAATGGCCAAAGAAGCAACCTTGGAGCACAGAGCGTCCATGGCTGCAACGAGGGCAATCAACTCCTTCACGGAGCGATGGCGTAGCTTGGACCCTGGAGTTTCTGGAGCAAGAAACGAAATATCTTCAAGAATAACAGATAGATCCCAGTTTGTTTGGTACGGTATACGTCATACGTGTATGAATTGCATGTAACCCAGGAGGATCAGAACCATTCCAAGGTAGGAAACCTGCAAGCAATTTATGACATAGTCAAAATCAGCTGCGAAGATGGCAGTTGGCCAAGGCAATAGCACTCATGGAGCCTTTGCCATGGAGCTGGAAGAGCTGCAGAGCACTGTGGCAGAGCTCTCAAAGAGGACTGGACCACTTGGACCAGTTTGGGAATGAATGGTTTGGAGACGTGTTTGAGAAGCAGGTAGGAGGGTGCTTGGAGGAAGATCAAAAGTGACGGCTAGAGCAATCTTTGGCAGCAAAATGTCAATCCAGGAAGCTCTCTCACACAGATGAAGTGCAGCAGTATGCTCTCCAAATGGCAAACCAGATGGGCACCTACTTGAAGGTCGGCTTGACAAATTTCTTTAGTTCTTTCTGTGAATGTGTATGGGAACATGTGTAAACCAGTGGTGCGTAGCCTACGCAGCCCTGAGCTTCATCGACCAATGTTGGCACGACATGGTACAATGTTGGCATGTAGGAAACCGGTACAGTGGGAATTCAAAGCGGAACCAGAACATTTCCCAGGGTGCAGCCACAAAGTGTTCTCATAGTATGATGTTTTTTCTTCATGGGAGTCATCAAGCAAATCTTCCACCAACTGGAGATACACAGTCCGCAGTCGTTATTTGCTAGTATGCGGCGGGTATCTGAATGTATGGTGTGTTTGGCTTTCGGAGCACCTTTGCTGGGGAGCACAGCCCAGAGCCACACATTTGTGCCTGTCAGTTGTATCTAATTGGATCCTTTTCCCCAAGTCCACTGGGCAAAGCGCCGCAGTTTAGCAAGAAGCTACTAGTGGCGATGGCCTCCAACCTAATACCTTCTTGTTACTGTATTAGTAGAAAAACATCAGGCCCGAAGAGCCATATGCTGCAGAGTTCTTATTTGGCATTGCCGCCATGCCCATCATGAGAACAATCTACTGACATGGTGTGTTGTTCTGGATATGTAGCTGGCTTAGCTGGCTGTTGAGACACTTCTGCGTTTGCTTCCCTCAACCACTTCAAGTGCACATTTAGATGGTGGGTTCCCACATGATACCCCAAAAAGGCCAGCGGCCAGCTTGTGTTTGAAAGGCAGTTTGCATGTGTTTTCGGATGGCACATGCTTGTGTACAGTGTAGAGGCCCAATCTCATGTGCTGGGTATTTACCGTCATGGTGCTGAAGAAGGAAAGCGATTGCAGCAGAGGCTGAAACGCGTGTGGAGGCAAGATTCTGCATGTTTACAATGCCTACTACAAGATCGGGAAGTGTTGCATACTTTGCTCTTCGATCTTTATTGCAACATTTCTCGTAGAACATGACCGTGTTAGGTCTCATTGCGTTGCTAGCCCAAGTAATCGAAGAAACCGCACTGTAGTTGTGGATTTAGAATTGCATCTTGCAGATTTGGTTGTGTTTTGCGGAGGTCTGCAGTGAGCACATCTGCCGCACTTTTGGAGGTAGAAGAAGAAGCATCCGAAGAAGCCATGCAAGAGTTTGACACAATGTGGTGGGACATGCGACGTGAACTGGACAGCTACCTGGGTGCTTCTTTGGACTATGTACATGCCACCACAGCAGCTGCCCAAATGCTTCGGGACTATTCTGCACACTGCAAAGCAGGGTTTGCTGAGCTGAAGCGTTCATATTCTCACTCGGAGCGTGCTGAAAAGAAGGCACACCGTGCCTTGAAGAAGGCTTGGACTGCTGTCACCTCAAGCCTGGGAGAGATGGCATCGAAAGTCGTTGATGGAGCCATGTTTGACCACTTGGCCTTGCACGACATCCACTCCCTGAGATTGCAGAAGAGTGAGATCAAGTCCTTTTGTTCCAGATCGAACGAGACCTTCGCACTGCAGTTGGCAGCAGATGCCCTGCAGAAGGGGCTTTTTGGGCAGACCCAGCAGCAATTAGCAGTCCTCTTTGGGGAAGCTTGCCAACCACATTATCATATTTTTTTGCTTCCAGCGTGCTTATGTACAGTGATATGACGAGAAGATATAGAAGATACATGAAGATACCCTATCCAGATGTACAACAACCAAAGACCATCAAAGACTCAGAGCATGGTGGAATTGGGCACTTTGCCAAGGAACTGGCTATGCTTCAGCACCGTTTTGTGTCTGGAGGACTTGGTGAAGCTCCCGACCTGAACTTGGTGATGGACGCGAAGAGTCCCAGAAGTGATTTCAGCCAAGCTGCGTAAGTAAGTTAGATTGTGATCAGGCAAAGCTGGCAGGTTGACAGCTTTGGAAAGGCCACGAAGAAGATAACATTTGGCTCCCTTTGGGGTGATTGGCTTAAACCTCGAGGTGATGGTGAATGGGAATATGTTGTTCTCAGGTTGCAGAGGCCTTTGGTAGTGGATAATTGAAGCAACACAAGGCCAAACTCAAGGCATTGGCGCTCAAACTGTGGGGCCAGTTGGAAGCAAACGCTAAGGAGTCGCCTGAAAGACGCAGCATTGCAAAGCACCTCAGATTACAAAGATGCAAGAGCTCCGATTTACTATTAGGAATCATAAACTGTTTAACATGCTGAGGTACATTGGCAGGGGGCAAAGTCGCAAAAGCTTTGGTGCATCACTTCAAGAAGTCCTGCAACTTGCCACTGCCAGGCACGCGCAATTTGGCTGTTTGTGGTATGTTTGTGGTTGATGATGCATGGCAGATTCTCTCATTCCAAATCGAAATGAAATGGTTATTTCCCACAAATTGTTGACCTTTCATCATTGGATCTATGCAATCCAGGAAAGGAAACGACAATTCCTACGTGGAATCCCATATCAACATTATTCCAATTCTTCAAAATCTGAAGAGGATACCAGGATTCCATAAAATTCTATATTGCGGAACAAACTTTATATTGAATTGATACATTATATGTTTAACATAAATTTCAACATGTATTATATAATATATGGGATAATCAAATATTAAATATATTAATTATTGATATTCGATGATATATTATCCTTGAATAAAATAATATAAAATATAATGTTTTTTAAAACAAATATAAAATATTTTACAATCTTAAATTGGAATGATATTCTAAAATTAAAGATATATATTTTAAATAATGGATTATATATTAAAGGATTAATAATTTTTATAAAATTTTAATTTTTGAAATAGATATAAATAATCGATTATTTTTTTTATATATTTTGATATATTTTATGAATAATGTAGGTTTTTATTTTGTCGATATATAAAAATATGTAGATTTTCGAGATAATATATGAGAGGGTCGTTGAAAGGGTTTGGGAGAGGATTAATGTATTTAATAGTCTTTTGATGTATTTATAGAGAATTAGTATATTATATAAATAATGGATTATATTATTTGGAATTAATAAATAGGATTTT
>CAXAMN010025095.1:0-14739 GCA_963970005.1 Durusdinium trenchii | reverse complement strand
TGCAATCACCCAAACCAAATGATTTTGTTGTACCTTACTTTACTTGACAATGGATAAAACAACTATATAGATGCTTATGAATTCACACACATAAAAAATCCGTCAATACCTCCCTTGATATACATATGTATATACATATATGTATTACGCATTCATTGGGTATCCCTTTCACTACACGTGTCTTGGAAATATCACACTATTGCAAGGTAGCTGTGCACATGAAAAACAATTATTATAAAAATGTGTTTGCTGCAGCAAAAATATTTTGGTGACCCAAGCTGAGACTAGGCAAATGCATCAGCGCGCAAAGATGAGTCGATAGGACACCTGGTCACAAGTCAAGAGGTGCCAACATCAAGAATCCTTGATATATATTTTTTGAAAAAAAGAGAGAAACAAAAAACAAACAAAAAACACCAACACTACATCCACAACCCTCCACAGTCTACATATAAACATGCTGAATAACCCCAATTAATCAGCACACGGATCCAAACATATTTAATAAAGTATTCACCCAAGAAGCTTCTCTAAACTCCAATTTATCAAACCTTCTCCGGAGACCTGGCATCTGCCCCCATCCAACAGCCAGAACGAGGTAGCTCTTGGAAATAATGTGCATGACCTGATGCCATACATCATTAGGACCTCCTGTTGCCCCGAAGCCGCCAGGGATCTCGCTATGTCCTCCCATGAGTTCCTAGGCTGTTGTGAAGTCACAAGCCATGTATATTATTTTAAAAAGCAATTCGGCTTCCCCCCTCCTGTTATGTTATGTTCATTCAATTGTGCATATTCTAAGTGTTTGTTGCTTTGAAAACGGATCTAGAAATAAACAACACGAACAGAAATTCTTACGGATAATATTCAGGCATAAATTGGTAACCTCTATATATATATATATACATATAGCATATTGTAGTCCGTGCAACATGCCAAGCTTCTATATTGTATTGTTCCATGAACTTCTGCTGCACCTTCAAGAAGGATTAGGACATATGAACAGATGCTTGATCATGCATGACAATTCCACGAACAGATGCAGACAAGCCCAATTGTGCCCTGCGAGTACGGAACTCCTGGAATATTCACAAACACACGCTCACACATACACACTTAGAACATTGCATTTCGTGCATTTCTCTATGTATATACATACAACACCTTTGAGAGTAGAAAAGAGCCAGCAGCATAGCTATCGCTATTCAACCAATCCTCTGCTAGAAAGGACAGGTAGTTGACAAACGTTGTTTCGGACCAAACGTGGCTGTTGAGCTCTCGGTTCAGCTTGGAGCGCTTGTGCTCTGGCAATGATCCAACACGCACGGTGATGTAACCGCGCCCCATGTAACCATCCACAAAGCTAAGGGTTGTCACAGACCGTGGCAACCTCCAGCTCTCCACCATGCAGCTTGCGGCAGCACCCCCACTGACTTGGGGCGCCTTCATTGAAATCTTCTCCACCAAAGCGGTTGGGTCTTGTTCGGTGATGGGCAAGCAGAGAACCCTTTCCAAATTGTGTCGGATGATACGCATGGTCTTGGAGCTAGAGTGTGGATCCTGTCTTCCCAAGCTAGGTGTTGAGTTGCCTTTCTGCAGGATACGCTTGTGGAGTCTATAAACCAAATTCCACACCTGGTCGAAATTGGCAATGAGCCGTGGGTCACAATCAGCAGCCTTTGCCCTTGACTGTATGTAAGTTCATACCTGCTGGAGTGCTGGATGTTCATAGGCAAGGTGAATACCAGGCTTTTCATTGCATCGAGGGCGAATCCCGAAAGCATTGCGTAGCCGTTGGGCTTTTTTCCTAGATGATTACAGGAGTTGTTGCATCCAAACTACACTTAGAACATAGGTAGCGTGGGTAAAAAATAACAGGGACAAGAGTTATATTATGTTTTATAATTGTATTATATATATACACAGATTTGGCTTACACAAAATTCTTCGACACAGTACGAGTTTCAATACTGCTCCGTCTTTGTCCGTCACGAATATCGGTTGCAGCAGCTTGTCCGCTTCTTCAAAGAAAGATTCTAGGTGCTGGTCCAATTCATCTGGAGACATTTGGGCCAGCTTGGCATCATCCCTCTCTAGCAATTTCAATCCATGGTCCCGAACAAGCTTGTGCACCTCCCCAATGCATTCATTCCAGATTGAAATAGCAAACAGGATAGTGTTTTTGACAAAGTGCATGGTGACTTCTTCGCCAAGTCCAATTCTCTCTACGAGCATGCTCTCAATGGCCTCCTCCAGCGGTGGTGGGAGATGAGATCTTTTCTCTGTGTTGGTGTTTGATCCATACTTCAGCTTATTGATCTGCAAGATGCTTCGCAAAGAGTTCGGAAGTTCTTTATGTCGCTTGCAAAGCTGCGGTGCTGTCTTCACGAGCAAAGGCCAATGCTGGTCATGTCTCACCGTACCCCATTTGCTGGGGTATAGGCATCCTGGGAAGTAGCTTTTCATCTTGCGCTCGGCTAGAGCCCGAATGGGATTGGGATTACCAGCCTCTTTTGCCTCTTCCTACGCCATGAAGATTTGTTCCTTGTCCCAAATAGAGACCATAGGTTTCTTTCCTTTGCCGTGTTTGTTTCCCGGACCTTGGCCCTTTCTCCTCTTCTGCTGTTCCCACTTCACAAGAGATTGCTTGCTTTACAAGCGGCAACGTGGAGCAACTGGGGAATTCCTCTTGCAGATTTGGCCGTCTGCAGTGCGCTTGTTTCCCCTTGCCATGACTGTCTCAACTTTTGAAGATGGCATACTCTCAGCTGTACAAACTGCCAAGGACTGCATAGGTTTGCCATCTGGAACGGGTTCATTTGCTGTCAATTTTCTCCTGTTGACATTCTTTCCATGGCAAGAACGCTTGGACCTGGGTTGAGGAGTAGCTGCTTGCATTCGCATTTCTCTCCAAGTGTTACAGCAAACAAGGCTTGTTAAGAATGAAGCCTGAACAACCGTGCCAGTCATACCGTTGCCAGCATAATCTTGAGCCTTCCCGCTTTTCACCAGAGAATCAAAGGCATCCTTGTTCCCTGCATCACACCTGAAAATTGCTTACGCAGCCAGAAACTCCACAGGCTTCAGATATTTGCACAGCTGTGTGGAGTATATGGGGAGATTTGGTGTTACGCAGGTGGTCACCTCAACTGCTGATTCAACTCTTCGCGACTTCGAAATAAACATATCGACGAAGACATTGTTGCCGGCAAAGTCCTTCAGCATTTGATTTGCACAAAGAACGGTGAAGGTGCGTATACAAATATATATTATGAATTTTAATATATATCATATTACATATATATAATATATATTTACACACACACTGCTGATTTCTAGCATAATGAACTTTCAGGTTCTATGTCCACAACCCAACTAGGATACATATATAAAAGGAAGCAAGCAGGCGAGGTTCAGCTTGAGCCTGTGACAAAACAAGCTGGACCATCCCCTTCTCGCGTTCATTGCGGGGCTCTTCACGGGGCAGGTTTTGCAAGAAACACTCATCCATTGAGAAGCGGCAATGAGATTGGAGGTTCCTCAAAAATCCAGCAAAGTCCTTGCTGAAGGCATCTTCATCCTGCCCTGTGTTAACCCTGTGAGCACCCCCACACTCGGTTCCGGCGCTGGCGTGCGAGAAAGCTTTGGCTGTCAAGCAAGTTCCATACCTGAGCAGGTTTGATATGCACGCACTTAGAACATATAGCATCCATTGGCCTTCAAAACAAGCAAACGGCACTATATAGAGATGGACGACTAAATTGCAAAATGATATCGAAGAACATTGCAATTTTCTTTGATAACCTGGCACCCACCAGCCAAAAGCTCACTACACAAATGGAAGCGGTGGTCAACAAAAACGGTTGTACTCATATATATATATAAATATAAATAATAGGAACATATAGAATATATTTACAATACGCATCTAAGATGCCTTAGTGGCAGGTCGGATAACCTTGCCATCCACATTGTTGAATTCTTGCACAGCTTTGACGTTTTCGTACAGTGCAACGTTGGGAGTCAGGTTCTGTAGTGCCTGAAAAGCAGTGGTCCATCCTACGGCTAGATAACTATTGACCCCCTATGCCCTATGCTGGAAGTTGCAGGTGGATTTGGAAAAATTATCAAAGATGGATACTATACATAGAACATTCACACAAGAATCAATTTTGCAGTCGTGACATTGCTTTGAATGCATTGTGGTAGGTTGAAGCTGAAATTCCATTGTTTGTGCCCACTTGGTAGCAAGCAGCATGTCTGGCATTGTTCAATCTACCTTGGCTGTTTGGATGTTGTTTGTGCAAATTTTAATTACGCACCATGGACCGGTAGCGAGAGGTGAACATACAACATGATATATGCACACATATATATATACATATATATACATACATATCCAGTAAAAAAAGCAATTCTGTTCTTCAACAGCCCAGGGATTGAGATCTTTGCAGGAGGGACCAGAAATCAGGAGATCAATGTACATACGAGGGTTCAATCGTGAAATGGTATGATTTTGTTTGCACTTAAAGCAATGCCCCTGCTTCTCGGCAAAGCATTTCGCATCTCCATATATGTGTTCAACCGTTGGAAACGCCATCAGCAAGTGGTTTTTCTTGCCATCATCCAGGTTAGCGCCAAAGACATGGCGAAGCCCAATACGGACCTGAATTGTATGGAGGCACTCTTGCAACCTTTTTTTATATGTATATATGAATATATATATATATTGAAATATGCATATAAATATTTACATATTGCATATATATATATATTTACATACAGCACTATAAATATATATGTCAAAAAAATATATGCTGAGATATGCAAGAAAATCATTCTGGTTTCAACCTAGCCACGTTGAACTCCGTGTTTATAAAAATACAGAACAGATTCAATTGCCACCGCGGTGCCCGAGCAGGTAGTGCCCAAACGAATTTTGTAGCCATTAAGAGCGTTGGCAGTGTCTCTCAAACGGTCAAAATCAGCAGGGGACAGCAATCTCATGAAAAAAATGTTTGAAGAGTAAAAGGATGCATGTGGCAAAGTGATATTAAGGCCGGTTGACAAATACTTTCTGGGCCAATCGAAGTGTTTGTACCGGTGCTTTGTGGAATAAAACCATACGTTCACCTTCCCAACAGCGGTGACCTTGGTGATATGCCAAGCATAGACGGGGTCGCCGCAGGACACCTTGTCCGACCAAATTTTTTTGTGTTTCCCATCTGCAAGAAATGGTCGAATGTCCCCAAACTTTATCACCTTGCTGCAATCCACTAATTCAATCTTTCCTACATAGATTGCATATCCTCCATTCTGAATAGATATGAGGATGGGTATTGATCTTGGGAGACCAGGCAGCTTGTAGGTGCGTAGGAGCACCCGCATGCTCGAAGATTCTTTCCAAAATTTCTTAAATTGACAATCTTGCAGAAACAAGCATGTCACATTGGGCCCTGCGTTGTTTGCTTCTGCTTCTGGCTATTGGCCTTGTTCTAAGCCTTTGCTTTCTTGCAAGTGCTGGTTGCTTGCTTGTTTCTGCTGCTTGCGATGCATGTGCTGCATCCTGTGGCTCTTCAGGAGGTTGTGGTTCCTGAGGTGCTTGCCGTGGCTTCTTTGCACTGTTTGCTGTAGAACCTGTTGATCCTGGGCTTGTGTTTCTGTCCTCTTCTTCGCAGGCCTTTGCCAGAGCTGCCTTCACCTCAGCAAGTGTGCTTTCACCCTCAATATCCCCTGAGAGTCTCCGTCTCTTCTGGCCATGCATGTGGCTTAGCTCTGCAAGAGCCCGCGTAAGAGCATATTTTTTCTTTCTTCTACTTGCCTCGTTGATTTCTGAGAGTTTTGACCTTCCTTGCTGTCTTGGGAGTGTGTGTTGTGGTTTGTTGCGATGCTTTGCATGCTTGCTGCCGATGCAAAATTTCCCAAGGTCACCCGAACCGCCGCAGGAAGATTCAACTTTCTCATTTCTCAGCTTTGACTGTTGAGCAATGAGATGATGAATCCAATATCAATGGAGATTCATCTTTGACTTGCTTTGACCTCCTTGCCGTGGCTTTGCTGTGCTTCTCTGGTGTCGCAAATGGGCTGTTGTCTTTCTGTGCATCTGGCCAAACTTTGCTGAATCTATCAATTTCTGGCTTTGCATGTTGTTGATTCGTTCTTGCTTTCGTCCTGCTTGTTGGAGCTCCATTCTTGGCTTCAGCTGCCAAGGTTTGACCTTGCTCAAGGCCTGTGTATTCTGCAAGTGTTGCTTGCTTGCTTGCGTTTGCTGTGTATGATGCGTGTGCTGCATCCTGTGATTCTTCAAGAATTTTCGGCCCTGCATGCTGTTGCTCCTGTGGTGCTTCTGCGATGCTGTTTGGAGATGTCCTGATTGTTGTTGCTTCTGGATGTTGGCTGTGTTCTAAGCCTTTGCTTTCTGCAAGTGCTGCATCCTGTGGCTCTTGAGGAGGTTGTGGTGCTTCTGTGGCTGATGCTGTGCTTGTCACGGCAACTTGTTTGCTTGCAAACTGTTACTCCTATGGAATTTCTGCTATGCTATTTGGATATGTATTAATTGTTGTTGCTTCTGGGTTGTTGGCCTTGTTCTAAGCCTTTGCTTTCTGCAAGAGCTGGTTGTTTGCTTGCTTCTGCTGTTTGCGATGCGTGTGCTGCATCCTGTGGTTCTTCAAGATGTTTTGGTTGCTCTGCTTGAGCTGCATTGTTTGCTTGGTCTTTGCTATTTGTTTTTATTATGGCTAGTATTATTGAGAAATCGCCATCGGAGCCATCAACTTGAGAATCTCTTTGCTAGCCTCATTATACTCTTCCGCGACCTTAGACATACAAATCAGAGTATAGTAGATGCAAGTAGCCACAAAACGCATTATATAATGAGATATATATATATATGCATATTTGCGCGAATTTTGAGACTTATTCTATACGTTCAGGTCTTTTTACTTTGGTCTCCTTCTCTCTCTCTAATTGTATATATATATAGTCGACCACGACCCTAGCTGGCAACTGAAAACAACATGAGCACTTGAAGCACCTCCAAGTGGCAGTAGCAGGCAGCTTCAAATTGTTGCGGAAGTCCTGTGATGCCCTTTATAGTGCCCAAAATAAGTGAGTGCCAGCTATTGCCTTGTCGAAGTGGAAAGACAAGTGAGCAGAAGGCAGCCCAGTACCATTGATAGCGTCCAATTGGTTCTCCCAGTGAACAAATCCAACCTGTTGTCAATTCATGACTCTAATGGTTTTTCAACACAACCCTGCCTCTGCAAAGCATGTGCACCTTATTGAAAAGCCCATCACTTGAGAAATCCAATAAAGATCTTGAGGCGCAAAGCAATCTTCTTTTTGAATACGAAGGATATCCTGAGTGTACACAAGATCGCACTCCCTCAAAGCCACTTCACAAGTTGCCTCATGCAATTCCCTGCCATTCGCCTCCTCTTCCTGCAAAATTCGGGAATTCAAATGAGTTGTTGTTTCAGCTGATCTTGGGATCTTATCATATTTAGTGAGATCATCATTTGCCAACAGGGAGTGCCACCCACAATAATGTTCAGCCATGACGTTCACCTTCCGAAATAGCACTAACGGCCCGTGTTTGGCTGAAGCATCAACACCTGAGGACATCTTTGTTTGCACCTGCTTCACCACAACAAGAGCAATCTTTTCTGTTACTTTGTCATAATGGCTAACACCAAGTTCACTAAGATGACAAATGTTGTAGCTCAAGTATTGAGATCCTTCTGCGCGAGATTGAGCGACCCATGAAAGACTGACACGTTGCACAATCCCTATTTCTGCATTCAATTGAGAAGCAAAATAGATGCCAATTGCCTTCTGGCTGCAATCAATGCTAATCAGTATTAGAGTTGGGTGGCCAGGCTTGAACGGCTCTAGCGTGGATTTAACGTTATTTTCTTCGTATAGCTGTCCTGCCTCACCAACCAGGATCAATCCACAAGGCTTCAATCTTTGCACCTCACACCTTGCAATGATCTTTTCACATTGAAGCATGTCAATGGGTGTAGCAATTGAAAGAACCATCTGTGTGACGTGAAATTTGTCATTCCAGGCATTCTTCCCCGAAAGAATTGCACTGATATTGGGATTGGCCGCTGTCGTGCTGGCAAAGGTGTTGTAGTTTCCTTTGTGTATGCAGATGTTGGAACCTAGGAGGTCTACTTGTGGGTCCTTCGCCAAAAAGCTTGCAGTCACATCCTGACATTCTGCAATGTCTTTTGGAAGTGCAGACGTGGATTGAAGTGAAGACACTGCCTCTTCAAAAGAAAGTGTTTGAGTGTCAGCGAGCTTGAGAATAGCTTTGTCCAACTTTATTCCACTTGCAATTGATCGTTCAACCTGGCGGATGCTTTTGGATAGACTGCCAGACTTGTAGCTGCGTGCCATAGAAAGCAGCCACTCATTCACGGCCATCACATTCCCGAACTTTTTGGATATGATTTCATCGCCGGTGTCGAAGTTTGCAATGAAATGTCCAAGCTATCCCTAGTTGAATTCAACTGAGCTTTTGCCTCGCAAAGCCCCAGAAAAATCAATTTCTGAGAGAATCGCCTTCTCGACGTCCTTGATAAATTTGCTTGCTATCGATTCGAGGAATTGTTGCCTTTGCTTTGCCACTGTTCCTGATGCTAAGACGGTGGAAACGCCAAAATCCATGACAAATTGTCTTCGCGCCTGACAGAGGCCTGTTTCCCAAAAGACATTTACCCAAAAAAACGGAACATACGTTTACCGTACCAACAACATACTATTACTACGCAAGGCCCACGCCTGGTATATCACTTATAATATATTAACAATACCTATATATATAAATATAATATTAAAAAATTGACCAGGCTTTGTCAACCAAAGAAATGAATGTACCTTGCCCCTCGAGGCATCAAATTTCATCAGAAGAGAAATCACCTTCTTGTAATAGGCCAGGGCAGCTTTCTTGGCGTCGCTGTCCCTGGGAAAGTCCTTCTTCATGAACTTGCGGGTGTGGGCGTCAAAGCGCGTAGAATACCTTGGACTCGAACACAATGACAATATATTAATTTTCTTCATCCGAGAGGAACCAACATTTGTTATATATAGATATTTATGTCTTTCCAAAGGTGATATTGAGATTTCCTTGGGGCATGCAGTCCCTGTCTACAATGTGCACTTAGAACAAGTATATCCCAGAATTTGTTCATCCCCTTTAACAATAAATGGAAATCAATACCCAACACCCAGTTGTGCCCCATGGTTGCTTGGGTTTGCCATGGTTTACCTACATATTTCACATGTTGAGAGGGTGGGCCAAACCTATCCAATGCACTTAGAACATCATAAAATATATCTATATACAGAGAATTACAGAGATATGCAATACAATATACGTTACATATCCACACACACGTCATGGATCCGTCAATGAAATATCTTACATAAATATGATCAACGGTTGAATTTTTCCCCAAAACATTCCCAAAAGCTTATACAATTTGCACTTTGAACATATGTAAAGTGGTTGGAAATTTTTCTGCAATCACCGTTGAGCCCTATGATTGCTTCCTTTGAACCCTTATGATTGTTTGGTTTGGCTTGTTTGGGTAGACAGCTGCTCCCCCTCCATTTTTCATACTCTTTTCTCAGGCTGTCTGGGTCCAGACAATAGTCAGTGTGGCGGCCCTGGTGCTAATGTGATTCAACCTTTGGCATGAAATTAACGGGCATGAACATTTGTGTAATCCTTGCATGGAGTTGCACTTTGCACTTTGAGTGCCCGTCTCAAATGACAACAATTTGGGTCTATATGCTATCGTGTGCCACTTTGTGGAGCAAAGTAGACAACTGTTGGCATTGACATTTGCACCTTAAATTAATCACAGGGTAGGTTACATTGTACCTCCGTATTTTTCAAGATCTCGGCAAGCATCTTGATTTTGACATGATTTGAACCAATGCATATGCAAGCCAGAACAGAATGGCCAGCAATAGAATATCCAACAGGTATGCCTCCCTCAATCATGCTGAAGCTCCAACCGCGCAGCACAAAATATCACGAGCAACATTAGAAGTTGCATGGCTGGACCAATAATACAGGCCTTTAGTCTTTCAATATCTGGTGTATTTGAGCCCCTTGCGCAAAGCAAGCAAGGTTTCAACTAACCTGTCATTAAAAGGAGACGGAAATAAATAAAATATACTTCTGGATAAACCCTTTGTATAGCCTACACTTAGAACATCCCAGAAAATTATTGTAATCAATACCCACCTACAACAAACTTGAACCCGCAATCACAGATCGGTGCGGATAGAGCGCGTGGTTGCCCTATGTTTCTTCCTGTAGCTTGTAAGGCGCCAACAAAAAGATTATACAACTAGTTATATAATTATATATATATATTAATACATGAAACATATTTTTATTGGGGGTTGCAATTTGCACCCCTGGCAGCTAGAATCCGCACGTAGAACCTCCGGTAAATTTTACCATATATTTTCAATATATTTATATATTAATGACATATAATTTCAATTTATATGTGGAAAATCATTAAATATATATATATATTGATTAAAAATATCTTAAATATATTAAGATGCATTTAAAGAATTGAATAAATATATAATTATCTATCAAAAATTATATATATATATTTTGATTTATATTTATTTATTCATAAATACTATTTAAATATATCCGGAGAATATATTTTTGGGTGAATATCCGGAGAAATCGAATATCGGGTTCCCTAAAACGGGTCCATAGATGCGAGAAATATGCTAAATATATTTAGTGCTAAACCACAAAATATTCGGTAGCAACAAGCACAACGGCCGCCATTCGCGACAACAAGGAGACCGGAATACAGAACACAATGCCGATCGCCCTTGTGAAGAGATTTCAAGACCTCAAGCAAACAATGTGATTTCAGGGGCCCAATCATCTATTATAAATAACGCGCCTAAAACATTGCCATGAAAGCTGAAATTCTTCAAAATACCAATATATTAATGTATAAGATGTCATCTGCCGAGAGATTCTAAGCCTTCTCGAACTATCAAAGCGAGCTCCTCAGCCCAGGTATTGAGCTTTCATTTAACGTATAAGGGGCCAATTAGCAGCCTCCTCGATAATTTATTCTTATTAATCTATTCAATAGAACTTTGTTGTCATCTAATTTAATATATCGAAAATTTTGTCCTAATTATTTAAAACAATAAAAATATAGATATACAATCGATTCTTCTCCTCCTTAAATATCAAAAAATAAACCAAACAAATAACCTAATATCTCCAAATATTGACTTGCCAACGATACCAATCCTTATTCAATCGAAAATTGAATTTATAAATCTATTTTTTTAAAACCATGCCCATAAAATTCCAACGGCCGCACGACCACCCTACATTTCATTCGAATTCAGATTTAATGAAATTGTCCATCATAAATTACGATTCATCCCAGAAAATCTATATTACCTAAATATAATCTATCCGATTCTCATTAAATATAATATATATTCAACGAAACAAAATTCTTATTCATCAATATCCGCTTCCAAAAAAACAAACAAACATATAATCCTTTCAATTAAAACCATAATAACATAATATATTTTTCAATAAAATATGATTTTAATCTAAATATACTACATTTTATTGTAAGTTTATTGAAAATTAAAATATATTATATTTTCGTTATATATTTGTAAAATTGTTTATTAATAGAAAAATATCAAAAATATCGAAAAATCATTCATGTTAATACCATCAATTTCCGAAATTAATGTATTTGAGAAATATATAAAATATTCTGAAATGAATTTCAATTGAATTTTTATATCTATTCATTATCAAAATATATCAATAAAATTAAATATTGCAATTAAAAATTTAAAATGTATCTTCAATTTTAATTATCAAATATTATCAATATTAAAATATCGAAAATTAAATTATATATTCAATATAAAGAAGAATTTAATATGTTAGATCCAATTTGTACTATATTTCACCCAAAATATTATATTCAAATATCTTCAACAAATGCAACAAAATATCGAACTAAAATCATCTTATTAGATATCGAATATAAAATATTAATCTCTTCGATTAAATATTGATTCTTCAAAAAATATACGATATAAAAATTCATATCAATATCGTTACGAAATTCGAACAATTTTGTTTTTATAATTCTCCAAATAATGTGGACGCATTTAATTAGGGAATTTTACGGTAATGGTTAAGCGCCGGAGCTAAATCGAGGGGACGGGCTAAATCGCTGCTATTTATACTACATTCATGCCTTTCTAATTTGCATTACGCAGGCTCGCGAAATCTGGGTGGCAGTGGCGGGCACTTGTCGCGACTGCATTCTCGTTGTAGCGCCGCGCGCATTTTCACACTTTTGGTGGCAGAGGCAAGGAAACCTCGTATTTTTGGTGATCCTTTCGTTAAGACGTAATGTTTTAGGCATGATTATGCTCTTCGAGGTTGTGATTACGTGATAAATACAACGAATTATATGTTTTTAATATATGGTTCGTTTCTATATTTCGTAATAATTATAACCTTTGACGCACCTCGAAATTCATCTTTCGTCCCAAACGCAGGAACAAAATTCGCAGGATACGACTAATGGAAAAATCAAGACCTGAGGAGATTTGCCACTACTGCTATTGGACAGCTAGTTGTCCCATCAATGGCTGTCGGCGTGCCACGGGTCATCTTCAGGAACATAGGTCTATTGGTGGAGTGGAAGCGGACGGCCAGTGGAGTCAACATTTTGGGAATTGCTTGGTGGTAGCAGGCGGACTGGAGGTGAGTTCTGTGGGATGTGGGGGTATTGTGGATCTGAAGGTGGTTAGAATTGGTAGTAGGTCATGGGAGCAGGCCATGGATGCGGCACTGGGCCCAGATGCAGAGGCAGGCTGTGCAGGCGGCCACCAGCCAGGTGGCGGCTGGGCTGGAGATGCTATACCAAAAATTGGCAGAGGTTGATGCGGCTAGAAGCCAGCTAGTGGTTGGTTGGAATTGTTGGTTCTGGAGCAGTGTGTTGTATGGGAAGAAAAGCATTAGGTGAATCACGTCGAGGTGCGTCGGTCCGCGGCCGGCTGTGGTGGCGTGTGCGGGGCGGAATCTGGGACCTGGCTCGTGTTTGGCGTGCCGCCAATGCGATTACGGTAGTCGCTTGGGAGTGCTGGTGGTGGTGGTTCAGGGACGACGGGTCCCGGGATAGTTGTCCGAGTTGGGCTGCTTGTTGGCCGCGGAGGTATTGTTTGCGACAGGAGATCAGTCGCGATTGGGGCGTGAAAATGCAGGGTAAAGTGGCAGAGCTTGGAGCTCGGTTTGCGAGACCCCTCCGTCTGCTGCTCAATATAATGGCGTTGTTTGTTGGTCCTGGTGGAGCAAAAGAGGTGTGAGAGGTGGAGATGTTTGTTATGTGGAATGGCCGAGAAGTGGTGAAAGAGGAGGATATATTTGGATGGTAGTGTGTTAGATGACCTAAGGGTCTATACGGGAGCGCAAGTGGTCATCGAGCGGATCCTGGAGCTTAAAATCCATTGATTGCTCGGGGAATCCGAAATTTTGGATATTCTGTCTATAAAGAATTTTATCCGTGAACAAAAATAAACGAATCAAATTATCATCATCAAGAAGGGGCCGTGAGGGCCATAAAGATAAATTCGATATCGAAACAAATATAACACATTTCGAAATATTCGAAATATTAATATTTAAAATTTATTAAAAATATCAATCATATTTTACGATATAGAAATTTTAAAATAAAAATACAATATAAAAGCCATATTATCAATATAATCTATTTTATTAATAAAATCAACCATATTATTTAAATATATAATATTCATTCATTCATCTGCCGGCGGTCGGGTCGATCCGCCCGTGTTGGGCCGCACAAAACTAGTTGTGGTTCCTTCGTGAGGATCGAAGGGCCCATCAAGTGCAAAAGCTTGTCAACCTAAGTGTGCCGAGATGAGGTTTCCAATGGTGTCTGCTGGAGGCCATGGAAGCGGTCGACGAAATGCAGGGCTGAGGGCGGCCATTGGGGCCGCCCAGATCAGGTAGATGTTCTCATAAAAGGATCTGTCTCGAGTCAGCCGTCGGGGCTTACAGCCATCATCGCACAAAAGTCCAGCTCCGGAGTTGAACAAAACGGCCTGGTAATGGCCCTGATTAGGAGAGCTGCCAAGGTGAAGGACCCCGGCCACAATCTGATATTCCGTCCATGTGATGGAACAATGGTTGTAGCCATCAAAGACGGGTAGCTGGATGCAGTTGCGGTCCCACGTAATGGCCTGACGGTGACGATGATTCAACCTAGGATGCCGCTCAAGCTGCAAACAAACCCAAGAGCTTGCAGTTCTCAGGCCATTCAACCATGGTCCATAGTGATGCCATTGCTGGATCACCTCTTGCAAAGTCGATTGGACCTCAGGCAAATCACGAAGGACAATGGGGGCAATGAGGGAACCGCTGTCTTCTGTGGTGGTGAACAGTCGGGAGTCCCAAGCATGGATCGTGAGGATCCCATCCGGCATCAGCTTCTTTTCAAACATCTGAGCTCACATCCAACTCGCAAATTCCCCTGCGTCATGTTGCGCAGTCATTGCATGAGAGGTGAACCATTCTGCAAGCTTGCTACCTAAAAGCGAAAATTGGCATGGATTGTGAGCCTCCCCTGCATGTGTCGTGAACATGCACAAAATCAATTGCGT
>CAXAMN010025094.1:0-11852 GCA_963970005.1 Durusdinium trenchii | reverse complement strand
CCGAGGAGATGAAGTCTCCTGATATTGCTCCAGATGCAGTCACTGCCCAAGTTGATGCAGACCTTGAGCAAGCTCTTGCCGAGGAGATGAAGTCTCCTGATACTGCTCCAGATGACTCTCTTTCAGAAAGGGCGAAGCCTGAGACGCAGCAACCGGATTTGTTGATCCAGTGTGTGGCATCTCCTCAAATGCGCAGGAACAAACTGGTGATCCATATAGATATCCTGAGTGATCCATATAGAACACGCCCTGCTGCGTTGGGATCATCTCACAAAGTCTACTATGGTTCTGTGCACAGCAAGTCACAGCGTGATCGCTACAGATCCAGATCTCCTCGGTGGGGAACATCACACAAAGTGTACAGAGGTTTTGAGATTGTTTGAGAGTCTGAGATCAGCAAGGCAAGTCTGAGATCAGCAGAGTCTGAGATCAGCAAAGCACGTCTGAGATCAGCAAGCACAGTTGCACTTCAATGGGTAGCTCAGCAGCCCCATTTTGAGTTCCTATCGTATATGTGGTATGTACATGAGGGTTGTTTCAGCACACGATGCAAGGGGAATGCATCAATGATGTGCTGCGCAATGGGTTCACTTGTGTCTGAGGTGACAAAAAGTGCTCATCCAGAATCCAGAGTTGGGGTTAAGTGAAAACGTGATCGTGAAAGATAGAGCAAACTCAAAGATAGAGCAAAATCAAACATAGAGCAAAAGATGGAGCATTAAATCATTAGGGGTTAAGTGAAAACGCCGCCCTCAATGATGGCCCAGAGTGCTCAGTAATCTAAGCTTTTCGCGTCTTGTTTTCGCCGCCGTCGCCGTTCATGGAGTCAGCTGCGATTGCTGCATATCTGGATGGGCGAGAGTTTGAGATGCTATGTATTCTCATTTTCGTGAGTGGCATGTTCGTTGGAGGAGTTTTGACGCAGCTATGTTGCCGCCGTTCTGTGCAAGTGGTGATTGATGCAAGGAATCAGCAAGAGTCAATTGGAAAGAAGCAGACAAGAGATGTGAGTGTTGCAGTGAACGAGATGAACCTGCCAGTGTTCGCAGATTGGCTTGATATGCATGATTCCTACTATAGAACTGAAAAGGGAACAGTGATGCACCTGACACCATCCTGCAGCTATGCCAAAGGTCGTGCTTTGGCACGCTTTCATTTCTGCCAGAAGTGTTTGATGATGATGTGGCATGAGGAGACATCTGAGATCAGCAAGCCAAGTCTGAGATCAGCTGAGTCTGAGATCAGCAAGCCAAGTCTGAGATGAGCAAGCCAAGTCTGAGATCAGCCGAGTCTGAGATCAGCGCCGCACGTCTGAGATCAGCTAGCTTCTTCTGAGATCACCGGAGTGAGATCAGCCACCGACACGGGGTGTGCACCAAACACCGCGCCAGCAAGAAAAAGATAGAACAAAAGATAGAACATTAAGTCATTAATGGGTAAGTGCAAACGCCGCCCTCAATGATGGCTGGGATTCAGATGCAATCTAGAGACGATGTTCATGTAAGCTTTTTGTTACTCATCATTGAGGGCGGCGTTTGCACTTACCCATTAATGATTTAATGCTCCATCTTTGAGGGCGGCGTTTTCACTGCTTGCTTCCTGATTTGACTTGTTGTTTTTTAGTTTAATTGTTGGTCTGAGATCAGCTGTGTCTGAGATCAGCGGGAATAGTTTGTTTTGAGCACTGTTGTTGTTTTTTAGTTTAATTGTTGGTCTGAGATCAGCATTTTGTTTTTGTTTTATGTCTTTGATTTCATTGACATGCTAGCGTTTGGGGCTTACAGTTTTCATTTTCTCGCATCTGTTTGGATTGTCGACATGGCGGTTCAGGCGGGACTACTACTGCTATTTTTTTTTATTGTGCGTTGCTGTCGCAGGATGTTGCAGTATGTTGTGTTCGTATGCGAGGACGTTGGAGCTATTAACATGGCGTCTACCTTGTACATTGGCAACCGAAAACTCTGTGAGCGTCTCCGTCTTAGTATTTATTCTTTAGCATAAAGGTCAAATTCTTCTTGCTGCAAAATACATGAAGACAGATGGCATGAGACACGTCTGCAACTGTGCACGCCTAACCTCTGTCCAGGAAATGAAGAATTTCAGTACAAGAAGCCTTTTGCCGATGCGACTTTCTTGGTCTGTGAGACACAAACTGTGTCAGGCCTGGAGATAGCTATGCTACTTTTTGTGTTCTCTGCGCCATGTCTTTGTTTTTTGATTGGACAGGACAGGAGGGAAAGATAATGATTGTGGAATGCGCAGATGTTGCTACCTCAGCTGTCACCAGAGACTTTCAGTGTTTCTTGAGTTTAGCCAGTCTGAGATTAATCTCAGGCTGAGCGGCAGCTGACTTGGCACGCGTATGAGGGCCATTGGGGCCCAGGTCGCGATTCAGTCGTGAAGGAAAGGCTGTGTTTTAGATGTCGGGGTAGCAACGTTCTCGTGGCCGGGTATCACCAATGGGAGATCAACAACACAGAAGATGGTGCCCAGCCTGAATCTTGGTCGGAATGGCCAATGAGTTGCAGGTCTCGGTGGACCTAAGTCAGAGATCAACCTTGTCTGAGATCTGCCGGTGTCAGAGATCAGCTTTGTTTGAGATCTGCTGGCCACAGCACATCGTTGTTGACCTCACATGGCATGAGGGTTTGCCTTGTCAGAGATCAGCCTTGTCTGAGATCTGCCGGCCACAGTACAGCGAATTTGTTTTTGATAGGTTCATGGCCTAAGTCGGAGAGACCTGCACGGCCGGAGACCTGCCGGCGCCGTTCTTGACATCAATTTGTTATTGATGGGTTCATGGCATTCTTGACATCAATTTGTTATTGATGGGTTCATGGCATGGGTTCATGGCACAGCACATCGTTCGTGGTTGACATCAATTTGTTATTGACAGGTTCATGCCTTAAGTCAGAGACTTGCCCCGCGAGAGACCCGCCGGCGCCGGCACACCAGGTCATCTATGAACAGATTGGAGGAAAAATCTGCTGTTTGAGATCAGCCTCGCTTTTGTCAGAGATGAGCTTTTTTTGTTACTCAGCTTTGTGTGAGATCAGGATTGAGATTCTGGAAAGGTTTTTCTTCATCATATGGCTTTTGGCCCGATGTCAGCTCAGTCTGAAATCGACATTGTCGGACATCAGCATTGAACAGCATTGAGATTCTGGAATGTGTTTTCATCATCAAATGCCTTTTGTCTGAGGCCAGCTTAGTTTGGAATCAGCATTGTTTGAGATCAGCGTTCACATTCAGGAATGGTTTTGTTTCTTCATCATATGACCTTTCGCCTGGGTCAGCTTAGTCTGCAATCAGCATTGTTTGAGATCAGCATTCATATTCAGGAATGGTTTTTTCTTCATCATATGGCCTTTCTCCTGGGTCAGCTTAGTCTGGAATCAGTATTGTTTGAGATCAGCATTCATATTCAGGAACGGTTTTTCTTCATCATATGGCCTTTCTCCTGGGTCAGCTTAGTCTGCAATCAACTTTGTTTTTGCTTCATCTCACGGCACAGCTGTCAGAGATCAGATTTGTCTGAGATTAGCTTTGTCTGAGATCAGCTCGTCTGAGATCAGCTTTGTCTGAGATCAGCTCAGTCTGAGCTCTGGCAGTTGTCTCTGATGGCGGGCGCTGACCGGTGGCCGAACTGCGCCTTCACAATGGATGATGTGAATTCATTTTGCCAAATGCTCATTGCGCGAAGCTCGACCGCGACAGTGAGCGAAGGTTTGCAAGGGCAGCTGGAGCATCTTTGGACCCTTGCATATAACAATGAGGAGTTGGAGACCGCCAGGGGACCGAAGTGTGACTCACGTCTTGTGCAGATTGAGAAGGTGGATGACCTCCTGGACCCTCTTCCAAAGCTTCTTGATGATGTCTTCGAGATGAAGAAGAGGAAGGAAGGGGAAGTGAATTCCCAAAATCCAGAGAAGGCAATCGAGATCAGAGGCACAGGATCTCAGATAGTGTATTATCACTCTACGGTGATCAATGGTGGAGATTGCAATTGTCCCATCACTTTTGGAGGTCAAGCGTATAAAGAAGCCCTGGAACAAAGTGTCAGGGGTGCCAATTCGACTGTGGAAGGAGTGGCTTTGCAGAGTTGGATCCGAGACAATTTGCTGAGTGTGGATTCTTGGTACTCCGAAAAGTTGAGTGTCTTGACTTTGACAATTGAATGTCCTGGTTGTGATTTGGTTTTTGCGAGCGTGTTTGTGTTGGTTTTGTTTGGGTTCCAGTCTGAGATCAGCAAAGTCTGAGATCAGAGTTTTTGTTTTTGGTCTGTAGTCAGTTCTTGCTCTTTTGAGGCTTCAATCTCTTCGTGAACCGCTACTGTTTTTCCAGAGACCATGGCATTGCAACGCACAGCGATGCATCCCAAGCATATGAGGAGTGTGACCCCATCGCATCGCTTTCGATGAAGCTTGGCTCCTTTTTGTTGGTGAGTGCCAAGCAAAGGAGGAAGCGAGGAATGAAGGAGAGGTGGTGTTTGGTTATTTACCAGCCGCCCAACTCCATGTTGATCATGGGCGGGAAATTCCAAACGGAGTTCGAGCATGCAGTGCCCACTTTCGCCTCCATTAAGAAATTGGTGGAGTGTGTTGAAGGCGAGGTGGTCACATGGATGGAGCAAGAGCCCCCGATCAAGATTCTTTGGTTCAGAAACGCGAAAGAAATGATGGAGGCAGAGTTGCGAAGACTCGAGAGTCTGAACCTTCAGGATTTGAACAATGCCAGGTGGAATGTCACGATCAGGTGGTGTCGGCACCATTTTGGTTCTAACTGTCCTGTACTACGGCGGCGCACGAGGCCGGATCAGGAGATGGCTTCCAAGGTTGTTGGAAGCCAACCATCAGCACCATCAGCACGGTCAGCACCACCAGCAGTAGCTTGGGATCTGGATTCATCAACGCAGAGTTTTAGGCAATGGAAAGAGCGGGCAAGTCTGAGATCAGCACACTCTGAGATCAGCAGGCCAGGCCCAATGACACCCCCAGAAGCTTCAGCTTCAGCTATGCCACCTTCTCCGGTGGAGGACTTGTTGATGATGCTGAATGGCTTGTTTGATTTGCACGTTGGTTCGGAGAGAAGCAAGCCATTGTTCACTGGCAGCAGCACTGTCAGGATACTGTTCTGAGATCAGCAGATGTTTTTTGGTTTGGGTCCATTCCGAGATCAGCCAAGTCTGAGATCAGCAGAGGTGTAGTTTGAGCAGATGTTTTGTTTTGTGTGGGTTCCAGTCTGAGAGTTTTCTTTAATTATTCATTTGGTCACAGTGTCAGGAACATCCGGCATGACGAGTTGCAAAGAACGATCAACCAGCTGAATCAAGTGGATGCAAAGCTCAAGGACATGGTGGAAAAGGGCAGCCTCATGCTGGAACAGAGCCAACCTGTGCAACAGAAGCTCTTACAGAAGATGAGCAGTCTTAGGAGACAGCAAGTGCTTTTGGAGTTGTTTTGGCGAGAGATTGAAGGTCCTGCGTTTCTCAATTGCAACGAGCATATATTTGAAGGGCTTTCTGAATACAAATCAAGCCAGAAGCATCAGACGCGTATTATGATGAGCTTTGTTGCGTTCAAGCGTCTCCTCGCACAGCACCCCATTGACGAATCCTGTCTTCAGCAGAAGGGATGGTTTGTTTTGCAATTTCACAACTTTGAAGAAGAAGTGCAGGTCGGGTGTGGACAGCGAGTGACCTGTCAGGCTTTGAAAGGCCAGACTTTTGTCATCGATGCATGGGATGTGTATGGGCTCTCTGAATTTGCTGTCGGATCAGGCAAAGTATCTTTGAGAATGAGCTTTGTGACCTCTGGGTTGCTAGCAGTGCTCAAAAAAGAGGCTGACAAGGGACCTTCTGCCACGAGTCGTCTGAGCCCGAGTGGTCGGTTGGAGGAATGGTTTCGTCTCTGGCTGGACTTCGTCGAGCACGACCACGATGGCATACATCAGATCCTTTTGTGGGCAACTCCATTGGAGAAGAAAGAGGCTTACCTTGGGGCGAAAAAGCAGAAGGTGCAGCCCTGAGTAGTCTGAGATCAGCAGTGTCTGAGATCAGGAAGCCAAGGGACAAGTCTGAGATCAGCAGTGTCTGAGATCAGGAAGCCAAGCCCTGAGTAGTCTGAGATCAGCAGTGTCTGAGATCAGGAAGCCAAGGGACAAGTCTGAGATCAGCGGAGTCTGAGATCAGCATGTAGAGCCTCTTTCTGTCCAGAGTTGGAGATCAGCATTGTCTGAGATCCACAGTTGGAGATCAGCATGTAGAGCTTCTTTCTCTGACATGCGCCCGTAGCTTTGAGACCACCATACTGCAGCGCACCACGAAAAGGAAGGACACAGATGAAGCTGCTTGGATAGTTTTTCTTAATTCTTTGTCTGAGATCAGCTCTGTCTGAGATCAGCAGTGTTGTTTTTGTTTTAGGTCTTTGAGGTCACTGATGATGGAGCAAATGGCTGTTTGTTTCTTAATGCTTTGTCTGAGATCAGCTTTGTCTGAGATCAGCAGGCCTATCTCTCAGATCAGCAGTCCTATCTATGTTTACGTCTTTGAGTTCGCTGATGATGGAGCAGCCATTGGCTCCCAGCACCCGTGTCATTTTTCATTCTCTGTTGCCAAGATGATCTCGTCACCTGGACTTCGAGTTCCCGAACCTCTGACCCATTTGATACCGACTTCGTGGAGAGAGACGCATCAACCTTTTGAATCCCTGGATCAAGTTCCCAATCTCTCCACGATCCGATTTGAATTGGACATCAGCCTGCTCGTCTATCAACCCCTCAACTACATCACAGTCACCTCGACTGGCACCAACTTGACACCAAGGAGTATACAGTCGATGATCTCAAAGATGTAATCTACTCGCGTTTGGGACAGGAACGTACAAAGTTTTGGATGGCCCTGCCCTCCACCGGAGACTCTCGTGTAATGGAAGTTCCGCATACCTGCACACTGGAACACCTAGTGCTTTACTATGTCAACTCTCGAGGGATTCGCCTTCTTGGTATCGGCAATGAGCATCCACGAGAGTCTACTTCTTTTCCCTACAGACCTCTACATACCGTGGCCTCCCGCCTACATGATGATGCCATTTGCCAACTTCGGCTACCTCTTACAGCGTATCAGACGTATCGTGAGCTTCGCCAATTTGACTAGTCTGACCGAGATCCAGAGTTGGAGATCAGCATTGTCTGAGATCCACAGGTGGACATCAACATGTAGAGCCTCTTTCTCTGAGGGTGACCGTCTGAGATCCACGAAAGTTGAAGATCAGCATTGTTTGACATCCAGAATTGGAGATCACCTTGTAGAGTCTCATTTGACACCACCATACTGCACGGCACCACGAAAAGGAAGGACACAGATGAAGCTGCTTGGATAGTTTTTCTTAATTCTTTGTCTGAGATCAGCTCTGTCTGAGATCAGCAGTTTTGTTTTTGTTCTATGTCTTTGAGGTCACTGATGATGGAGCAGATGGCTGTTTGTTTCTTAATGCTTTGTTTGAGATCAGCATTGTCTGAGATCAGCAGTTTTGCCCTCACTAACGCTGGACAAGATCGCAGTGTTTGTTTTAATGCTTTGTCTGAGATCAGCTCTGTCTGAGATCAGCTCTATCTGAGATCAGTCTTTTTGTTTTTTGTTTACGTCTTTGCGTTCACAGACATGCTATTGTTTGGGGCTTACAGATTTCATTGTCTCCCAGTAGCTTGGATTGTTCAGATGTGTTTTCAAACTTATACTGAATAGTATCTATCTTATGAGTATTCTATCTTATGACTATTTTATCTTATGTCTGGGTAGTATCTATGTATCTCTCTAGTATCTATCTATCTCTCCCGGATGAGCCATGTTGGAAGCCTCAATTGCAGCAAAGAAGAAGGACTGCTGAAGCTGAATCTGGCCTCCAAAACCCTCAAATTCTCTGGGACCAATTTACTTCCCCCAGCAGTAGTGGCAACTAAGTCACAATAGAGAAGGTGACTAAGGTCACCCATCTCATGGCGGAGGTTGCGCGACACAGAGGCAATTGTTGTGTGGGGAGACTCCTGATGAGGACTACACTACTGCCACCACCCGTAGGACCACCCTGAGGGCGAAGGCGGGGGGGGGAGGCTTGCTGTGCCAGGAAGACCCTGCTGCAGTTGAGGAACCTCCCGCTTCCTTAGGGGGGTCAGTGCGGCGGGCTTTGTTACTTGGATCGGTGTTTTCCTGACTGTAGCCCATGTGGTCCCTAAGTGCCTGCTTACGGCTCGCGAGTTGGAGCCTGAACGTGGGGTTCCCTGTGAGCCACCCGCAGAGCTGATCCCATTTACCTTCGGAATAGTGAATCGTGCCATATTGGTTGTAAGGACGATCTGCCATCTTCGGAGTGAAAGGATATCCTTTGCGGTAGTACTCACTGAGGACAGAACAAGGGACCTTAGTCAAGCCGAAACGGGTAGATATCAGGTTCCACCCTGTGCGGGACATGGCAATTCTGAGCCCGGAGGTCAGCCATTGTGCTACCACTGCGCTTTCTGCGCCGATGTCCCCTTGCTCGAAATTGCCAAGCGCCGTCGCTAGTCTAGTGTAGCCTATACCAAACCTTCCATACCCCTTGGCAAAGGCGTAGCTGGGTTCAGCGTTCATGGCCTCGTCCTCTGTGGCTTCGTCTGCTTCGTCTGCCTGCGTTTCTGCCATTCCCACCGGCACTGGGAGAGCAAGTCGTGGCGACCGTTCTGCTGACCCGGTGTCTTCTGAGGCAGAGTCTTCTTCTGCTGGCAGATCAGCTGTGGGATTTCTGGCTATTGCCAGATCTCTCCACCCGGGGACTTCAATGCGCATTCGCAGTTGCAACAGGGAGGGGAACGCGAAGGCTTGTCCCAAAGACGGGTCAAGGGCTCCACTAGAGTACGCTCTCTCGGCCCAGGAAGTAGTCGGCATGCGGGGGTATCGATCATAAACAATGTCTTTGGTGTGCACTCCCACCACGATCAATGGGTTGTCTTCAGCCCCTTCTTCTTTTGGCCGATATCCAGTGCCCCCCTTCACCTCTGCTGGCTTGTAGCCCTGCTGCTCCATGGCTGTGACCAGGTCAGGCAGGATCTGGACTGGTAGATAAACAAAAAGGTCATTGGTAGGTAGCGTTTGTTCTCCATACTCCATCCCCCTGACGAAGGACATGATGAAGTGCGCATGAAGGTAAGGGCATCTACATCTTTTTCTTTTGTGGTCTGCGATTTCCCTTCGCCGGTTTGGGCTGCTCCTGTACCCTGATCTCTGTGTTGATTGTCAAAGGAGCAGCACCTCGCAATGAAAGCTAGGAGGCCATATTGCCAGAAACGAGGGCTTGCATAGAGAGCGAGCTGCTTCTGTGTGATGAAAGGGCATGCTGGATGCCCATTTTTTACGAAAGCAAAGAGGTTAGACAGAGGGGCAGCGAAGGCTTCACTGATAAGGAGGAGATCGCCGATGTAGGCCTGGTTGATCTGATCTGGAATCTCGGCTGCTTCTCTTTGGCAACTCACATTGGGAGATAGATATTAGTGGAGCACACTATGAGCTCATGAGGCGGCAATGCAGGGCAGCTGAGGTTCACTTATCACTACTGCCAATTACGCAAATGCGTAGCTACCTCACAAGAGCCCTTAGGGCGCAGACTGCCGAAACTGACATTAGCCTCCTGGTCAAGACATGGCCACTAGTCATCATTAACAGTGCCACTCCACAGGAAGCTATCGAATACCTTCGCAAACGCATCCAAATGGAACCGTCACATCACCTGGTGAGCTTTGCACGTGAAGTGTTCGCTGCTAGCCGTTACGCCATGCATCATCCTCCCTCATGGTGGCCTTCTGGGCCAGAAAGGACAGGTCGTGGTGCACCCTTTCACTATTTTGAAGTCCTGGAGCAGCAGGTCACATGGGCTGCTTACTCCTTCTTGCAGCCGCGGGTAGGTTTCGTCTCGGCCATCTGGTTGCATGATGGATTTTGGGTTGCCCCTCGACCGGAGAATGACACGCTCGAGGCCCTCAATACCCATCTCTGCCAGACCTTTGGCTTTGACCCTACCGAGCCGCCACTGATGCGGTGTGACTCTCTGCAACCCAAGTTTGCTCAGTTGCTGTCTGAATATGCTTCTGCGGCCCCTGTCATTGGTTCGCACACCCATGCCTCCTCGCAAGGACCTCTCCCTGAGGTCGTACGTATACACAGGAAACGCACCTTTACCGGCGCGCACCCAACACAACAAGAAGCACTCGAACAGCGACTCGCAAAAAGAATTAAAGCGCAACATGCTAAGCGGCGACGCACATAATAATTCGTGCTGTGAGCCAACGAAGCAAGCAGCTCCCTGGTTTCATCATTTCTCGTTGCTATCCTTGACAGCGCGTGTTTCTTCCTAGTTAAGATTGACATGGGAGGAAATGCAGCCACTAGATCTCCTTCTCACTGGTTGTTTGTATTGCTCATTGTCTTTTATTTTGTTATGTGCTAGTCAGTTGTGCTGTGACTGGGACAAGATTTCTGCTCTGATTCCGCTATCTGGGCTCAAACCGCTGCGATATATCAGACAGCCTTCACCAACGAAAGGTAGGGGGATTGCTCCTACAATCCCTGTCCTACACAGCAGAACACTTCAGCCCGAGTGAGAGGGTTAGGACCTTAGTCCTGATCCTCAAGGAGAGGAGCGCATAGTCCTTAGGACGTGTCTTCCGAATGGACGTAGGGCCGGGGGGATTGGACCTCACTCCCTTTGCTCGCCAGATCTATAAACACCCTGACGTGGAGGTACACTTTGTCCAGATCAATATCAAGCTAGCCCAAAGGCAGCTCCCGCTACGACTGGCTGCTGCTGGTTTCCCTAGGACACCAATCGAGGATGGTACATGCCCTCGAATATTGGAAATGCAATTAGTTGCAGTTCCATCTGAAATGCGCAAATCCACCCTTGTACTTCCTAGTGGGCAGGTCCTTTTTCCCTTTGAAGATTCACCACACATCACAAATGATGGTATCCTCCTGCATGGCAGGAGTGCCCTACAAAGGGCAATTGTTTATCGCATTCTTCAACAATCAGAACGTATATCTCCCAATGGATGGGTGGTAGCGCGAGGACAGGCCAGACCTCCAGAACCGGGGGAGGTTGTAGCCTCTTTCCCTTTCTCACAGCTCTATGCCTTGCCAGCTGTACCTGACGCCCCACCTCGCCCAACACCACCAATCCCGCCCTGGCTGTTGCCGCAAAGTCGCCCCACCCCCGTCCAAGAGCAGACAACTCGAACATGTGGAGATGCAAATCTGCCACAAGCCAACACAGTGCGCCCCCCTGCCCAGTTAGGTGTTTATGCATTGCAGGCTCTTACGGAACAGGATGTGAGTGCTGGTCAAGATATGCCATACGCACGACTTAGTAGAGAACTCATCACTCGTGCCAGTACAGTGCGAGTGCTAGCGTGCGACATCCAACGCACCCTTCAAAACATACATGCACGTCGACAGCATTGCAATGTACAGCCAGGGGTCAATGCGTGCTGGGCACTAGCTAGCGAAATGGACATGATACTTACCGCCCTGAGAGAGACGCAGAGTGCTACCATATGAAGGGCTTCCAGAGTTAACCAGACCTACCTAGGTAACTAAGTTGTGGCTGACCAAACTAGCGAGCATACTACCTCGCATCACGGGCTCCTTTACTTACGTAGCAAGCTACGGGCCACAGTTCTTTCTCCGGTAGTTGTGTTTCACAAGCTCATCGCATGAGACTAAGAGAGCCTGCTGCTGTTCAGGCTCGAAGTAGACCAGTGACCGCGCGCCTCTGCCCAGCCTGGTCAAAACAAACAGTAGCTGTGCCTGCCCATGGCCCTCCCTTTCA
>CAXAMN010025093.1:0-11854 GCA_963970005.1 Durusdinium trenchii | reverse complement strand
CATTGTGATGGCAGCGCGCTCCAGGCGCGCTCGGGGAGGGTGCTTTGAAGCGCGCGCTCTGCGCGCTTGGGGAGGGTGCTTTGGAGCGCGCGCTCAGGCACGCTCTGCATTGCGATAGCAGCACGCTCTAGGAGCGCTCGGGGAGAGTGCTTTGGAGGGTGCGCTCAGGCGCGCTCTGCACTATGTGATGGCAGCGCGCTCCAGGCGCGCTCGGGGAGAGTGCTTTGGAGCGCGCGCTCCGGCGCGCTCTGCACCATGTGAAGGCAGCGCGCTCCAGCGCGCTCGGGGAGAGTGTTTTGGAGCGCGCGCTCAGGCGCGCTCTGCAATGTGAAGGCAGCGGCAGAGTGTTTTGAGAGCGCGCTCAGGCGCGCTCTGGAATGTGAAGGCAGCACGCTAGTGGCGTGCTCGGGGAGTGTCTATCCGCTAAGAAGAACAGTGTAGTTTGGTCAACTCTTTTCAAAGAGACTGTGGACCCTGTGGCAGGGGCACGCTGGTCCAGGCACAGGCGCGCAGCGCGCTCTCCGGGTGTCCTTGGGCGCTGGTGCCGCTGCAGGGTGCCGCTGCCTCGTGCGCTTGTGAGCTTTGGTGGTGGTGCCGCTGCGCATAAGGAACTTGCGTGCTGGCGCGTCTGCTGTGTGGTCTTGGGAGCTTGGGCAATGGTATGGCTGCAGGGTGCCACTGCTCCAGCGTGGGTGATCCCAAAAATTTAACCTCACATAACCTTTTAGCATGTTTCTAGGAGGGTACCATAACCTATCTATGGTTGCAACTGCTGTGACACTGTCCGTTCATATTGTCTTGTTTTTTCACTGATACGTTTTGTTCATTTCGCAGCGATATCAAGACGAGAACAAAATCCAGGAAAGGTGTTCTTTTTGCAACGTTGTCGCATGAGTGTCACAGCTATGTTGTGTTGCGACACAGCTTGCCACTGCAACCGCTCCGGAGGACGGGCCATGCTGCATCTGGTTGATCTCCGAGGGATCCAGTCCAGCCAGATTCGAAAAAAGAAGCGACAGATTCGATCTCAGCGAGTGCCTGTTGCCGTTTAAGCCGGCTCCTGTTTTGTGGGTATCGTCAAACTGTGGCCCTCGGTGATCCAAATGCCTTCAAGTTAGGTGTATTCACCCGAAAGGGTACCGGTCCTGACTATTGCCGCCAAGCCGGTCAGCCCGCGCACATTCGGCCCCGAAACCTTCTAGTAGTCAAGAGTGGTTGTCTTCTTAACTTCAGTGAATCTCTGAAGGAAAGAGTTCAGGACCCAACACGTTAAAGTTGTTCCAAACACTGTTTGGGTTCTCAAGTCTGGTCCAAAAGCCACCCTCCGTGGTACCACCAACAGACATATGGAAATAGGATCACGAGAAGCCATCCACCATGAGTGAGTGGCGGGTGAGGATTGACGCGTGGTGTAAATATCTAGGCAGCCTCCACTCTCTCGATCAAAAACCCCCCAGAACACTAACCCCAGCGGGAACCCGGAAACCTTCGCAGAAGTTCGCGGCAGGTTTTTTTCACGCACTAACTTCGCAGAAACAATTTTGACTCACCCCCTGTCCGCACACACCCTCCGTTTTCCCTTCATCAAAATTTTGGAACAAACACCGTACTCCGCGGGGAGGTACATGCGCAACCAATTGGAGCATCCAAGAAATCGCTGGATATGGAGTTTCTCTCTGAGCGGTGCAAAGTCCATTACGGCCTTAGCTCGCTCAGGGTCTGGTTCGCTGCCATTCCTCCCAACGATGTGTCCCAACAGCTTGCCACCTTCCTTGCAGATCTCCGCCTTAGCCACCCCGTAGCTGAAACCAAAAACGATCGACTTGTCCAAAAATGCTTCAAGCGAAATCAGGTGATCCAGGAGGAATTGGTTGGCCTTGGGAAAACGCTTCTCCAGACACCTCCTGAGCGCATCGCAGTAGCGCTCCGTTGGCGTTTCCTCTGCCATCTTGTCGATTCCGCCTGGCGCCTCCACTATGTGAAACACTGGCTCGGTCATGGTGCTCCTCCAGAACCATGACCCACCGCGTAGAAACGGGTTTCTCCTACCCATGGACGTCCCTTAAAGACCCACGGGTCGCCTTCACGCCACGAGTCTTCCCAAAAGAGAGACTCTCCATCCAAAAACTGACCTGTCGTGACCCTTCGAGAATCCAGCTGGTCGACATTCAGCGTGAGTGGGGCCGACGCTTCTTCACTAAACTCAAACAGCTTCTCCCTGGCCTCCGGGTGCGTTCGCACCCAACCACCGGGGAAGGTGGCCCACACTTCGTCGCGACGAGGATTCGAAAACGAAGTCCTCGCCCGCGATTCTTCGCGACGAAGGCTCAAAAACGAGGCCCCCGCCCGCGACCAGCTCTTTGACTCATATTGCGACGGGTCAAATGCGTACGCCGCAGTGAGCGCAGCTAGACCAACCGCGAACGTGGCGAACACTCCATATCCCTTCCTTGACTCACGCGCCTTCCTAGGTGTTTTCGCGCGACACTTGCACCCCTGGAGTGGAGTGCTCTTGATCTCTCCCTTCCGACCGCACGAATAGCAGACTGAACCAATGAGGCTGGGCTGTTCCAATCCGCATTCCTGGCAGGTGTCCGGCTCTAGGCCGGCCGTCTGGCTCACGAAAACTGTGTCGACAGCTCCGCAAGAACAAGTCCCACTGACTACTGCACCTGCCCGGAGCTCTCCGACTGGATCGCCTTCTTCAAGGACGACCTCTTCCTGGTATGGCGTGACCAGGACCATGCCTTCACGAGCCCCTGTGTCCCAGATGCCGGGAACTGCTTCCACCTTGCCGGCAACTGGAAGGACCACTTCACAGCTCGTAACTTCCGGCGTCCAGTTGCCAGCAATTCGCACGGGAAGGAGAGCGCCTTCCCCAGGAAGCAGCGTCGCTCCTCCATCACCTGCATAGACTACCATGGCCCTTGGCCCGGTCTCCGGCTCCAGATGTCCCTCAGCCTCCTGGTCTACTGCCGAGAGGATGGACCGGAAAGGATAGGCTCTGTCCTTCCTCTCCGCACTGAAGTTCTCACAGCGCGGGAGATGCACACCTAGAGAGTCCAGCACATGGGTCATGGGCCCAGGTCGAAAACCTAGCCCACGTCGCGCTTCGCAATCCAACGCGCGGCCCCCAAGGATCAAACCATGGAAATCGCTAGTCCCCTTTGACGCGATCTTGCACCTCACGAACAGCTCATGTCCCGGCTTCGCCCGATCCGGGTTGTCCCCTTCAAGAAGACGGACGCGGAGAACCACGCCACCCTTGAGCGGCACGGGTGAGCCGCTCGCAATCCCATGCACGTACTCTGGATACAGCCATTTTTTCGAACTGAATGATCGGAAAGTTCTTGTCATTTGGGCGCAAGCCTAGCTCCGCAGCCCGATTGATGATCCCGACCACCAGCTCTTCCGTGATGTGATTGGACCCAGCGCATCCGTCCAACATCGTGTCAACCTTCTTATCAAGGATTTGCACGACGGCGCGGTATTGATAACCGCCAGGCTCATTCCCACCAATCCTTTGGGAGCTCGTCCAATTCGGTGAAGGGTCCCTTCTTTGGAACTCCAGGGGATGAACTCCGCGGCGCGGACGCGAACACGACGTCCGCACCCGCAGAGCCTGCTCTAAACCACCCGTCACCACACAGAACGCGGCGAACGGATTGAGCACGCTGTTCCCGCTTGGAGCTGCCCACCCACTTGGAGCGGAACCTTGTCCACCTCCCGAGCCCGTAGCGCCGACATCGGTTGCCAAAACATGCGACATGTCACAGTCAGCGCCTTTCTTGCACGCGCCGTTCTTAGCAAAGTAAGGGCACTGCTTCTCGCTCTTCTTTTTCTTAGCGTCTCCAGCCTTGCCCTTCCCTCCTTTGCCTTTCCCTTTACCTCCTTTTCCGTCGCCTTTCGCCGGATAGGAGTCGGACCCTTTCCCTTTGCCTTTCTTTTCAAGCTCCTTCCTACGCAGCTCTTTGTCGTGCGAGAAAGGACAATCGCGACCCTTTCTGCAGCTCCCGTGATCACGATAATCCCAGCAGAGTTTGTCCTTGCGGGGATCTCCAGACGTGATCGCCACCTGATCGCCTCTGCCCTTTCTCTTGTTCGCCTCCTTGTTGGCCTTGTCCCGCTTCGCCTTCTCTGCTTTCTCCTTCTTTGCGAGATCCGCAGCAAGACGCGTGGCTTCGCCGGTGGTCGTGAACACGGCGTTGGCGGTGGCCTTGTTAGTCGCTTCTCGCTGCTCATACTCGAGGACGACCCGATGAGCCTCCTCCCAGGTCTGCGGCCCTCGGAGCTTGTCTTCGTGTCCCCAAAGCCGCTTGTCGGATCGAATCTCCCGTTGGAGACTGGTCCCAACCTTCCTCAAGTAGGAGAGGAAAAGCTCTCGCTGCGTCTTTCCAAGACCCACAGCTTCCAATTCCGCCACCGACGCTTCGAACAAAGGTTCGAACTGGTGACCAGTGAGCTTCCCCTTCATGAGCGCGACATGCTCCGCATCGACGCGGATCTCTCGCTCTTCTCGGCTTTCACTAAACATCAAATGTTTCGATTTGATGCGCTCATACACTGCTTCGGGGTCTTCCAGGACCTCTCCGGACTTCCAGGCGGACCGGTACAGGTTCTGGTAGGTCTTCAGCCTACTTCCCCGGCAGCGCGCTCGGAGAGCCAGCAGTTTCTCGCGGGCATTCATTCCACGGCAGGAGTTCGCTAAGGCGCACACATCCTCGAACTCCTCATAGAACAAGGTGACATCCTTGAAGTCAGAGCGCTCGTCTGTCAAGGTCGGCCAATGAAGGTCTGTTTTGACCGCGGTGACAGACTGGTTGCCTCCGCCTCGTCCCAACGCTTCCTGGAGCACCTTTGTTTGTGCCTCCAGCGCTGCCTTCTGTTGGGCCAAGGCGGCTGCTAAGCCCTGCTCCGATCCCAACGCTGAACCGGCCTCTGATTCGGCTTTCTCTCGTTTCATGGCCTCCAGCTCCATCTCCAGAGCTGCCAGCTTGGCCCTGAGGGAGAAATCCCCATCTTGTTCCGGTCCCGAACTAGGAGCGGGACCGGGCGCCGGTCGTTGGCCGCGTCCAACGTCGCGAAGACCGCTGACGGGACCGCGAGCCACAGGAACCGTTGCTTCCTCCGCTCCAGACGGAGTACTATACACCTTTCCTGGGCTCGAACTTGGTTTCCCTCCTAATTGTTCAATCAACTCACCGATCGCGGCGATCGAACTGTCTCTCTCTCGAGGGTCTAAGGTCTCATCCTGCGCGTAAGCTACGAACTTGTCTCGCAAGAAACGCACAGCTCTCACTTTGTCCAAACCCCCATGCTCACCATACAGTTCGATCATGAATTCCGCCTTTCTTGTCACTGTCTCTAACAGACCCGGCGGAACAGCTGCGTCCAAGGCTTGGAGAGCGGAGATGATTCGTCCCATACGCATCAGGTACGCCCCGAATTCCTCTGCCGAAGGGTCATACAACGCTTGCAACTTGGCCCGAAGGCTCACCACGCTGACTCCTCCAGTGCCAACTGAAGACGGGCGTGGGCTATTCACCAAGGCGACCTCACGAGACGCAACAGAAGGGGAGGCCGACGCCGACGGCCTCTCTTCCTCCTCCTCTTCATCGCCCTCGTCAAGTTCCGCCGCCCTGCCCTCGCCATAGAGCTCATCCATGACGCTCCTCCAGAGGGCTACTTCTTCACCTGTCGGCAGGCCTCTGCCGTCCCTTCTCCTTGTGGGCCTACGGCCGGCGGCACGTCGCCAAGCCTGCCACCGAGGGAACGTCATCTCTTCCGGGGTAGGCACCCTTCCATCCCGGATCGCTTCCAGCAGAGTGACGCCCTCTTCTTCTCCTGCAACTTCTCGGCTCATCCCGCAGCAAGGCCGTGAACCACGAGCCCCGCCCGCGGTTCCTCCTCACCAGCGCGCCGGTGGTGCGAACCGCAACCACCGACCGCGACCAGCCTCCACACACAGATGGAAGTTTCCCAGAACAGCCCCCAATTGCGAGCACGCGTACGAACGCCGCGCAGCTGTTTCTGCTCGCACGAGCGAGGTCGCGGGTCAGTCACGCTGGTGAGACGGTGAAACGGCCTAGTGAAGCTGAGAAGCTACTTGCACTACTCCTAGCCACTCACTTGAGCCAAAAGTATTGGCCCTTGAGCCAAAAACAGTTCATGCACAAGTGAAACACACACACATAAACATGTTTACGGGCAAGGCTACTTAGGCTCACAGATGGCCTCCAACCTATAGGTAAGACTTGCTACAACGTCGTTTCATGCGGATCACGAAGGACATGAGCAGCTGCGCAGACAGGAGATGTTTACTGGCGGCTACACCATCCCTCGGGCTGGGGCCTTGGAAGAGCGTGCGGGTGTCGGGTCGACGAATGGAAGGACTGCAGGGTCCACGCTGTGCCTCGCGAATCGATCCTCATGGATTCCCTTTACAAGCGCTTAGTTTCTCGAACTATTTTTGGAACATTTCGGCTGCTTTTCATTTTCTCTCCGTTTGGCCCTTCCCCAATGCACCAAAATGATCCGAAATAGACCTTTCTGTCTTTCTTTCTTGAAATGACCTGATACTGAGGCACATTTTAGTTGGCCCCAATGATGCAGGAACAAGATACGGCAAGAAAAAGAAACACGCTTGCATGGTATGTAAGAGAGTGAGAAAAACGCGAACATGCATGGCCAGAAAAGGACAGGCATGGAAATGCCATAGTTGGAGTCCTGGATGTTCACAGTTGTGATTGCCAAGGTCTTTGAGACAAAACCATGGTGACCACCCGGTAGTTCACCTTTGGCGTTTGTACTGTGAAAACTGAGCAAGATCAGAACTGCATTTTTACAGGACTACTTCTTAAACTTGACCTTCCAGGGGCCAACGTTTTAAGTTCCAAACATGTTCAATAGCTTTTTGGGGTGATTTTCCTTTTCACTGCTACAACATTCACTGGGGCTTGACTGGCCGTTGCCTGGGGAAACGGCCAGGCACCCTGTGCTCCGCCCTCCGCCGACTTCAGCGAGGAGGATGAGCCGGAGGACTGGTGCTGTAGCGGCTTTGGGGCTGGTGCCGGTGCTAGTTAATAAGATCGAGACACCGCAGACACCATGTCAAGTCTACTCTTCCTTCTGAGTGATCCCGCCTTTGATCATATACCCATCTATATATATATATATATTGAGTATATTGAAGTTCTACCGCCCGCGGCCGCTGACCCCAGAGCGGCCGCGGGCGGAGGCAATAGCGCGGGGGCTTGAACGGTTTTATGCTTTTTACGGGTTCGAACAGTTTCGAACGCTTATTCCTATGGTACCCCAAAACTTGTCGGTGCACACTCCACATTCTCCTGAATCTGGCTTTACCTCAACTATTTCCAGGTTCTGGGTTTAGCAGATACTACTTGGCGTTGTTCTGCTGTTCAACCTCAACCGTTTCTGACAACTACCTTTGTTTTTTCCATCGAAGCATCAGAAACTAATACAGCAACCCAATAATCGTACTAGAATATTTTAACCGTTGGCAGGTCGAGGCTCTGCCTGGAGGGGCCCCACGCGCGCGGACCACTATGCAAGATTGGGGTTGCCTCGTTTTCCACACCAGGTCCAGGGGGTGCGCAGGGGGGAGTCGAACCCGGGACCCCAGCCTGGACACCGCCTGTACCGCGAAAAAAACCCTGACGGCCCCCACTCCTTTTCAAACATGACCAATGCCCAAGACTTGTCAAAAATTTGTCAAACACTTGTCAAAAATTCGCAAAGCGCTGAGCTGGTTGATGGACAAGCCCCAGCTATACCTAGGACCTATACCGAACTATTCTTAGGAACACGCCGTCTCAGTTCCGCTCACGCTCACGCTCTCGGTGCTAGAACGGGGTCGGCGGACTTGGGTTACTTGGCTAGTACAGTCTTGCCACGACTTGCCCAAAGAAGATTGGCCAACTGTTGGCGGTCTCGTGCATCTCGGTGCTTGGAGGCATCGTCGTGGGTTCCCCGCCGAAGGGCAAAGGCCTTAAGAAACTCTTTGCGCTGAAAGAAGACATATCTGGATCGTGCTGTATGAAGGCTTTTCATCAAATATACTGTTTGATTTTTTGTAACATGTTTGACTGTTGGACTTGGCAATCAGATCCAGGGTTGGGCGTTTGTAGAAACATAATGTAGAAACATATTCATCACCCCTCTGGATTTCCAAGTTTACCTGACTATACCTGACTCATTCCGATGCCCTCTTGGAGTCTTGGAGTACTCCCCACCTGTGACTTTATGAACTAGCCAACTTGTTATCTTAATATTGGGCTTGTAAACTGCCCATGTTGTTCACTTGCAAAGAATCCCTAGCCCTGATCCAATCTCCCCGAATGCCTCTATATTGTTTGAAACTGCCTTACCGCATCGACCAGACGTGGGCGCATTCAAGAACTGATAGATCTGCCGGAACACACCGGTCTAATCCGGTCTATCTCAAAGAACTCAAAGTCCATGTCTCTAGAATGTCTCTAGAATGCCGGGCCCTCAATCTGTCTGACATTCACCATTTCAATCCTTTGAGTTCAAGATGTTCTGTCGGGCCCTCACTCGGATCCCCCGATCAGGAGCCGCCAACCTCAGAAGCTGGTTGGCCTCCGGTGTTCCAGCAACAAGTCTGATTCAGGGCTGCTCCATTCGACAGGATCCGTGGTGAGTAAAAGGGGTAGACGATAAAAACAAAGTAATATTCTAAAAGCCATTGCCTCCAACCTGCTAGCGATGGCCTCCAACATACTTAATAAAAGGGGTTACAGTATTATGACTGCTAACAACTGCTGAAAGAGGACTCATCCGAAGAGATCCAACTTGATGGGAATGACAGGTAGAGCACCCAGCAGCTTGCACAGAGGCCTGTTGTGAAACATTCACGTTGTTCTTTTTGCCTGTGGGATTTGCTTGGTTCAAATGTTCTCCGTCTATTGATTTTCGAGTTCCAGTGTTTCCATCCCTGAAGTCGTTTGGTCGTGACACCAGAAAGCAAGCAAGACACAACGACCGGATTGTTGGTGGCCAATCGGCGAGAGCAACATTCTTTGCCATTGATTTGTGGAAGAAGAATCATTCATTGGGCCCGTGAGAAGCTCAAGCACCAAGCAGCAAGTTGCCCTTCCGAGCTGCCAAAGCGTGTGATTGAATGATTGGGAAGACATCGTGGGACCGGAAAACGGTGTGCAACTCTCCAAGCACAAGAATAAAGTTCCGAGACTGCAAACACGCGGTTGGGCTGGCACAATTGCCTTTCGTCGCATCTAGCCTGGTGTATCTCACTTCCCACAGTGCCATGTGTCAGGATGTTTACTTAGTTTACCCGACCACGTGCTTCCTTTGGGTACCCAACTGGCTACACTCAAGCAGATCCTGACAGGCTTCCACCCAAACGGTGCTGAGCAGACCAGCCCAGGTCACCCTTTTTCAACCGCACCGCCTCGGCTGAGCGTTCCATCTTGCTCTCGGTGCGCGCTGCGCGCGGTGAGATGGGGAAGACGGACAGGGCAAAGGTTGGAGGATTTTGTCGACTCGTCGAACATCACAAGGTCGCAAGGTGTGGACTCGTCGAACGTCAAGAGACCTTTGATGATTTTTGATGCACTATATTGTTGGAGGCCATCGCTCTTGATTAGGTTGGAGGCCATCGCTACCAGGGTGGAGGCCATCGCTCGTAGGTTGGAGGCCATCGCTCGTAGGTTGGAGGCCATCGCTATTAGGTTGGAGGCAATCTCCACTGAGCTGGAGGCCATCGCTCTTAGGTTGGAGGCCATTGCTTGTATTTGCTTGTAGCAAGTCATGACATGGAGGAGCGACATGGAGCCACGACCAGTGTGGCACCGCAGTTTGAGGTATTACAACCTGAAGTCTGCAAGCGCACACCCCAAGGTTTCCCTAAAAGTCTAAGAACCAAATCATTAGTGCGGAAGCTATCCTGCGTCCAGTAGGTAGTAGCTCAAGTAGCTGGAAGCTTACTCCCTTTCTTAATTACTGCAAGTATGACTAAGTAGGAGCGGCTAAAAACAAGAATAACACAAGTTGTCCAATTGGTACAGCACATGGGGCTCTTGTTTGTCTTCGGAGCTCGGTACGCGAGATCGGTTCCAGGGTTTCGTCTTGCAACTCGCCGTCGCGAGACTCTCCAAAATTTGGGTGCTTTTCATGAGATGACATTTGAAGACCTCATTACTGTGGCGTTCAAACTGAAATGTTGGATCTCTTTTTGGTCCAATCACGCATAGCCACACCGACACTTCGTTTTCCAGGTTTTTGAGCTCACAAAGCTTCGTCCATGTAGCCGCTGCCGCATCACTGATCAGGACGGCTCACGGAGCAAAAGCTTTGGCCCGAAGAAGGCGAATCCTGCAGATTTCACAACTTTGAGTCTACTAGTAGCTTCTTGTTACTAGTAAGCGATGCCAGGAGCTACTAGTAGCGTCCTTGCTACTAGTAGCGATGCCCTTTGTTCCTAGTAGCTTCTTTGTTTGTTTCCATTTTTGTTCGGCGCAAAAAGACGACCTCAACTCCCCAGCTGATGTGTTTTGTAATGTTTAGAGTTTAGATGGTATGAGGATGTATGAGGTGTCTTGATATCGGGGTGCCTAAAAGTCGGCCAGGATGTCCAGGATGTTTGTTTAGCACCGGACTGGCACCTCCTCAAGCTGGTCAAGTGATGACTGGTGCCGCAGTTTTTAGCTTTTCCAATCTTAGACGCTGGCATCACAGACAAGAAGTCTCTGACAAGCAAACCGCGTTCTACTTGGGACTGTTGCCCCAGTGACTTACTATTATTGAGCCCTGCTTCCCATGGCAGGTCAGCTTTTTTGAGAACATTGAGATCTTCGAGTGCCATGGGATTGGATCCCACTGTGGCAGGTGGAAACAAGGGATTTGGACAGTAACATCAATAGATTCAATAGATTTGCTGTATTCTCAAAAGGTAGCGGCCTTGCTTCTGATCGGTTGAAGGGAGGGGTCTGACAACCGAACATTGGAGCATGCTTGGTGGGGAAGCTGGTGCTTAGCTCTCACAATCATATGTTATCTATCTACCGCAGGTTCCAGTGCGTGTCCCTCATCCATCCTGTGAACCCAACTGGAGCCAGCATGATGACTGAGATTGGTAGAGTGTATTGATGGGCTATCACCACACCAAAACAGTGGATGAACTCTTCAATAGAAAATCCCCCTAAGCCAGACATGAGTATTTGAGTCGCCCAATCCTCTACGATTTTCGCAGGTACGAAGGGATTGAGAGCAATGCCGAGATCATGCGGGTGCTCTGGAAGTGGCCAAACCAGGACCACCTTGCAGCCATCAGCGGAAGCAGTGAAAATGACATAGGAACTCCTTGGAAGTTCTATTCTATTCGTACTTCCCACTACGCAAGTCGAAGATCCCCGATGGAATAAAGCCTATAAAATGGACGTACTCGAGTGCCAAAACCCCATGTCATTTTATAGGGAGGGCTTGCTATAAAATGATGTGTCGACCTGGTAGCTTGTGGCCAGAATCATGTGGGCCGCACATAGATAGAGGTCTGGATGTTTTGACATTAGATTTTATAGGAGTGAGGTGGTATGAGCCCCGATTGTATAGCAGACCAAGCCTTACAATGATTAGAAGTTGGTTCTTGATCTTATATGAAGAGAGTTGTGGACAAGAAAGCTGAGACTTCATTTTATTGTGGCAGATGTTGGAAGTCAGTTGCGTGCAGAATATGTTGGTTTTTTTGACGACAATCAATCAAGCGGATTGCTTTGGACATCAGAACAATCAGACGAACGCACAGGGGAAAAAAACCTGCTCATCGCTGATGCTGTCAGATTTTGCAAACCAAATC
>CAXAMN010025090.1:0-11858 GCA_963970005.1 Durusdinium trenchii | reverse complement strand
TCCCATCGTGGCAATTGAGTCTAACTGAAAACCAAGTTCGAAGTGTGTGTGCAGGCCAGAAGCCACGGTTTGGCCCTGCAGGTGACGACTATGCCAAGCCCAAGCAGAAGCCCAAGCCCAAGGCCTCTGTACAGGCTGCTCCAGTCCCCCCTGGGCCTTGTCAAAGGGCTCCAGTAGAAGTGAAGGAAGAGGAGGGGGATTCTGAATGGCAAGTGCCAAAGAGACATGCCAAGAAGCAAAAACAAAAGAACAAGGGTGGCTGAACAAAACTAGCACAGCCAAAGTATGGGTCTTGACAAAGGGCACCAGCCTGACAGCTCTGTGGAAGGAAAAAAGGCACTTGGACATGGGAGTGGGGGACACCCAGCCTCACATGAGCTCACATGAGCTCATATGAGAACACCATAGCCTCACATGAGGCAAAATCACCTCATATGAGGCATACAATGCCTCATATGAGGCACACTCACCTCACATGAGCTCACATGAGATCATATGAGGCTGTAGTGGTATATGTGGCACATCACAGTTTTGATTTTGTTTTTGCAATGTTTGAGCTGTGTGCCCTGAAGCTTTCTGGCTCAAGTTGGAAAAACAAATTCCTGAAACAGGGATTCTTGGCCTTGAGAAGGGCTTCGACTGGGCCTTGAAAAGGGCTCTTGCCAAAGATTTTGAAGAGGCCATCCACTTTGGCCCAGCTGCCCCAACAAAAGGGCATGAGCCTTGAAGAGAAGATGGAGGCTTTCCAGAAGTCCAAGAATGCAAATGTGGTTGCCTTCCTTGATGGGCTCAGCACCCCCCAGAGGCAGGCCCTCTGGCAAAGGTTCAGTTCTGCCAGAGCTGGGCTCAAGGATGAGAAGGCAGACCAAATGTGGCAAGACCTTGCCAAGGGCAAAGGGAGTGACCCTCACAAGAAAGCATTGCTGCAATACTTCTTGAAGCTGGGTGGTGACCTGAAGAGCAAGAAGGATGTCTACATGAAGGAGCTGGTTCCCTACTCTAAGGTGCATGGTTTCTCGGTTGCACTCATTGCTCTTTTGCCTCCAGTACTTTCCTCCACTTGGCTCTCCTGTCAGCTCAGGGCACACCAGCTCTGAGGAATGGGTCCCCTTTGCCACAGTGTTGAAGCACTATGGACTGGCTGAAGCAATGCGCAGAGCACTTGGCCTCAGGTATGTGCAATTCTACCTTGTTAAAATTTTACTTTTTCATGTGAGGTGCACAGGGGGAGCATCCTCTGCCGAAAAGACCCTGAAGATGAATGTGAATGGCAGTTCTGCATCAAAAAGAAACTGGAATGGACCAAGGAGGAAACCAGGCATGAACAGAAAGGTGACTCAAGTGCCAAGCTGGAGTGTGCCCAGTGGCTGGAGTTGAAAGCCAAAAGCCTGATGCCTGGTGAGATGGGAGATGCTAACCAGGCAAAGCTGGCCTTGGCAGAGGTGACTGGCAAGGGCTTGCCAGCCCTCATGGACAAGGAGGGGAAGAAGCCATTGGACAAGGCCCTCACTGACCTGAAGGAGCTCTTGAAGCAAGGGGGCAAGATGACCATGGACCAGGCCAAGCAGCATCTCTTTGATGCAGCCTTGGAGATCAAGAAGGTGAAGAAAGATAAGGAGGCCTTGTCAAAAGGGCAGTGGTCTTGGCAAAGGGCCACCAGGCAATCTAGATGAGCTTTTGCCAAGGCATGGATCTTCCCTAGAAAAAGATGAGCATTGCAAACAACTCATGGAATGCATACCAACTTGGCAGGGACCAACATGCCACAATCTTAGCCCTTCCAGCTTCAAGATTTCAACGTAGGCTCTGAGTAAGGGCAAGAGTTGGCCTTGGCAAAGGGCTACATGACGAAGTGGAAAAGAAAAAAGCATGAGATCCCAGAAGCAACCCCAACAACACACCTGATCAAAAAGACCCCAGGTTTCAATGGACATTCCTTCCACTATGACACCCTGCACAACTTAGAGGAAGGAGTTGCTAGCCATGCATTGGCCAACACAATGTTTGATTTGTGTTTGAAGCCTGAGGGCTTGGGTGGGACACAGGATCAGAATGTTGTTTCTTTGTACAAGAAGGTGCTACAGCAGTACCATGAACAGGGGATCATTGCATCAGATCGAATAAGGAGACTGGGCGTGTCAAATTTTTGTCAGCCCAAGAGCAAGTATGATCATTTTCCTGAGCTCACAGGATACAAAGCTCGACACATAAGATATCTTGCGCCTGTGGTCATGGAAATAGCCAAGGAGTTCAAGAAGGATGATGATGAGTACAGCCAGCACAGGTTCCAATGTTTATTTCACCTCAATGGCATGTACCAGTGCATTGACAGCTCTGGTATGCACGTGGATGCCAACACTTGGAAGCTGTTCAAGCATCATACAGATCGCACTTTGTTGCACTACTCCAGGCTGGAGTACAGTCCCCAAGTTCCATCTGGTGGCTCGCATGCCAGACCAAGCCAAGTATTTGAACCCCAGATTTGTTTCAACCTATGCAGGAGAAACAATGATTGGCCATATGTCCAGGTGTGCCCACTCTTGCTTGAATGGCACACCTGCCCACCTGGTGCCAGAGAAGGTTCTTTCCTGGGCTTGTCGCCTTTTTCCTCAGCACCTCCATCACTGTGGCTTGGCTGTCATCCAGCCTTGACATGAACTTCTCCCAAGCTTTGTCACTGGCAGTGACTCTTCTCCAATTGCTGAGAATCACTCCAACACAATCTGCTGCCCTTCCAGCCAGCAAGCCCTTTTCTCCCTTCAGGTGGTTTGAAAAGAGCTCTGCCCCCCAGGTCTGCATCAACACTATGAAGGACTGCTTGAGGTAGCTGTACTTCACCTTTGCACTTGGGGAGGCATCAAGGAGCACAGATATAAGCTGGTTCAGCTTGAACAATGACTTTGGAGATTCTGCTTGTTGAGGCTCTAGGCGGAGGTAATCGAAGAAGTTCATGGCCTCACTGCAGCCAAGGGTACTGGTGTAGCCTTGCAGCAGGTCACCTAACCTTTCTTGGCTCAGATCTGGAAAAGCTTCCCTCTTGGGTGGGCACTTGTTGCCGCCACCTTTTCTTCTTTTCCTCTGATTCCTCTGGGGCTTCATCATTGGAAGAGCCCTTGTGCAAGACTCTGGTTTGAGAGAGCCCTTTGCAAGGCCCCTACTTTGACCAAATTTGTCACAGGCCCTTGGGCAAAGCTCAGCTGCATGCAAGGTAATTGTGCATGTTCCAATTGAAGGTCACACAGAAAGCTCTTATAATTCAAACGAATCTTAGTGGCTTGTGTTTCAGTGCATATTTTGACATGGATGGTGGCAAAGATGGTGTGCTGGCCTGGCAAATTGCCCAGGGCACCTGGAGACCTGCTGTGGGCCTGAAAGGCAAGGTTTAAAATTTTACCATAGAGCCCTTTGGCAAGGCCCACATCCCTTTAGAGCCCTTTGGCAAGGCCCACAATGGCAAAGCCATCACCTCCACAGCCTGAAACCATTTTGCTGAAAGCCTGAGCGCCAACTCCTCCCACACCTGTAGCAGTTCACTTGCCACTGCCCCATGTAGTAGGTGCCACGGCTTTTTGCCCACACCCACCCATCACAGTGTGGATCTGCACACACCACATAGTGCCAGAACAGTGGTGCAAAATCTGTGAGGTGGTCCAAGGGGTCCAGCTCCACCTCCATGGCCACAGACCAGCCCTTTGACAAGGCCAAACTCTGGCAAGAGTGGACAGCTGGAGCCAAAATTTGTTGCCATGCAAAGGCTGGGCTGAAGCACCAAACACTGCACACAGACAGCAGAGATGAAGGCAACAACCAGCAGGGGTTATTGAAACAGCCTGCGCCAAATATATATATATATGTAAAAATAGCTAATTATGTTGTTGAACTGTTTATTGAAACAAACCAATAGGCTTATTGAAATAAACTGGAAAAGTTATTGAAACATACCAATAACTTTATTGAAACAAACCAATAATTTTATTGAAACAGAAACCAATAAGGTTATTGGTTTGTTTCAATAAAGACAAAGTTTCAATAATGGCATTGAAAATCAATAACTTTATTGAATCTTTTCAATAGGGCGTACTCTGGGTTCAAGACTGGTGACACTTCAATGCCGATCGGAGACGGTCCGGTAACAGTAGGCAACAGGTCCCCCTGTGCACTGAACGATGGAGATTCAATAGGAACTCGAAGGTTCAATGGCACCACAGGGAGATCAAGAGCTGGTGAACTGGACATCACACGAGACGTCGGTACATACCCAGACCTGGAACGATCGTCTCGGGAACCTTCACCGTCAGCCATGGCTACTAGGTAGTGCACTACCTACAGTGGGGGTAGCCTAGGCTAGATCAAGCACGTACCGCACTTATGGCGATACGGCTGATAACCTGTAGTTACAGGTGAACGGCCTACAAGCGCCACAAACCGCACCTGGTTTTCCTTGAGCCAAAGTCGCACGAGTGAGACGAAGTAAACACTACACTAGCATGCAACAACATCAATGTTGAACATCACACGCAGAGTCTAGGGCGAGTCACTGGTCTGCTTTGAAGAAGTAATTGGAGGTGCGTCATCGTTGTGGTCACCAAAAATCAGGAACTTGTCCAAAGTGATCTGTCGATCCAGGTTGAGTTTCAATGAACTCAAAACGTCTGGACATGTCCTCACTTGCCTGAGCAGAAAACAGAATATATCAGAATCAAACAATCAATTCGTCTAAAGGGCCTGTAGCATGATGTGTTTGTGAGCTCTAAGGTCATCGAGAGACACCTCAAATGATGTGTTTATGAAGCCCACTCCGACTCCCACTGCCTACCACTACCTACCACCCACGGCGCCGTCCCGGCGCCCCCAACTGCAAACAAACAACGTTCACCGCGTGAATTAAAAACTAAAACGTAAAGCAAGAAACGAATGAACGACAGTCTCCATGTTTTCCAAGTCCTTGATATTGTCAGATAGAAGGGCTGCGTCCAGCATATACGTTGGCCGGTAAGTCACGCCACCACGCTCTCGACTTTGCTTCCCTTGCGCCACCTTGCGGCAGACTGGTAACTGGTACTGGTGACACAGTGACAGTGACAGTGGCACAGACCCAGCCCAGACTCCAGACTATGTTGGACTGTTAGCGTTACTGTTACTTAGTGTCAGTGTGTGCTGTGTGTGTGAGTGAGTGACTCATTTAGTTTAGTCAAGTCACGTCCGTCAAGTCAAGTCGAGTCACAGACTAGTAATAGTAACTAGTAACTAGTAACTAGCAGTGACAGTAACAGTAACAGTCACAGTCTAAGTAAATAGTTTGAGTGTCAGTGTCAGTGTGACGTCGTGACGTGACTCACTCTTGACTCTTGAATTGAGTAGTCAAGTCAAGTCCGTCAAGTCAGTCAACTCAGTCAGTCAGTAGTCAGTAGTCAGTGGTCAGAGTCAGAGTCTGCCTTCAGGAAACTGGCAAGTTTGTTGAGCTGCGCCATCGTCTCTGAAGTATTTGGAAGTTGAGCAAGGGCATCTGAGATAGTGTTGAGCCACATTGATTTGTGACTCAGCATCGGCAGAGCCAGAATCTCCATCTCTGCCACTCCCAACCCATGTCGTAGTCCTGGCATATTGGGCCACAACTTCAGTGGCTGCAGAGCCCTCCCTAGCAGCACGTCTCTTGTTGAGGATGCTGATGCAATATATCAAGGAGATGCTGGCTGCTGATATTCCACGGGCAAGACATGCCAACCAAACGCTCAAGGTCGGCAAAGACTCCCCCCCACCTGTAGGTACAACTAGGCCTTCTTTGTCTAGGAAGGAGCCACCGACGATGTCAAGACGAAACTGGCTGTTTGAGCATTCTTCCTTGAGCAGGAATCGATCTTCTTCTGATAGAGTCGTCAAGTTCCGTCGACCCTTTGTTCTAGTAGCACCTCGGATTCCGTTAACACACATAGGTCCTGACTGGCACCAGCATCCCTTACACTCAGCCCGCTGTAGATGTTGTCGGCACCAACCCGGTGCCATACCCAAACAATGCCTTGCTGGCGGGTTTTGTACAAACCTTGCCCACCTTGTTGAGTTCCAGAACCAGGTAGCGGTAGCGGCAGCGCCAGGACGCTGCGCGAACACATGAAAACGAATCATCGTCCATGGAAATCTAAATTGCAGTTTACAGTGTACAGTGAGTTTACAGTTTACAGTGTGCTAGTACTAGACTAGTACAGTGTACAGTTACAGTAATAGTCTAGTACTAGTACAGTACAGTAGTACAGTACTGAACGGCCCTGGTGGTTTATGATGACTTCATATCATATCTGTGCCTGTGACTTGAACAGTGCGAGCAGGCCCCGGGCGAATGGTCAAAGCTTCACCCATACACACTGCATACTCCGTTTGAGTTTGCCCGCCTCTTTCCAACCAACTATCCCAGCCGCAGCCACTCCAACCAAAAGCTGGTTTTCTGCACAACTACGCACGCAAGGCATCTCAGGTGACCTAGAGAGATCAGAGACAGAGAGATGAGAGAGAGACAGAGAGAGAAACAAGGCAACTGACAGTGGTGTCATGGTGAATGTGTGAGAGAGAGAGGGAGTTGAACACACTGCAGCATTTTGGGACAAGAACCATCCTGTGTCATTGTCACGCCAAACAGCAAGGATAAACAAGAACCATCCTTTGTCACACCAGAAGACCCCCAGAGCATGGGAACCCACTTTAGATAGTTTTGTGTTTCGCAAGCATGGCCTTTTTGAAGTGATGCGTCCAGGCCCACACCAGGGTATGGATTTCTCAATTTTGAGATCCTCAACGGAATTAGTGGGTCATGTCCCCCCCAGTTCTGACATTCCAAACCGCACGACACCGAAAAACCCGTGCGACACCGAGGGGCTCCAGCCCGTGCGCCGACGCTGGCAGCACGCCGCGGGGCCACGCGATCGAAGGCGGCGACGAGCCGCGCATGGTCCCCAAGCGCCGACCCGAAGCGCCACTGGGAGGGGCGCCGTTCCTGGTAGTAGCGTCCGAAAGAGACGAATCATGCCGGTCAAGTCAGGGAGGCGATGTGTTTGGTGGTACGCCCTGCCATCGCAAAGAGTTCGGGAACTAGGGCCGCTAGGGGCCGCTAGGGTGTGCTTTGCTAGTGCTGCCATGACCTATGACGACAACATTAAAAGTTTGAAAGCAAAGACACAACGAGCAGCAAGGCAGCTCCTCAAACATGCTGGATGATTACTCATACAAACCTCCCCAACTTGCAGAACACTTCAGATTGTGTTAAAACAACGGGTACTCTGAGTGACTTTGATGAGTGAGGAATTTAAGCGATGGTTGCACAATCTAATTGATGGTAAACTTTTGCTGATATGTTTTGCATCGTGCAATCCAACTGAGCCAACGACATTCTTGCAGTTGAGACTTCCATGTTTTCCATGTTCATAGGATTCGAAAAACAACCCCTCTGCACCAGAAAAAAAAGGTGTCCATGTGATTTTAAAAAAAAGGTCGACCGGGCCTCAAGACCCCAGCACCATCAATTTCACGCAGTGAAGTGGTGAAGTGTAAAATAGAATCAACCATTGCCCCATTTTTCATCATTTTTTCGAGCAACTATCAAAACATGTCTACTCAGGTCTACTCAGTCTACAACGATGTCTACTTAGTGGCGGCGGTCCGCGGTAGAACTGCCTAGGCTCGGGTAGAACTGTTTCACTTGCTCCGGCGTCAAGGGCGGAGGGGTGTTGCTGGAGCCGCCCCCGTCGCCATCACCATCGCCATCACCGGAAGAAGAGTCACCGGAGTCACCTGAGTCGCCATCACGCACCTAGAATTGTACCAAACAACATGGTGTTGGTTTTTGTTTTTGGCTTTACAATCTTTTATATATGTCCAGCTTCTTTTGGTTGTGTTTTTAGAATTGTACCAGATTTTGTCAAGCTGGGAAGGTTGCATGAAGTAAAAAATGCCACAGGCGGGCGGGCCACCCGCCCTGTACCAGAGTAATCCCTCGAATACTGAGGCCCCTGTGTATATTAGAACATTCATGTAAATGTATAGAAATATAATAACATAAAATAAATATGTACAACATTGGCAAATCATTTGTTTGGCTATGTCCTCCCAAATCACAACATGCAGCGCGAAGCATGAACATCAGCCGAGCCATTTCTACGGTTGTTCAAACTGAGTGATCAAAAAACCAAAAAATAATTTCGACCACCTGCGTCGACAGAATACCAGTGGATGATGATGGTCACTAAAAAATGCCTCGACTACCCGCCCGCCGCGCTGTTTTTTCACCATCACAGGTAAGTCGAATGGAAAAACACATCTGACCAGTTTCTGAGTGAGTGATTGACATGTCACAGAATGTCTCTTCAAATCTTCGGGGTTTGGGCGCCCGCCATTGTCCTGGCTTTCTTTCCTCCCAAGCATGTTTTGACATGGAGGAAATCTTAAACCTTGTCTTTCGCCGCACATTAACTTGTCCGTGAAAACGAGGATCAACATGTCAGTTGCAAACTCCAACCACAGCGGAGTGCTGAGTCTGCAAAGCTCAAGTAGAAGTTAGGCGAGGAACCATCAAAGTGATCGTTCACCGTAGGTTTTCTGATGCATGTTCAAGGGAACCTTCGCCTTGTCTCCACCCTGGGGATCACTCCAAACTGGTCAGCCTGGTTTGTTTAGTCAGCCTGGCAGCCCTGTCCCTCATCAGAACTGAGACAAACCTGTAAAAATAGGTGAATCTTGGCGAATGCGCAAAGCTCTCTTGCCGCTTGGATCGTTGATATGTTATGATATGTTAAGCAATTAATGTCAACTCAGGATTAACAAATCCGAGCCCACACAACCTCCGAAAATTGCCCAAATTAAAAGTAGTATGGGTGGTTGATTTCCTCCCTCATTGTCTAGTTGGGCACCAGAAATTCACCCCAGTTAACCCGAGCCGACAACCAGGTCAATTTTTTTGCACTACTACTACTACTACTACTGCTGCTGCTGCTGCTACTACAACTACAACTGCTACTGCTACTAGCTGCTGCTGCTCCTACTACTACTACTACTACTACTACTACTTCTTACTGCTGCTGCTACTACTACCACCACCACTACTACGACTACGACTACGACGACGACTACTACTACTGCTGCTACTCCTACTCCTACTACTACGACGACGACTACTACTACTACCACTTACTACTACACACTACCTACTACCTACTACCTACTACTACTACTACTACTCCTACTACTACTACTACTACTACTCCTACGACTCCTACTCCTACTATACTACTACCACTACTACTACTACTACCACTACGACTACTACTACTCCTACTGCTACTTCTACTACTACTACTACTAGTACTAGTACTAGTACTACTACTACTACTACTACTCCTACTCCTACTCCTACTCCTACTCTCCTACTCCTACTACTACCACTACCACTACCACCACCACCACCACCACTACTACTACTTATTACTACCTACTACCTACTTACTACTGCTACCTACTATACCTACTACCTACCTATTATGTACTACATACCTGTTTATTTTTGCAGTACCTACTACCTACTACCTACTATTACCTAGTACTTACTACCTACTTACTACTACTACTACTACTAATACTACTACTACTACTACTACTACTACTACTGCTGCTGCTGCTGCTGCTACTACCTACTATACCTACTATACCTAATTATGCACTACATACCTATTTTGCAGTACCTATCACCTACTCCCTATTACTTAGTACTTACTACCTCTTACTACTACCTACCTACCTACCTACCTACCTACCTACCTACCTACCTACCTACTACACTACTACACCTACTACCTGCTACCTACTTCTACGACGACTACGACTACAACTATGACTACCACTACTCCCTGAGCAGGACAGACCTTCTAGACCTTCTAGACCTTCCACGTAGGGGGAGGCGGGGGTTTATTAATACGGTCTTTGCATTACCAATCTATAACACATCTCTTGCCGCCTCCCCGAAACATCTCCAGTGCTGTCTGAAATAGGTCTTTGGATCCAAACAACTTGTAAGTGAAGCCTGGCCTCCGTCATCATCACCATCATCTCCATCGTCTCCGTCATCGCCAGCTCCGTCCCGTTGCTGATCCTTGGAAGGCCGGCCGCTTTCGGCCGCGAGTTCGCGGCGTCCAATCCGGCGTCCAATGCTCCAGGGGTTCGCGCCATACAACTGCCGATTCCATTGGGGGGGAGTGCTTTTGGAGGATTTTCAGTGGGGCACATTCCAGTCCCAAACACGTCGTGGGGCGGTCAGTTTGTCTCACACATGAAGCACAATCGTACAAAACAGTCCATTCCTGACAAACTTGCCACAAACTAGCAGTCTTAGCGGCATCTTCTGTTTGGCTTGGGGACAGACCTGCGCTGCCTCTGTCACATTCTGGCTTCGGCTTCCACTGTTCAACATGTTTGTTCCCCAAATTTAATTAAGATATAGAAATCGAAAACTCCTCTTCACGCAGGACCTCGCGACGTCGTCAAGAAAGCTGCTGTACCAAAACGCTGGACCCGGTGCGAGGCTTGCACGTTTTCGGCTCTCGAGATGCGGGTGCGACAGGTCTGCTGTTCAAGGGTTCGCCAAGCACAAAAAGTGAATGCTCCGATCAAAAACTTGGAAGGAAGTATGGAAGATGATGCAAGTCGAAATGTCCCATTGCAAGCCAGATGGCTCTGGAGTGTCCAAAACAAATCACAGAACACTCGAAGCCAGGCAACATGACACACCCGACAATACACTGCGGCTCAGGATCTGCCGGGACATCGGGGCATGAATCGATGGCAGTATCGATGTATTTCGCCGCGTTCACTACCGAGGCCATCCACCTGAAGATCCTCGATGAAGTTGCTGACGGGACGAGGGAGTTCCGAAGCGGTTGGGGTCGGATCTGGCGTACAGTTTGGGATGGGATCACCCCCCCAGGTGGAGTTGGGTCTCAAGTTGCTCGGAGGCTTTGGGATGGAATGATGCACAGTGAAAGCAACAGAATTCGGGATTTTGATGGATTTGGGGCTTGAAACGGGACACAGGTGCCAAGGGCGGCATGCCCCTATGACTTGCAGGAGCCGTTTCTTCCTTAAACTTAAAGTCTAAATTATCTCAGCTGAATATCTGCAAACTCAGGCCACTAGTTTGCTTAACACCTATAGTTGTGGGTGGAAATATATTTGCTTTCAAGGAGCTTCATCAGCTTCCGTCTCTTGATAATTGTTTAAGAACAAGAAAGGTGAAACCATAGTTAAACCTGTGGGATGGGAGCCGTGTTTCAAACAATCAAAGAACCTGCCAAGTTGATGTTTCAGTTCTCATTTCCCTTTACTATGTGCCAGCCCACGTATATCTTATCTTTTGGCTTTGGCCGGGTGAGCCTTCAGCTGCCTCTCATTAAACAAACAAACACATACTAGTACAGAGTATTCTACAGTCTCAACCGGGCTCCACAAAAAAGGGGCTGACCCCCGTTCTCAAAACAAGGAAACCTTGTCCAACAATTGCATTAGACGGATGTCCTCGTGTCCTTTATAGTCTGAACCTACAGTATATTTAAGGATTCCTTCTACTGAAGCAAGCCTTCGTGTCCCCCCCTCTCCCCTCAAAACAGGCGTTTCGTCATTGACAATCCATGCCCACAATGAGGTTTCAAGTTTAAAAGCTTAAAACATACCAATCTGGGGCTCCCTGCCCCTCTGCCCCTCAAAACAGGCGTGTCGGCCTCCTCAATCCACGCCCACATTGATGTCTAAAAACAGTTTTTAGAGTCCCTTTTAGAAAGGCAAATCTGAGGCTCCCTGCTCAAGCCATGATTGAATGATATTGAATG
>CAXAMN010025088.1:0-11868 GCA_963970005.1 Durusdinium trenchii | reverse complement strand
TTTCACGGTACGAAAATTTGGACCGTTTTGGGTTTAAGTTTTCCGCACTCGTAGTTTGGCAACTTGACTCCACGGCACAAAGAGGGGAGGAGACAGCTGTTGCGGACAGGGAGTGCATGGACGAGGGTCAGGTGCCTGACTACCCTGCGTCGAGTCGCTTTCGATTGCTTGAGCAAGTCGATCCGCTCTCTTGGCAGAAGTATCAGACGAGGGCGTGGACGCTGACTCCACGTCTGTATCACCGAACTCTGCCGGAAGACAGCTAAGGCTGTCCCCCTGCAGTTGTGCTGCAAAGAGTTCTGTCGCTTGCGGACGAATCGCCCGCCACTTTAAGAGCAGGCAGAAGCGCAAGGCACTGTTTCCTGCTACCCCAGAGAAATAGCCTGTGAATTTGCAACCTCCTATTGGTTTCCAAGTCTCCACAACCCATGCGGGGGGGAGATTGGGCATGCCGAGTATCGCAATCGGTAGCGTTTCCCACCCCTGTTGCTCCAGCTCTCGTAAAGCAGCTTGCGCTCCAACTTTGGCTTTGCCAAAGGCATGAAATATGGCAGGACGCATTCGGTTGCGCGGCAGTGCACTGGCTTGAAAGAGATGTTCACCTGGCAACGACGCGACTGTACATGGCCCAGTAAGCATTGGAAGCACTGAAAGTATTCCCTGTTCAAAGGTGGCTCGAGCCCAGCTAGTGACCCACGGCGTTCGCTCTCTTCCTGCAGGGGTGAGGGCTCTGGGATGGGATTGCCGTGGCCACTTGATTGTGCTGCCTGGACCAAGTTCATTCGGGGTGATAACAGGGCTAGGCCAAAAGTGCTTACACATGTAAAGCCCATATAAGGACCAGACCATACATAGGTCAAGGGCGGTTTGCATTGCGACACCAACAAAAGGGGTAAACATAGTGCCACTGATGACTGTATCGCTTGGATTGACTGGTGGTCTGGCTCTAGATACCAAGGCAAGGCGGCCCGCCTGGAGGCTCTTCGCCAGGGTCGAAGCAGTAGCATCATAGCGGACTGCGCTTGCTGCGATTGCCGATTGAAACGACCAGTCCTGCATTATATTCCAAGTGAGCCTCTGTGAAGAGGAGCGTACCAATTCCTGCACAGGAGCTAGACTCTGAACGTGCACGCCCCAGCAGATCGACCCACTGGTGCTGCTGATGCGCCAGCTGCAGTAGATCTTGCACTTCAAAAAGCGTGACTGGTACACAGTCATTGTCAATGAGTGCAAAGTGTTGCGCCGGATACAAGAAACGCGCTACCTCTAACACAAAAACTCCTGCCCAGTAGTATGGAACCTTGTGGAGTCCAGTAGTAGCATCCGCACACACCCAAAGTATGTCAGTTGTTTCTTCCTGGGGACCTACTAGGCACCTGCGTGAAGCCCACCATGCTGCAAAAGCCGGCCAATGCGGGACATCTGCCGGCATGCGATTGTCCACTATTAAGTAGATCATTTGATTATTCATGATCAAGTCACGGTGTGACATTAGTGTTCGAATGATGGCAGTAGTATCGGGCAAATCACCCTCTGTTTCAAGAGTGGGATACCCCTCATCCTTTTTGGGTGGCTGAGCTCGAACATCGGACAAACCAAGAGTAGGGCAGGCAGAATCAAGGCCGAAAGGACTGCTGAGAGTGTCTTTCATAGCCATCGCTGCATATGCTTCCTCCTGGGACTGGTCCACACTAGCCTCCGTACCCCTGGCAAAGCTGGCCTGGCCATCTGCTGTCCTCCAACCCTTCCGTTAGGTCCAGTGAATTACTGTCCTCCATCCACGGGTCATGTGACATTATTGTTGCTCTGCTCTAAGATACGAATGCAGCCCCCGCCAACTAAGGCTGGCAGTTGCCCTGAGCGCCACAAGCAAACGAAAGGCAACAATGGTGATGTCAGCTAAGGCTGACCTCACACATGTGTGCTGGACGCTACGACCTGCTGCGAGCCAAACATTACAGCAAAGCGCATCTACAGAGGATCAACTGCATCTAGCTTTTCGTGGGGGGCAATTGCCAAACTGTACCTTAAGAACCTAACAAACAAAACAAAAAAAGAGGGGGACATCATGTTGCAGCAGAGGCGTGTCTCTACGACCTTGTAACTACTGGTCATGATCATCCGCGTGTGGATGCAGAAGGGAGAGCAACCAGGCTACGTACACCAGGCCACAAAGTTGGGAATGTAGGTCAGCCAGGGGAGTGAGGAGAGCACCCTGTACATCTTGAGGCATATAGTCTACAGTTTGTTCAATTTCCTGTACCAAAGCATGTAGACCTTGCACTCTTGCATGTAGAGCTGATTCAATCTGGTGGTGTGTGCGTTCTGTGTGCCGCTGTGGGGCCGCTTGCTCAGTAGGCTGCGTGTCTACTCGAAGGGCTTGCTGTCGTTGCCTGTCATCATGAGACCAAAAGCCCACTCGCCTCGGGAGGGAGCCTGACAAGGGGCGTGTCTGTAGGAAAATATCAAGAGGGTCTGCGTTCTCTGTAAGGATCCTAGCGTTCACTGCTTCAGCCAACACTGTGAGGAGGTGGCTTTCATGGTGCTGTATGTGCAAGATCTTCCTGCGGAGTCGAGTTCGCTTTGTGCCATACGTTGTGGCTCCCCTGGTGTTGATTGCAATACAGCCCTGATGATAGAGCGGGATGATGGCCCCTTCAACAGTTGCCCGGAGCTTTAGCAGAGCTGGCGGAAATTCAAACCCTTCTGTCCATCCTGGGAAGGGGGTATGTACGTTTTCTTTAACTGCGTCCACTGGAAAAAATGCAGCAAATAGCGCTGCGCCCTCTGCCCTCTATAGACGAAATTAACAATGAGGTCGAGCACCCCATACCGAATGTCCTTATGGTGGAGCTCAAGACGTACAAAGTTGGTGACATCAACATACGTACCATCGTCGGCCAGAAACACTGGTTCTGGATGTGTCTGCATGGCGAGTCTAATATGCAGCTTGGCTTCACTATAGTGTGTGTAAGCGAAACCCGGCTAGTACTATGCAAAAGAGGACCGGCTGGCAAGTTGTTTCTCTTGCTCTGAGCCAAAGGTCTGCAGAGACAAAAGAAGACGTTTGATAGGGGGCCCTTGTTAAAATGGAAAGCGGGGCATTGGGTCTCTCTACCGATTCACTGGACGGGGCACTTCTTTGGGTGTGCAAATGCACGCGGCGGTGGTAAATGCTCATGCGTGCCGTCCTCCGTAACACGATATTGAATGTGCCCATGTGTGACATACTGGTGTGCAGGGAGTCCACTTCTAGTTGCCTGTCGGGGAGGCCAGCCGGCGGTCGATTCCGTGGTCGGCGGCATCATCGTATCCCCTGGACCAGCAGAGGGGAAGTCTGCGACGGCCATGGCTGCTCAGGGTGCGCGCCAGTGAAAGTGCGTTTTTTGTGTATGCGCACTACTGCAGGGAGAGGCCGTTGGGAGGAGGCACGGGAGTGTGAGCCGGTGACAGGGGTCGTGGAGTTGCATTCAGATAACAGCTGTGCAAATTTGGGCTGCAAAGAATCACACCGCATCAGTGGCGGCTCGTCGGGGTCAAAGCTAAAAGTCTGGCAGAGATAAGTATGCAGGGCTGTGAGCAGGGCATTCTCCGGTCGCGGAGCAACCCAGAAGCCATCACGCAACCAAATGGCTGAAGCAAATCCTACCCGAGGTTGTAAGAAGGAATAGGCAGCCCACGTAACCTGCTGTTCTAAGACCTCGAAATAATGAAAGGGAGCCCCTCGTCCTGTTCGTACTGGACCAGTGGCATTGGGCACCATGGGAGGGGATGGTGCATGGCATAACGGCTAGCAGCGAACACTTCTCGAGCAAAACTCACCAACTGACCTGATGGTTCCACTTGTATGCGCTTCTTGAGGTACTCTATAGCTTCCTGCGGAGTGGCACTGTTGAGGATAACAAGTGGCCAGGTCTTTACCAGAGAGCCAATTTCATCCTCAGCTATGTATGCCCGAAGAGCTCCTCTGAGATAATCTCTCATTTGCGCAACTGGCTGTAACGTAAGGTGAACCTCATCCGTCTTGCATTGTCGTCTCATGAGTTCATAGTGCGCTCCACTAATATCTATTTCCCAATGCGAATTGCCAAAGAGGAGCAGCCGAACCTGCCGCGGCAACCGCTGCGCTGCATTGCCAACTGAGTAAAACCGGCCTCCCAAGGCGTCAACTGTGGGCTTGTATCCTACGCTGAGGCAATGTGAGGACGACACTGCCAGAGCAATATAGTCCATTGCAACCCATTTATAGTGTGGGTGCCTTCGGAGTAGCGCGTGCATTTCTTGGGGAGTGGGAGAAGGGCACTCCGTGAGCACAAAAGCTGGGGCTTGCAGCGCATCTCCCTGCTGAATGATAAAGCCCAGAGTTTGTGCTAGGTGAAAAGGCGGGAGAGCTACGTGATGCAAGGGGACAAGTGGGTTGCCCTCCGCCTCCTTGGCTGCAGCACTAGCCTGACCAGCAAAGTAGTCGGCTAGACGATTGCATTCCCGTGGCAGATAGACAAGGCGGAACAGACAAGGCGCCTGGGCAAGCAGTTGTTGGCATTGTTCTAAAATGGCGACAACTGCAGGTTTCTTAATTCTCCCTTTGTACTGAAGATAATTGATTATAGGCAAGATGTCTCCTTGAATCACAACGCTGTCAATAGGAATTCCCTTAGCCATACAGGAGACATAGTACTCAAATGCAAGATTTATTGCAGCACGGCAGGCGTGTGCTTCTGCTATGACATTGTCAGGACAAGAAAGCAAGGGGATGGAAAGCCACTGGACAAGAGAAGTGGAGGACGGCGTGACGTGTAGCAAGCTAACTCCTGCCCCTCCAGTTTGTGTGTTCTTATGTGCAGAGCCATCGAATTGTACCAAGCATCCTTGCCATTCTTGTGGCTCCCCTAGCAGTAGAATTGTATTTGCGGGCATATCATCCATGGCTTGCAAGCGTAAATGCGTGGCTCCACAATGGCACAAGAAGGGTACAAGACATGCAGTGGCAGTAGGGAAAGGGAGCTTTCGGTATTGTGAGAGAAGTAACCTTAGACGGTGGTCTTGCTTAACAAAGGTGGCAATGGTATCTCCTTTAGCAAAGGACTGCATCGTCGCTAGTCCCTTGGAGGGGAGCAGTGCAGCTTCTAGTACAACCGCAGGGAAGCGCTGCAGCCTAATTTTGGTAGAGTCAGTACACGCACTGCTGCTGGATTGCGGTGGTGCACGGAAGGTTCTGAGCAGCGTGCTAGGCAACGAAGAATAGATACGCTGCCAGAGGTCAAGCGCGTGGTGCGAGACCTTACGGTTGTGCACGCGCAGGATGTTAGGTCGGAGTCCGCCACATTCGGTAACTAGTCGTCGAAGATGGAATAGCATGTAGCAAAGTGCTACTCCTGTGCTGCGGGACGGTGCTTTGCGCCAGGTAATTTCTGGTGCCGGAGCAACCCACAAAGCAAGCCAGGTGAGATGCACAACAGGACAAAAGGATAACCAATGATCGATAGAGTTGAAACCACCCTGACAAAGCACACAGGGAACATAAGAGCCAATCGCTCGACAGCCTTAGTTCCCTTTGTTGATGTCCGACATTTCCAATTTTGTACAAAGAGGTACAGATACCATGCTAGGATTGTCCAAAGTTTCACCTGTTTCACCTGTTTCACACGGGCCTTGCATGCAGCCGATCACCTTTTGCAATGGTGCAGCACTTCATATACCTGGAAGACACCCCACTCTGTTTGCTATTTGGCACCTTTGAGTGCCAAAGGGTGCTGAGCTGACCTCCCTTCGGGGGGGTGCCTGTTCGCACCATACTTGCAGGCCTTCGCGATTATGGCCGTCACTGATTGATCGCCGATTGGTAGCATGCCACTGGACTTGTAAGTGCAACCGGTTGAACGGGTTGTGCCACAAGAAAGGTCTTTTCCACGGCATGCCGCATTAGCTACGCCACTCCACTTGCCAGGGATGCAGTCGATGTTGGAGGAGTGCGATACTCCTGACCTGCACCGTGACCATGATTTTGCCGCACTGGGGTGTGGCCGCTGGTCACTCGTAATTGTGAAGTGAGGTCCCTTTGAAGCCTTTTTGCGACTTTGCTTGAGGAGAGACCTGCGCCGATATGCTTTTCGTTCGCGAATTCAGGCCCATTTCTAGACACTCTTTTTCGTCTCACCTGTTTCACCTAGCACAGAGGAAAGACTACATGATGGTGGAGACTCGGCCTGTGGGCTTTTTGTTGTTTGTTTTGGGTTGTGTTTGTGGTCCTTGTTCTTTTCTCCACCATCAGACTGTTCTTCCCTCCCTTCAACGATGACCTGGGCACCATGCCCAGACGGCGTCCGTACTCGTGGAAAAAAAAAATTCGAGAAGCGCCACAAATTCAACATGCCAACATGGATTGATCTTCTACCGCCGAACCAAGGCAGCAGCAGGACTTTCGAGCCTGAAAACTTTTTCACCACGAGCTACGCAAGGACCCGCACCTGTGAGGGCTGGTTGCGTTGCAAGCATTTCCGCACTAAATCATTTGGAGTGTCGATCCTCAACGAGGGTCGGCTCAATGCCCTTGACAAATGTGAGCAACTCGATCAGCGAATGAGAGCCTTAGCTTCTCGTTCCCAACAGGCGGGCGGTGGAGAGTGGCAATGGAGGATGCCCAGGGGGAACCTTAGTTCCCTCTGTTGACGTCCGACATTGCCAATCTTGTACAAAGAGGCACATTTACCAATGCTAGGACAGGTCCACATCTCACCTGTTTCACACGGGCCTTGCACGCAACTGGACAATGCTTTTGCAATGACGCAGCATTTCTCAAGGTTACGGCGCACCCCGTTTGGCACCTTGTGCGCCGAAGGGTGCTGAGATGACCTCCCTTTGGGAGGGTGAGCCTTTCGCACCCTCACCTGCAGCATGATTGTGCTACAAGAAAGGATTTTTCTGCGGCATGATCTGCATAGCAACCACTGATCCACTCAGGCAAGGATCAGACCTGCGTTAGAGCATACCAATGCCCGGGACTTGCATTGTGACCATGTTTTTGCCACCCTGTACAGTGGCCGCTGGTCACTGGTAATAGTGATGTGAAGTCCATTTGACGACTTCGTTGAGATTTTTTGCTAGAGCACAAACCCTCGCTGCCATGCTCTTCTTTCGTGAATTCAGGCCCATAGATGGTCAGCAGTCTTCGTCTCACTTGTTTTCACCCTAGTACAGAGGAAATACTACTTGGTGGTGGAGTCTCGGCCTGTGGGCTGTGGTTGGTTTTGTTTGGTTTGTTGTTGGGTTGTCTTTGTCCTTTTCTCCACCATCTGATTGTATTTCCCTTCCTTCAATGATGACCTGGGCACCATGCCCACACGTACTCGTGGAAAAAAAAAGCTACGCAAGGACCCGCACTGATGCTGCTCGGTTGTCAGGCTGGCACCCATGTGTCGGTCCTGCTTACTGCACATTGATGCTCTACGATCTTCTGTACAGCCCACCACCCCAGTGTCACTCCTCCTAAATAAATGCAAAGAGTACAGGCCTGCATGGCAATTTAAATATGGATAACGGCGTTTCACCTTGTCTCACCTAGACTACTGTTGTTTGTTGGTTTGGTGGGTTGGTTGGTTTGTTGTGTTGTTTGTTTGGCTTACTTTTCCTGGCCGAAGACTCACTCCAACCGTGCAAAAATAACTTCAAGTTTCATAATCACAAGAGAAGAACCTTCCTATCAACAGGACGTGGAGACAGCAAACACAGCAACAAGACCAGGGTTGAGGAACAGCACAAAAATGGATAAAGAAGAACGAAACGATTGGACGGGAGACAACAGCAACAACAACAGGAAACGCACAAAAATTATAGCGAGTTGATGAGGAAGAGCGGCAACGACAGCAAAGCAGCAAAACCAAAGACACACTCGGAGCAACAACGGTGGACGGGTATTTTCACCACGTACCACGCAGACACTGTGCACACAGAGAAAAATCCTCCAGATGCACATATCGCATATCCATCATTGATACCTGCAAACAAAAAGACCCAGCTGTACACACCGTGCAGTATCAGTGTCAGAATCACATCCCGAACCATTCCTCGCTAGCCTTCGTCCCCATCCCTTGGCCTCAAGTTCTTCAACAACCGTGGGAAACTCAAGACATGGTTCAAACAACGTGATGTACGAGAAACAAACGGAACTCACACCCTCTTGTGCGGATTTTTCATCAGCGGTCAAAAGGCAGAGAGTACTCCTGCGGCATCCGCAAGAGCCAGCAACACGTGTTTTTTGAGTCAGGATGCATTGGAAGGTTTGTCGCCAAGACGCCATGGCTTGAATACTTCCAACATGCCGCAGAGGGGTTTGTCGCAACCTCAACATGATTGAATTTGTCAGATTTTTTTAAACATTCTACCACAAAAGGCCAGCAAACGCATAGCTTCATCGGACCGCCATTTTAGTCAAACTTGTAAATGAAATATAATATAAATCGCTAAGAATTCTAAGCATTTGTGAGACACTTTCTGAACAAGCTGCCAATTGGTTCATCAATTTTTCACACTCATTGCCCCCAAAACTTTTTGTTGTGACTGGTGACTTGGTCCTCTACCAAGCATGGTTGACAACCGGAAACTCAATGTGAAGGTGCAGTGAAGACGTGTACGGAAGTGTTTTCCAAGTTGAGAATTGCATCATGCCTCACATCAAACCGAGAAGTGCATCGGACGTAAGAGCCTAGTTTGCGTTCGACATTTGGTGAGGTTTTCCATCTTCTTGGAGGCGTTCGGTGAAGCCCACCGCGAGCTCCATCAGGCGCTGAAAGATCCGACAGATTTGGGGTCACAAGACATGAAACTCAAGGGATTGGACTCACTGAACTGGTGTTGAACTGATGAAGTTTCTTTTTGAGTTTTGCTTGGGGATGTTTGCTTGACACTTCTAATGCGGAATTCCTTGTTCTGCGGGTCCATGACTGGATGATGGATGGATGCGGATCGTCATAAATGGCCAATGGCCCGGCAAGGATTTGCTCAAATTGGATGGCTGTGGCTGCTATCCGAAGATGAGCGATTTAGCACGTTGCCAGGGCTCCCAGCCGGAAGGAGAGTTGCAAATCTCGAGACAAAGCTGCTCAAAGCCTTGTTTGTTTCATTCGTTACTTCATCCCGTTTCGTTGCTTTGGAACAAATTTGCACATGAACAAGACAGTTTTGCTAATCTTTTCCAGCTCACGTGCATGAATTTGCACACTACCACATATGTTCAGACTTATCGTCGTTCAGGATGAGCATATATAACGGACACAAATAAGAACTCACTCACCAAACTGTTGTTAGTGTAGCCATGCTACTTTTCATGTTGGAACTTCGGAGAAACTGCAGTGACCCATTGTCCCTTGGCTACAAATTTGTTTGATCACGGAGCCCCCCAACTTCCAACCATTCAAACAACACGCTTGTGGGGTGAACGCGTGTAAAGAGATGCTTTAGGTTGTGGGAAGCGAGATTGGAACAATGCTCCAGCCTCAGCTGTTTGAGGGCCACCAGCAAGCAGGGGGAGATGACCTCTGTGGCTCAATTATATTTTTTGGCAGTGATTCACCATTAATTCAATTTATGGACACCTGGCAGCAAGACTTCATTGTGCACGAGTGTGTCTGTAACCTTTGGAGTCACAAGGTTCCTTTTTGGATTGTTTCCCTTTAACAGCAGGGGACCCTATGGGGGTATTCTTCGTGTGTGTTTTGCGTGACGGTCGATTTCCGAGTCACGCCAATGAAGCTATGGAAATCGACTGGATGGAAGTTTGGACGCAAACTTCCGTACCTGCTGTTTAAACTTTTGAACAGCTGCTCAGCTGTCACTTTTGTTTTGCTTGTGCATACTACCTACCACCTACTAGAGACGGCCTCCAACCTCAGGCGTTGGCCTCCAACTTCCTTGCGATGGCCTCCAACCTAAAAGCGATGGCCTTTAACTTACTACTTGTCACTTTTGTTTTGCTTGTGCATCTACCTACCACCTACTAGCGACGGCCTCCAACCTTAGGAGGTGGCCCCCAACTTCCTTGCGATGGCCTCCAACCTAAAAGCGATGGCCTTCAACTTACTACTTGTCACTTTTGTTTTGCTTGTGCATTCTACCTACCACCTACTAGCGACGGCCTCCAACCTTAGGCTTTGGCCTCCAACTTCCTTGCAATGGCCTCCAACCTAAAGGCGATGGCCTTTAACTTACTACTTGTCCTCCCAGGCCGGCGTGTGGCACCGCATTCACATCAGTGCGCATTTCTATATGTGTGTCTGGCTTCATGCCAGCCCAGGGTGACCCCGAGGAGTGGCCCCTGTGGACCCGTCGAACGGGGGTTAGTCCATTGTTCCCCCTGCCCGGGAACGTACGTGTCCAGAGCGGACAGCAGGAGGCTTATGCCAAAGTTATTTGCCAAGACCTGACGAATTATTGAACTCCAAGCTGGCCGCCATTTTGGCATGCCTTTAGGTGACCGGAGCGGTCAAAGCTGCCAGCCATTTTGGCACGGCGTACGTGGCCGCAGCGGCCGAAGATTGTTCAAGACTCGTTGGAGTCTGTCGGGACCTTTGCTTCTTCCTTTCTCTCTTTTTCTTTTCTTCCTCCTCTTTTCCCTCTCGTGCGTAGCGTACTTACAAGCAAACCAGGCCTTAGCAACAGGATTTTCAATGAGGTTTGGTTTGTCATTGGCTTGTCCCCTTTCATTTGGTTCGCCTTTCATTGGCCCCCACAGACGTCTTCCCTTCTTTTCTTTCATGTCTTTCTGTCTTCATGTCTCTTCATCCTCATCCTTTCCTTCTCTTGCGCGCACTTTCGTCCGGACCTTAGCTTGTACACACACACGCACGCGTATTCTACTTACAGTTAGGTTCAGGTGGCCCAGGCTTGTTACAATGAGGTTTGGCTCATCGGTTGTCCCTCTTCACTTGGTTCTTCTTCATCGGCAGCCACACACACTTTTTGTCTGTCTCGTCTTTCTCATTTTCATCTGTCTCCTTTGCGTGCACATGTGCTTCGCACAACCCCCTTTCCGGGCAGGATGGGGGTGCCTCCTTTCCGGGCAGGATGGAGGCCACACATACCTCCCTTCGGGGGGGGGGTATTCTTCGTGTGTGTTTTGCGCGACGGTTGATTTCCTAGTCACGCCAATGAAGCTATGGAAATCGACTGGATGGAAGTTTGGACGCAAACTTTCGTACCTGCTGTTTAAACTTTTGAGCAGCTGCTCGCTGCCACTTTTGTTTTGCTTGTGCATACTACCTACCACCTACTAGAGACGGCCTCCAACCTCAGGCGTTGGCCTCCAACTTCCTTGCGATGGCCTCGAACCTAAAAGCGATGGCCTTTAACTTACTACGTGTCCTCCTGGTATCTCAGGGTTTTTAACTCAGGGCGGCGTGTGGCACCGCATTCACGTCAGTACGCATTTCTATAAGTGTGTGTGTGTAACCCTTGGAATCAGAGGGAACCTTAAGGTTTGGAACAGGGGGCGTGACGGTCGATTTCCTAGTCACGCCAATGAAGCTATGGAAATCGATTGGATGGAAGTTTGGACGCAAACTTCCGTACCTGTTCCCCTATGGACAGGAGGAAATGGTACTCAACACACTTGTGTGTCGGTGCCTTTCCTTCTGTTTTCCTCTAAGGCTACCCTATAGGTTGCAGGTAGGCCTCCAAACTTTGTAAGGGGTTCTTTAACTTGAACTTTGGCCTCCACGCACTAGAATGGACCCCCAACTTTTGCTGCTTTGCTGTTTTGATGTCTTGTTTGTCTTGTGCTTCTTGTCACCTACTAGCGATGGCCCCCAACCTGCCTTCGACGGCCTCTAACCTAAGAGCGAAGACCTCCAACTTTGACCGCTTTGCTGTCTTGTG
>CAXAMN010025087.1:0-11868 GCA_963970005.1 Durusdinium trenchii | reverse complement strand
CCAAACCTGGAAACTCCAGGTTTCAAGGTTTCCAAACCTGGAAACTCAAGGTTTCAAGGTTTCCAAACCTGGAAACTCCAAGTTTCAAGGTTTCCAAACCTGGCAACTCAAGGTTTCCAAACCTGGAAACTCCAAGTTTCAAGGTTTCCAAACCTGGCAACTCAAGGTTTCCAAACCTGAAAAGTCCAAGTTTCAAGGTTTCCAAACTTGGAAACGAGTTCGATTGGTTTCGCTTCTGCGACCGTCACCTTTCCCCGTCATTCCTCTCAGAGGTGCTCCTCAACCCCTGGGGTCCTCTGAGAGGTCTGGTGAAAGGATCATCGGGTCGCAGACCCAGGGGGACCGCGCCTCGAAGACAAAGAAGACGTCCACCGGGGCCACGAGGGAGACAAGGTCCAGGAAGAAGACGAGCACCTGGCCGAAGGACAATAGCAAGGACAGGGGGGAAAGCACTACCATGCACGTGTCCGCTTCTGGTTTGTCTCTCGTCTCACCGGTTTCTCGCGCCTCTGCGGGCGGACCGCTCTGTGGACATGTGTTGTTTGGAGCCATGCAGCAGCAAAAGTGATGACCAACAACATGCAAGTACAAGTATGCGCCCACACTTGCGTCTTGCGTCGCTTTGGCTGCTCGCCACATTTTTTTTGTGTTCTGTGCAAAAGCCTCGCTCACGGGCGCGCTGGGGTGAAATGATCAGGGGTCAGGTTGCCTCCGAGGAGCAGCTGGGAGCCATACGCTACCCGACTCATCCCTGTGTACGCAGCGGCCGGAATGTGCGGCTGGTCCAGCCAAAGCACTGCGTGTGGCACTTCTGCGCCTGCCATCTTCAGCACCGTCGAAGCATAGCCCGGCCGCACTGGACAAAACGCTTTGCACATGGCGGCGTCGGTCCAGGGCCTGATCGCCAGTCGGTGTTGCGTGTCTGTGACGACCAGCAAAGCCTTGCAAGCTCGGTCGTAGTTTTCCACCGTGCACCGCATGCCATTCACGTAGTCCCGGGCCTTATCGACATTCTTGGTCAAATAGAGTTTCATACCTGCGTAGCAGACCAAGTGCAAGGGTAGACATTCCCGTGCCGCTTTCAGCGCCCCATGCTCGTCGTAGTTGTCGGGGTTGGCCTCTATGTCCCCTTGCAGGGTGACCAATGGCTGTTGCTCCGAAAACAAAGCCTCTACTGCCAAGGTGTTGAGGATCTGCGTGCCACGCCGGGTCACCGCCATCATGGTCGTTTCAGGGAACTTGTGCAAGAGCCTGCGTTGCGTGTGCACTACGTGGGGTCTGGATGGTTTGTGACAAAGGTTGACGTCGACGTGTCACGACTCGCCGAGCTAGCGGTTTTCGTTGGGTGAGGGGGACAAGAACCTAACGGAACACATTGAAAAACAAAAAGCTGCGCGGGCGTGCCTTCGGATGTCTTCCATGCGCGGGCGATGCCCTTTCCACGCCCGCCGACCTTTCATGATCTGTGGCACGCTCACTGTGCCGGCACGGCCCGTAGCAGTTGGCTTCGAAGTCCTCAGCACATTCAAAAGCTTGCGAAACTCTGGGTCTTTGCATCGATAGAGCTCGTGCAACTGTGTGCAATGCACGACTTTCTTCCACTCTGGCACGTGCCATGCGCGCAAATCGCCAAAGCCGGCGGCTTGGCAACGGTCGCCCAATAGACCCACGGCGGCTGCGCGGTCGATGGCCTGGTAGAGCGCCAGGAAATGGATGAAGTCGGCTCCTTGTAGCTGGCTAAACTCATCGAGGATGATCAAACCATAGGATGAAAGGTTGTAGCGGCACTCCATCATGTCTAAGCCAAGTCCCAGTGCAGCATGGCACGTGTCCACATCTACTGTGGGCCCCAGTTCGTCTTTCATGCGAGATGCCAGTTGCGCTGTGTATACGGTCCACAACACTTTCACTCCGCTCTCGACTGCTTCCTGCACTAGGGCCTTCGCGACCGTGGTCTTTCCGGTGCCAGGGGGGCCTTCCAGGGCGCGAATCTTGTTGTTCCACCAACAGGCTTCTCGAGCAGCATCCAAGTCGCCTTCTGTTGCGGCCTCGTAGGCCTCCACAGCGCGGGCCAAATCTTCGGACATCAGAGCCTTCCAGCGGAGCTGTGCTTGGTTCCACGACAGCGGCGCTTGGGGCGCCGCAGAAGGCTCCTGCAACCAAAAGGCAACAACACCATGGACGCCCTCTTTGGCCGCATACCCGCGGAAACCGTGGTAGGTCTCCAAGGCCTCCTCGAAGGTGTTGGCGTTCGGCAGCGCGTTCTCAAACCCCACGGCCTCGAGCATATCGCCAAAACTGGCGTAAATCTCCTTGTGCGCCACCTCGACACGGGCGGCGCCCAACAGCAAGAGGTCACCCACCATGACTTCCTTGGCCACACCTTCGTTGAGACGTGCCTCCACGGTCTTCGCCCCGCACAACACCTGTTGACTGTAAAGCTTTTGGATGCTGAGCCGGTGCGCTCGTTGGATCTGTCTCAGAGGCGCTGCCAGCGCCGGAGGTGGCGTGAGAGCACCGTGCAAATACTGCTGGACGAGGTAGCTCTGGGTCTTGACGTGGTCCAGCACCATTTTGCGATGCACTTGGCCGTGGCCTTCATACATCATGTCCTCTTCGACTGCCTGAAGATTGCTCCACATGGCGACTGCGACGGGGTGAGCGCAAGCGAGGCACATGGCCAAGTAGTGGTCCGTGGCGGGCACTCGTTGTTCCAAATCCGGGACTTGGAAAACCCGCGGGTCTCGAAAGGGAACGTTCAAGGTCAGCCATTGTCCGTAGAACCGATCCCGAAGCCTCGAGGCCATGGTGCAAGCAACTATCTTCTCGCCTTCCATGGGACAACGGTTGGCAAAGACCTCCAGCGCCACGTCTTCGCCCGATTTCTTCCAAGCTTGGACGACCCAACCAGAAATGCCACCTTGGTCATTTGTTTTTCTCAAAAACTCTAGCAAGGGCATGTCCTCTCCTCGCCATGTGGATTCCATGTACAGCCGTACTTCCGCCGCCATTTCGGGGGCGTCTGGCACAGGAACGCGGAAGTCCTTCCGGCCTTTGCTCCAAGTGGTGACGCTCCACTGCGGTAAGATGGACCCGAACATCTGAAGCAACATTTCGGGTACGCAGGGATGGTATCGGGACAAGACCGATGCCGCGAGGCTGTTGCCATCGACGTCGTCGTTGAGCAGCTCCTCGTGCAGAGAATCACTAAACTTTGGGGCATATTTCGTCGTGTATGCAGCAAAGTTGGTTTGTCCCGGCATGTCCACCTGCACATCTTGATGCCCTCGGGTGGCCTCCAGCAACGGCGCGAAGAACCCGCGCAAGCCAAGGGCCTTGTCGGCCGCACTATGGTGGAAATCATACTGTCCCAAAACCGGGTTCCAGCGGCTTGGCTCTTCACACACGGGCCACCGCCCGCGTCCCGGTCGCTCGTCGACTTGTGCGGCCCTTGCAAAATGCTTGAGGGGTTCAGGCAATCCATCCAATGAAGCGCTCATGCATTTGTCCAGCCGTAGAGCTCGAACGTCTTCTTCTCGTCTGGAGCGAGAAACGAAATCAAGTTGGTGTGCATGTGCCCTGCCAGACCCATGGTACGATTGACTGACGGCCCGCCGTTTTCCATCTTGAAATTCCAAGCGTAAAAAGGTGGAAAGCGGCACATTGGACCCGTCTTCTCGTGTTCGTTGAAGAAGCTGGTGCACGTAGTCTGCGTCCTTGCGCTCCTTCGGGCAGTTGTGCCCCGACACAAAGTTGAGGCCAACCTGTGTGAGCACATGGGCTTGGTGCAAAGCTTCCGCCATGGGGTATTCCAGGCGACCTGACGTTAAACAGTCAAAAAGTCACTGGACCAACCTTGTTTCTCAAGCGACCCTTTTTATGGTGACGCAATATTTGCACCAGTAAAAACTCTTGATAGCAACCAAAAATACATTCAACACTTTGTTTTTGTGTCGGGGTCCTCGCACCGACGTCAGCGAGCTTCAGTCCACTCTTTGTTAGCGTGGCGCTGGACGGACCAACCGCTTTTCAAAGCCTTGGAGTGCCGTTGTTTTGTTCTAGCAGGGAGACCAGCAGGGAGACAAGTAGGGTGACAAGACAGCAGCGGCAAGGCCAACGCCGACAACTAGGGAGACAATCTAGGCCAAGTAGGGAGACAAGTAGCTATATCAGGGGAAAAAGATCAGCAGACATATTGGACCAACCTTATTTATCAAGCAACTCTTTCCATGGTCACGGAATAAAGGACAGGCAGCCATGATGTATTGGTACTATTAGCCTACAGCGCCTGGGTGTAGTTATCAAAAAAGACTAGCGTTCAACAATTCACTGTGGGATCTGGTTGGTTGCGCGCCTTGGCGCGCCTTCGCCATTGCGTCCACGATGAAGCAATGGTTGGGGAAGTTCCACTCGAAGGGTGCATGCGTGGAAAACAATGGTGGAAAGCCCTTCTGGCGGGCAAGGTCCACCAAACCTCGATGCAGGTCTTTCCAATACTCCGAAGTGAAGCTGTGCCCTTTCAGCAGCAGACGCATGGGCACCCCTAGGTGTAAGTTTTTTTTGGAGCCCAGCGTGGTCCACAGGTTCAAATCCCATGCAAAATGCAGGAGCTCGTAGCTCATGCTGTAGTCAAGGAGGGGTGACAGCACCAGTGCCATGAACGACCTCTTGGTACCTGTGACGTCTTCCAGAACAGGCTCTGCAGGGGCCGGGGCGAAACCTAGACGTTGTTCCAAGGTGCCAGCTGCGCCTTGCCGACTTTGACGGCTGCTGGATTGCAGCCTGGCCCATGTGAGGCACTGCTTTCTCTGAGGAAACAAGTGCGGCCAAAGCGCGCACTCTAGCCCTTCGGTCTCCAGAAATCTCAGCCAGCGCTTCCTCTGTCTTTGGTCCGCTTGAGGGTTGGCCAACAGGAATCCTTGGTGGGCACTCCAAAAGTTGCCATACGCCGACTGCTGTGGTTCTGCGCCGGAGTTTGTAGGAGCCAATCGAACGCTTGACTTGCCACAGTGCACAACGCTGCTGGGAGCTGCTGGATGCGGTCCTCTACCGCCGTGGCACACCACTCGAACGTCACCAAAGCTGCGTGCGCTCGATACCCATTGTCCCGGCCGAACCGGTCTTTGGAGCACTGCACTGGGCCGAAGTTCGGGACCGCAGGGCGGAGCGCTTCCACGACACTTGCTGGCAAGTTCTGGAGCGCGGCCGGCGGCATCGTCGGCCGCGGCGCGGCTCGTAGTCCCCGGCAAAATATGCAGACAGACTTGGGGCACCAAGGGCTGAGAAGCTTGTCCATGCCCGCCGGGGTCAGGGCCCGTGGCTGGATCGCTTTGCACTCCATGCACATTTGCCAACTGTTGTATTCACACCACAATTGCAGAGACGCGGCTTGCCGTGACTGCCTCGCCTTCGGCAAGGGGTCTGTGTTGGGGATCTCTGCGCCGGCCCCTCGGGCTAAGCGCTCTGCAGGTAGCTTGGACATGTTCAAAGACTTCCCGCGGTCCGCCACCCGCACCTGTTGGTACTCGGCCGCTGAACGCTGAGGCACCGCGCACAGGCGCCTCACGGCATTGCATGACGAGCCAGAGCAAAAAATGGAGGGGGAAAACAAGGGAAAAAAAACAAAATAAAATGCCATGTGTCTCGTTCGAGGCCTGGCCTCCGCGCCAGTGCCTCGCGCCAGGTGTCCGCCCCGCGCTCGTGGAGGCTCGCGACGAAGTCTGGGTCATAGGGCGCTGCTCTGTCGTCCCATTTGTGTTTCTGCGCTGCCACTTGGCGCACTGTCTCCACCGGAGGCTTTGGTTCCACGACCAGGGCTCGCGCTGGACGCTGAGATCCCTCCAACCACCGTCGAAAACCTGCGTCCTCCACGCGCTGCAGGGCAAGCGGGCGAATCGGGCTTTGACCGTCAGGCTGCTGTTCGGCTGCAAAAAAGCATCGTTCAGTTTGACCGTGTCGCAAAACAAGCACCGCGCAGGCCCGTTCGGTTGGGCCTTTTGCCCGTTGGGACCAAAGATGCATGGTTCTGTGTCGGTGCCTCGGTACAACTTACTTGGCTGGGCTCTTGGCTCCTTCCGGATCAAAAAAATTGCAAGACTGAGCTTCCAAGCCTTGGCAGTACTTGACACCCGTCGTGGCCTTGCGCCGGGCACAAGTCGCAGCAAGCAGCATGTTACCGAGGAAAAATCGAAAACGCCCCACCTTCTGCTTCTTACAAGGAGGCTCCTCGCGCAAGCTAAAGTCGAACGAAAGATCTTAGTTCGTTGCTGCCGACGTCGACTCCTGGCCTGCGCCTCGTCCAAGGCTCTTTGCACCGCAACCGCTAGGTTGGCGTCGTCAATGTCCATGCCAGGCACCTGCAAGAGAAAGAGGTGCTTATCTTCTTCGACAACGTTTGCTTCTCCAAAGCAATACAGGATCTTAGGCTAGGACCCGCGTGTCGCGCGAAGAGCCTGCCATCCTCTGTCAGTGCGTGCACTGGGTCTCCCACGTGTGTGTGTGTGTGCGTGTGAGTGCGCGCACACTGCGCCCATGTGTGTGTGTCTCTTGGTTAGAGTGTGTCTTGTTGTTTCTATTTGTCACTGACCAAAAAAAACTGCTCCAAGCAGCAACTGAAGCCAAAGCTAAAGGCCATTCAGTGCATGCCTCGAGAAGAAAAACGGGACATTCGCGCTGTGTGCTTGCAAGGCAGTGTTCATCTAGCACACCTAACCACAAAACTGCCCCACTCGCGTTCATCCAGCAAACCTATCCACTCCGTTGCCGCGCTCGCACTTTTTTTTCGTTGAGGCTTCACGGCTCTCTCGGCCTTCGGCTGGGCGTTTTAACACCCAGCCAGGGCGGCCAGCCCCCTCCGTTCGGAGGATGCTGCCGGGGCGCCCCAAACCCCGGCCACCGCGCCTCGAGGAAGTAGACGACGAAGACGTCCAACGGGGTCACCGTGTCCAGAAAGTCCACGACGAAGAGGAAGTGCACCTGGCCGAGAACGCATGCGAACAAGCGGATCGACCAGTGAAAACTAGGTTGGAGAGGAGGCCTTGCCTCCGTTCTTCCTTGCGCGAAAAGATGGTCGTTTTTTCTTTTGCCGCTGACTGCTGAGAGCAGCTACTGTTCAAGTGACCCTCGCGTTTGCCGTTCCCCGTTTGGACAGCTGCTGTCTAACAGAAAAATGTAAGACTCTTGCACTGGTATTGCTGCTTTTGACATTTTCATTGTTACTCCACACGACACACACACACATTGAGCACGGCAATCACGTGGGAAGCTGCTGCGCGCCGTTGCCGGTCGCACGTACTCTCGGCTTCTCTCACTCTCAGGTCCTCGGCTGGGGCCTCGCCGCCGTGACTAAGCTACATGAACAGAGCCGGAACAAACTACGGAAGGAACACTTGCTTAGCGCTGTGAGTCATTGACGACGAGGACGCCCAGCCGAGGACCTCTTCGGGACACGCACCGCACCGGCCACGCTGTTCAGGCCCCGAAAAAATCAGGTTACGTCTGTTTGGCAACATCACTAGGACTCTGCTTCGAAAAGTAAGCTTTTGTTGTCCAAATCACACAAACTAAACACATGCAAGCCTTTTCGGGGGTGGCCGGAACGGGTTCGTTTGCCCGGAACCCGCCGTGGTCCACTGACCTGGGCGCCTCTAGGCCACGGAAGACTCAACGTTCGCAGCCCACTCAGGAGGCTAGGGCCAAGCCGAGGTCGAGGTCTTCCTCCACCTCGTCTTCCTCATCTTCTTCCTCTCCTGCCCCTTCGCCCACGGGCTCCGCTTCGGTCACGCCCACGGCCGAGCCGAGGTCTTCCTGCCCCTTGTCTTCCTCGTCTTCTTCGTCTCCTGCGTCTTCGCCCGCGGGCACTTCTTCCAGCACCTCCTGCTCGGCAAAAAGTAAATGCCCGTATGTGCCGCGCGTAGCGGCCATGCCCACGGCAATTGCTTTGGACAGGTCAGATTGCCATGTGTGTGCTTTTTGTTTCAAGTATTTCACAGGCGCTGGAAGGCTGAGGAGTGCACGGATTGTTGGGCCGAGTAGGTCCAAAATGGTGTGTAGGTCCGCAGACTTTGGATTTGCCGCGTTGCACACGGTCACAAGGGTCTTCACAAAAGCACCCAGCTGCCCCGCCGGAAAGAGGCGGCTGAAGAAATAAGCTTCCTTCCGGAGCAGCGCCTCACACACTGCTGTGGGGACATCGTCCCCTTTCAGTTGGTTGACCAAACTGTCCACTTCTTCGGTCTTCTGGTCCTGCGGGAACTTCAGGCTTGTGTAAGCTACGAGGAATAACCCTCCCTGCTTCAAGTCCTCGGCCATGCCAAAGCCGAACCTTTGCTGCTCCAACGCAGCCACGAAGCCCACCGCTTCCTCTGCCTGCTCTGCGCTGGGGTCCCCGCTGGCCAAGAAAGCTTCGAACTTGGCCAAGCCGGCTTCTTGCTCTTTGCGCGCTCGCTGTCCGAGCGTGAGCACGGCCCCTGGAGACTTCTGCAAGCTCAGTCCTGCCGGTGCGGCAGCTGCGGCCTTCTTCTGCGGCGTCACGGGGCTCCCTGCCTTCGAGGCCGTCTTTGCCAACTTCGACGGCGGTGCCGCAGTACTCTCGGGCACGGAGCGCTTCTGCTGAAAGAGCCCCGGCGCCGAGCCTGCCGTGTATTCGCAAAACTAAACATTCTCGTTTCTTCCACAGGGAGTGTATATATAATGCCTTTACCTTGGAAAATACTAGACACCAAATACGAACAAATATGCCACACGTGTTTTTTTCGGACCATACCCTCCATCGACAGCTTGGCTGTTTGAACAAAAATATGTATCTCTAGGATGTTGTGTTTCGATCCATAACATGGTGAGTGAATCTGGCGCTGCAAGAATAGTGCTGCGTGTCTCAAGCCATGTGGACCCGACTCTATCCGGACTCTAGCCTGCAATCCTTTTCCGCGCACCAGTACCGACTCTTTCAGGAAAACAAACACTAGAACGTCTTTGCTTCTTTGCCGAAGAGGACCAAGAAAAATTCACCCTTGGAAAAAACCTTTTGGTTTCTTTCACAAAATATGTCTTAATATATATAGATCTTGTGCCAATGCCGTGGAAAAGCAAATAAGAAATGCCTTGCAGGCCTCCGGCTGCTTTCTGTCCGAACAGGGTCGGTTCCGACGTTGTGGCTCCCAAGGGGTCCGGCCGCTCCGCGCCGGTCGCAGTTTCGGCGTCCCACCGCCCCCCGGCCAGGGGGTCGCCGTGCGCGCTGCTGGTTGTGGCACCACCCTGTTCTGCCAGGATGCACGCCGTGAGAGCTTCGACCAACGCAAGGTCTGACGCTGGGTTCTGGACGACGAGGCGGACAGGCGCAGGCAGCACGGCTAGGTGCTTCGCAAGCTCCGTGGCCCACGCATCCCGGTGCTTCATCATGGCGCCAGCCTGGGCGGCGTCGGCGACGGAACGACGCGTCGAATTGCCTGACCTAGGGGGAAGCCAGATTCCGAGGCATCTTGGTATGCTATAAATCAAGTTCATCCTGGCACGAACCGCGCAAATCTCTGATGCAAGGGCAAATCGAAGGCACTTGGTCACTACTTTTTCGGGCTGACCCGACCCGCCTCCAGGATCTGCATGGCGCTGACGTAGAGGTTGGCACCCAAAAGCGCCGCGCGCTGCCACGCTTCGACCCGGTCCTCGTTCCCCACGTAGGTCAACAGGTTCACCACGGCTGCACGGACCTCTTCCGGAGACTTTACTGCCTTTGCGGCGACACCGAGCACCTCCACCACTGCCTGTACTTCTGGCTCAAAGCTGGTGGCGATGTCCGGCAGGCCCGTTTTTTCTTCATTTTGCACAGCGTAAGGGATCACTTGGCTTGCTTGGTTGAGAGCCCCGACCAGCATCGTCACCCAGCGCGCCGGACGGCGGGAGCCTTCCCAGTTTTCCGAGCTGAGCCTTGTGGCCATCCCTTGTAGGGACAGGAGGTCTGCATCCCGCTTCGCATAACCCCGCTTCACGAACATGTCGCCATGTTCGGAGGGATAGGCCCGGAGGATGTCGTTATGGTACCAAGCTTCCTTCGGCAGTGCGCGCGCCGCCTCAGGCGCTTGCGCGCCCATGCCCTTGCCCTTGGCCCATTCCTGCCACTGCTGGCTCTGCTTTTGACCCTTCTTTCCACGGCCGCCCATGGCTGTTGGTCTCCAGGTTTGACGTCTGACTCAGGTCGCGCTGCACTCTGAGGGAACAAATGTTATGGCACCACACGGCACTCCGACGATCCGTTTCTGTCGTGCACTATGCCCGTTAGACCGGTCCAAAAAACACATAGAAGCAACATGTCGCAAGCGTTGCGAACTCGACCAAAGAGCCAGGGCCGCCTGTGGCTTTCCACTTCTCCGCAACCCATCCGGAGATCCCGCCTGGTGGAACCGAACCAAGATTGGAGAGCATGGAAACTGTGGGGATGGACATGGAGATGGATCGTTTTAGACATGAAATCTTTTCCTATGGGAAGTTATGGCAACATAAGAAAAACACGCATGTGCTTTGGACGGGCTATCTTCCCTTGTGAAACAATGGAAGGGTCCACGTGCAAAAACCTTGGATGTGAGCCAGTGCATCGTTTTTCAAACCTTTGTCAAAACATCTTCATTTCCTCCGACCTTTCACCTGGTGGCTCGCCCTCCCACAGTTCATCGCTAAAGTGCTAACGCTCCAGTTGGAACAGTTGGACTGCAAGCACTGCCCGGCCTGCAGCTAGCACAGGTTCACTGCAGGCACTGCCTGGCCTTGAGCTGGCGCCGGTTGACTGTAGGTACTGCCTGGCCTTAAGCTGGCACAGATTGACTGCAGACACTGCTTGGCCTTAAGCTGGAGCAGTTTGACTGCAAACACTCCCTGGCCTTAAGCTGGAGCAGTTTGACTGCAGGCACTGCTCCTCTGCTGACCCCACAAAAAAGGAAACAAACAGATTTCACGTCTGTGTGTTTGTGCGTGTCTATATCTGTTACAACCGTTTGTGTTTGTCTGATTCGGCTTGAACCTTGCAAATGTCCACAATGGGTATTTCTTACGGGGCCTTGGAACATGTTCTACCTCAACTGTTCATCTCAAGCCCGGCTCACGCACACACAGCGATCGCCGCCATGCGCTTTTTGCCCGCAGGCGTCGGTTGGGGGTCTTTTGGCTTCCCCACGTCCCATGTGAGACGTGGGTACTGGACCTGTCCGCCACGATGAGGCAGACCCCCGTCGGACAGGGATGTCACCGCTGCGCCTCGACGCGTGGGACCTTGCAGACGTCTTCGCTCCAGACGTTGGACGTTCCGAGGTCGAATTTCGAATTGTTGCGCCGCCCTCCCCCCCCTTCATTGGCCAGATCGTGTCTCCTTCGTCGTTTTTGCCTTCCGGCGTCTGGGCGCGCTTGCTGCGCCCTACCCTTGTTTTGCTTCCCATCACGGACGATGTTCTGGTTCGGTCTCCTATGGCCCGTCGCCCACCGCCAGGCTCCAAAACCTCCTGTTCCTGCACTGTTTTCTGGGGCGAAACCGGAAAGTTTCCAAAGCGAAGCGCCCCGCTTGCAAAAAGCTTCCGGGGCCAAATCTTGCCACGCCCCGTTTTCGACGCGAAGTCGCGTGGTTTTATCGCCGCCTATAGGGCCCAAGCCAGAACGGCACGAAGTCGAAAAACGACGTTGAAAACGTAGACCCGTTGCACGACAAAAATCGTCCAACGCCCCTTCGGGCTCGAAAATGTCTGGTTTCGATATCGTTCGTCTCAACTCCCGCCGGCCGTTCGCAAGATCGAATTCGAAGGGCCGAGCCCTGTCGAGCGCCGACCGCGCTGATTTCGTCCGACCCGGCGCCCTGCCTACGAAATCCTTCGCCCTGCCAAAAAAAAA
>CAXAMN010025086.1:0-11869 GCA_963970005.1 Durusdinium trenchii | reverse complement strand
CTTAGCGGAATTTGACTGTATTTTAGTGGTTGAGCCTGAAAATACAGGTTATCAGCCGTAGCCTCTGCCATGGCTACAGACGATGGTGTGAATGCCGCGCTCGCCCTCATCCCATACGCCGGCGATGCTACACAGGCCGCCGGGGGCAACCTCGTGCCCGAAGATGTTGTCATGGGATCCGAAGGCGTCACAGCATATTTCCAGTTCATTCAGAACAATGTTCACCAGATTGCCTCAGGAAATGAGGAAGCCGTTCGCTTCGAAGCAGAGCAAAGACATCGAGAGATCATGCAATCAACGATTCAAGCCTTAGGCTCGCAATGTAGGGTTGCAATCGATCAAGCAAGGGAAGTCTGCAACAAGCAGATTCTGGCCATGCAAGGCCGAATCAACTTACTAGAAGGACAGTTGGCTGAAAGTCAGGCCAAGGTCGCTAGTGCAGACAGTCTACATCAAAAGAGAATGTCGGAGCAGAAGGCAGAAGCAGAGAAACTTCACATACAGAAGATGAACGATAAGATGAGGGAGCTGGAATCTATGTTCGAGAAAATGGTAGAGGATGCATCTAACAAAGCTAGAGCACTCCTTGAAGAAGAACGTAGGCAACACCAAAGTATGGAGACCGAGTGGAATGAGCAGAAAGAACGTCTTGAACAGGAATTGCAAAAGGCATCAGAGACCAATGCACTACTGCAAGACCAACTCGATGGATTGATCCCAGGGCATGAAGCTGAAGCGCCGCAACACCTGCCTGGTACAGCAACGCCAGTGCTGTCCGAAACAGCAGGCCGCGAGGCTTTGCCCCAACCGATAGAGATCGATTGGAAGGCAAGGCTAGACGCAAAGTTTGCCCAGAAACTCGGTAATTTCTATCCATCGAGAGCGACTGCGACAGCACCACTCCCTGCAGCGTCGGAGCCTGCCCAAGGCAAGGACGAACAATTCGTCGATGCTCGTGAAACGGCCGACGAACGTATGTCTCACGTTGGCGACGGAGGAGTCGAAGGCAAAGTCCCGGCTTCTTCAGGTGATGCCACCGCGCTGATGAGTGGTCTCGCGGAACTACTCAGAGAAATGAAGTCCAAGAAAGACGATGAAGGCAAGCCAAGGGTCAAAGAAGCCGATGCGATTGCCATACCGGACATGCCCACGCCCGAGACTTACCGTCAATGGAAGAATCTGGTCCGTGAGCTCGTTCGATCGTCGTCCGACAAGCCCGATGAAGCATGGGAGTGGATAATGGAGGTTTGGGATCCAAAACCCTCACGTGCTGAACTCGAGGCAAAGCTCCAAAACCCAGGAAAGTTCGTGACCTTGGACACGAAGCTCACCGCTGCTCTCACTAAGTCAGCCCGCGGCGGCCTGGGAAATAGAATCCTTAACCATAAGGAAGAGCAAGCGAAGAAAGGAAATCAAACCAGGGGTCGAACAGTACTTCTCATGTTTGATGACTACTTCAAAACATCTGAGGAAGCAGGTACTCTCTACTCACTAGAAGACCTTCTAAAGGTAGCGAAGTTTGGAGATACAATTGCTGACCTCAAGAAATTCATCAATCGCTGGGATGCCGTGTTGGCCGGTATGAAGAAGGAGCCCGAAGAAACAGTCCTTCGTGATGTTTTGCTCCGTCAGATCCGCCCCAGCACGCTACTCAAGTATGATATTGACACCTATGATCGGGCAAAGGAAGGTGATCCAAGTAAAACGTATTCGTTCCTTGTGAAAGCCATCCGAGAACTGATCGATCGCGAAAGGCTTAGGGAGAATCGAGATCGAATCGTCGACAAGAATCAGCCAAAGCCGAACAATCCCAAAGACAGAGCAGGATTACCCGGTGTGCCCCCAGCCAAGAGGGAGAAGACACCCCCAAGGGGAAGAACTCCTGACAAAAAGAAGATCCCATGCAGGGACTTCGCAAAAGGGAAGTGCGCAAAAGGAAAGGACTGCCTATATCGCCACGACAAGAAGGATAGGTCACCTTCAAGGCAAAGAACGCCTCGTGCACCTAGTCGTGACCCGAAGAAAAAGATCAACAAAGAGGAGATGGCAAAGACCCCATGCATTTACTTTGCACGTGGGGATTGCCGCCGTGGGGACAAGTGTCTGTACCTGCACGAAAAGAAGAGTGCAGCTGCTCCAAAGGACCCAGCTCGGCCGAATTCTCCGAAGCCCAAGAAGGAGGCAAAGCCGAAAAAGTCGGCTACTCCCTGTGTTCGATCAAGCTATGCATGCAGCGCCACTCGCCGCAAGCTCGGTTCGCATCGAAGCCCAACAAAAGAAAGGGCAACACAGAATGAGAAACATGTCACCTTCGATAAAAGGGTAGCAGTAAAGAAGATAAATGCCCATGGTCGATGCAACCCAGTTATCCATCGTCCCAGGGAGTATGACAATGTCCTCACTACTGCCGAAGCAGCAAAGAAGATGGATCCAATCCATGTGTTGAATGCCAAAACAGCAGCCAGAAAACTACAAGAGACTGTAAAGCAGTTCGGGAACTCGGTTCAACCATCATGTGGTTTCAATTGTGTTGATGACCTTGAAAGTCTGACTTGCAAGTGTTGTAGAAATCTGCTAGCACCATGCAAGATCAATACTGTGTTGATGCCACCAGTTCTCGCTACGCCTGCGCCAAAAGGTCGCCATCAATGGCTCATCGACTCTGGAAGTGAGCAGGACCTGATCAGTGAGTCCATGTTGTCCCAAGTCGGAGCTTACAATAGGCGGAGCACAGATCAACCGATCAGCTTTATCACCGCAAACGGTTCGACGCAGTCTAATGCGGTCGCTGAAATCGATCTCAACACATTGCCAGGGTCCATCACCCCATACATATTAGAGCAAACACCGTCGGTCCTTTCGGTTGGCACAAGATGCATGGACCAGGGGTACAGCTTTGTTTGGCCGGCAGGGTCGTCACCGTTCCTCGTTCGACCAGACGGGAAAGCAGTCGTCCTGAAAGTTGATGGTCATGTTCCCATTTTGGATGATTCATGTCCTGTTGTCAGCACAAAGTCCTTTAAGCCAGCCAAGGTTCGCAAGCTTTTAGCTTTGCCCGGTGTTTCGAAGCCCATCAGGGATGAAGAAGAAGGGATTGATGAAGGAGTGAACCCAGACGACGAAGAAGTGGTAGCGGTGAGGAGCCGAAAGTCAGCCGACCTCATCGTCGAAGCCCAGTCGTCGAAGCACCAATTTCTTCACTTCCCCAAGAACCCATTTTGCCGCACGTGCCAAAGAGCACGCATGCTCGCACCTTATGCCAGGTCCAAAGGCGGACAAGCGAGGGTTGACACGACTCGGTTCGGAGACCACATCATTGCCGATCACGTGCTTATCAAAGCAAACGTAGAAGAAGGCATAAAAGGTGAGAAGGTCGCGTTAGTCATCAAAGACATCCACACGCAGTTCCGGTATGTGTACCCAAGCCAATCTCGATTTGCCGAAGATTGCACCTTTGCCATCAACCACTTCGTCAATGGAAAGGATGAGGTTGAAGTGATCTATACGGATAATAGTCGGGAATTGAAGGCCGCCATCAAGGAACTTGGCTATAGGCATCAAACGTCAATAGAGTACGTGGATTCCAGCAAGTCGTTCGTGGAACGCGAAATACGACAAATGTTGGAAGGGGCTCGATCCAACCTTGTGCAAGCAGGGATGCCTTTGTGCATGTGGCCGATGGCGATGCAACATTTTGCCATAGCCGTCAATGCTAACCCGCAGTTGTCAGGGGGGGACAGCCCATGGTCGTTGAGGTTTGGTACGGAGTTCGACGGAATGTGCATTCCCTTCGGTGCCAAAGTGTTATTCTGGAACAACCCTGATAGGGCAGACAACACTGCAGGCAAGCTGTCACCAACCTCAAATGAAGGAGTATTTCTAGGGTATCACATTCAGCCAGGTTTTGTGTGGAGAGGGGAGTATCTTGTCACGAAGCTTGAAGCCATTGACTATCATTTGGAGCATGGCAGCGTTGTCATTCAACGCACCAAGCGATTGGAGTTGCCCTCTGAAACCCATGTGTTTCCGCTGAAAGCAAAAGCTGACAGCCTTGAGCCACTTCCAGAATCAATTGCTGATCGTGTGATCCCTCCTGTACCTGATCCGATCATTCCACAACAATCCGATTTGGAGTATACACCATCTATTGCGCCCGACCCCGTAGTGGAGTCTGCCCAGGAGAAGGAGCCGCCAGTTGACGTCGAGATGAAGAAGTCCAGTGCTGAGCCTCGCGAACCCGGGGAGACTATGCCCGACGGGTCGATCGTGCCGGATGGTTACCACTATGACGGAGTAAGGCTTGTAAAGACATACAAAGGTTCGAAGCGGCCACGAAGCATCCCTTCGGAACTCTGGAAAATGATGGGTCCAAGACAAAGGGAGAAAGCAATTCGCGAGGAAGAACAAAAGAAAGGTGAAGGAGTCACCAGTTCCTCATCAAAAGCCGCATCGACGCTCCAGTCATTTGGTAGCCAATGGGAGGTGCTCCCAGCAAGAAAGAAAGTATTGATGGATGAGTCGTTCGCAGTTCCCTGTATGCCCAGAACCAGGGGGGCCGTCACTGAAGCCCACCGACAGCCTATTCGGCAAATGCTTGAACAACATATCAAGCGCCTCGAATTCAAGCAGGATATCGAGATGTGGGCAGCAGTGGCGAGGCTCGTTTCCAAAGAAGAAGTTGCAAGAACACCAAAAGCAAAAGAAGCACTTGATCTCGAATGGAACAAGCTTAGAACGAAAGGTGTATGGGATGAGAAGCTTGTCCGTGAACTTCACAAGATTGTTCAGGAGGCCCGAAGAAAGGGTGAAAAGGTTCATCTGGGTAGGATATTCGAGGCCTGCTATGAAAAAGGTTCAGAATTACCAGAGAACGATCCCAGAAGAAAATTCAAAGGGAGAACAGTATTCCAGGGCAATAATGTGAGGGACGAGAACTCAGACCACGCACTATTCGCTGAGCTCGGCTCTAGCCCCGCCTCGATGGAGGCTGCCAAGGTTTTGGATGCCTTCGGTTGTCAACCAGGGTATGGGAAAGAGCAAGCAGACGCGATTCAAGCGTATGTTCAAGCAACCTTCAACGGGATTCCAACATGGCTTGAACTACCTCGCAACAGGTGGCCAAAGGATTGGGAAGAGAAATATTGGAAGCCCATGGTCCCAATGGTTTTAGCATTGTACGGACACCCTGACAGCGGGGGTATTTGGGAACAACATCTAAACGCCAATCTGGCCAAAAAGGGATGGCGTCAAATTTTGCCTGAAATGTGGCAATCAATCTTCAGGCATGACGAGTTGGATCTCATCCTGGTGGTCTACGTCGATGATTTCAAGATGGCAGGACCCAAGAAGAACTTGGCTAAGGGCTGGGCTGGTATTCGCTCGGTTGTGGATCTGGGCGAACCAGAGCCCTATGACAGGTACTTTGGGTGCATGCACGTTGAAAAGAACGGTATCAAACTTCCCGTCGGTGCTCATCCATTCGCACATGTATTTGATCCGCAACGCGCAAGCGCATGCTCTGCACAGATTCATCGAAAGAATGACTATTGGGAGCATGACCCAAACCAGCAAACGTGGACGCGCCATCACCTGCAACCAAGGAAGAAGCTCTTCTTCCCTGGTGAAGAAGGGGGCCAGTTTAACGGTTCAATCAAGTCCAAAAGGACAACAGTGTTCAATGCAGCCGTGATCATCAATGACGGTTCACAAAGCGCAACGAACGCTCGTTTGCCCAAAGAACGAATCGACACCTATGAAGACGACTGGACCATCAAGAACCCAAACATGAAAACCGATATCTTTTGGACCGGCAAAACTATTTTTCATTATGGTGACAATAAGCCCAGCACTGCTGCACCATCGAAGAATCGGCCAGGTCCACATCGATCGAAGCGGGAGGCAAAGAAGGAGGCAAAGGAGCAGCGCTTCAAGCCGATCGAGAGTGTCGTGCCGAAGCCTGCTGGTTGCATGACCAAGCCCGTGAATCTTGTGAGGTATGATATGTCATCTTTCCTCGAATCATGTGTTGAAGCTTATTGCAAACTAGCTCAAGTTAAGCCAGAGACACTCAAGAGAAGCTACACGCCATTCACGGAGCTCGGTATTCCGAAACCAACGCTCTCTGAAAAAGAGGAGCCCGGAAGACTGCAGCCCATTGCCAGTAAGATTCTAATGAAGATTCTCTTTGCAGCCCGTATGGCCAGGTTCGATTTACTCCGTGCCACTCAATCACTCGCTTCGAGGGTAACGAAATGGTCAATCGAGTGTGATGTAGGACTACACCGATTGGTATCCTACATTCATCATACCAAGAATCAATACTTGGAGGGCTTTGTAGGCGATTCATTCGAAGAATGCCAGCTTTGGCTATTCGCAGACGCCGACTTCGCGGGGGAACATGATTCCAAGTCAACGACAGGAGTGACCATGATCCTCGTGGGCCCTAGCACATACTACCCGCTCAATGCATATAGCAAGAAACAAACTGTGACATCAATGAGTTCCACGGAGGCTGAAGTAGTAGCTGCCAACCACGGTGTCCGTGCCGAGGGAATCCCAACCCTAGCACTGTTCGAGCAACTCACGCTGTTCAAACAGGCACCGGACGCAGCAGCTCGCCTCGCAGCGATGCCCAAACAGGAAGGCATCTTCACCATTATCGATCCAGAGATCGATGCCATGCGAAATGGAAACGTGGACTCAGGGCTGAAGGCAGGTCATATCAATGGTATGGTTGCATACTTTCCCGAATTTTGCAGAGTCAAGTTCATGGAGGACAACCAAGCTACCATTACGATTTTGTCTACTGGCCATTCACAGTCAATGCGTCACGCCAATCGAACGCAATGTGTTTCGTTTAGATGGCTAAAGCAACAATTTGAGTGTGGTCAGTTTGAATTAGTGAATGTAAAGACAGATTTTCAAGTCGCCGACATCCTGACGAAACCCTTCACGAGCCCTGCAAAATGGGAGCATGCGCTGAGGCTCATTGGAATCGGACCTTCATTGGTGCAATCCACTGATCGAAGCGAGGCGCGAGCCTCCGCCCCAGCAAACGTGTTATGTGAAGGCATTGATCAGGGGGGCGATAGCTCGAAATACCCACATCGCCTATTGGTAGAGTTCTGCTGTTCATTAACGTCCAAACTAGGTGAACAACGAAAGCCAGCAAAGAACTGTAAGGTAATTCGCGTCACTGAGCAAGAAGACGGAACTTCAGAAAGCTGCCGACGATGGATTGCCCAGGAGATTGAAGCGTTCAAGAAGGTCCACCCAAATGGGATGGTATTCTTCTACGCATCGCTCCCATGTACGGGAGGCAGTCCCTGGACGAATGTGAACAAAGATTTGCCAAACGGTAGCGAACGAATTGCAGAGCAGCAGCAGCTCTTTGGTAAGCTATTCAAAAGCTTCAAGCGCTGCATTGCAGATGCCAGCCCGCACAAGCCAAGTGTAACCTTTGAACTTTCAAAGAACTGCAAGTACTGGTCGTGGCCCAGCGTGCAGAAGTTTATCAGCGATTACAAGCTACGACAGCATGCATTCCATGGATGCCAGTTCGGTCTCAAAGGATTGAGCGGTAAACCCCTAAAGAAAGGATGGAAGATAGCTACCGATGTACCACAGCTTGCAACGCTTGATAACTACGTATGCAGTGGAAGCCATGTACATGAACAGTCAAGAGGTAAATCCTTAAAGCTTGCAGAGGAGTACACATTTGAGCTGACTGACATGTTGCACAATGCATTTTGTTCGCACACCGTAGAGCTTACACGGCCCAAGCCCATTCGTGCAGTCGCTTGCTATCCAGCACCTACCATGGCCCAGCCGGAACGTCACTACTCCGAGCACCAGCTGGAGATTCTTCGTGGGTGGGATACGCTATTTCAGCGGCTGCTGACGAGCTCCATCTTTGCTGACGTCGGTCAAGACCAGGGAGCACAAGAAATGGCTCTTGGTTTGGCTCACGACCACACGGCGCAATCCGTTGTCGACACGTGGCGTGAGAGCTATGAGTGTGTTCAACACATTCTGAACCCATTCATTGAGGCCAAGCGAAGCAGCCTAGCCTATCATCGCCCGCCGTCAGCAGTGACAGGCCCAGTGTACCAAGTGCTGATCAGCGACAGTACACTGGCCATGGTATCAGGCGGAAAGAAGACCCGCCAACGCCATGATTTGGAGCGAGCCTTTCATGACAATCGATGCCGGCATGTGCTACAATTTCACCACGAAATGCATTGGGGTGCCGAGCTGCGGACGCTCATCAAACGCGCGATCATTTGCGCAAGAGCCATCCGCAAGGATGTGCCCGATGCCCGAATCTATGTGAACGTGGTGTGGGCCGGCAACGAGCTTGTGGGCGAGAACGGGATCGTGTCTACCAACAGATATCCCTATACAGAGGCAAAGGGCGACCCACTCAAAATTGAAGCCGACACCAAGAGGCACTTGACTTGGTACGTCGAGCAGGGTCGAAAAGCTGGATGCAATGTCCTAGCCGTGTCGTGTATCCCAAATGCAAGCATCTATGAGCTGCATAGCATTTACACGCACTTCGGCAGGGACATCAAGCGCTGGTTCAGAGAGACCTTTGCGGAACCGGACGTCGTGATCATCGATCTGGATCCGCTTTTGTGGCAGATGGAGTTGAAGGATCAGTTTCACATGACGTTTTGTGACAAAAATCAGTCACGGGTCCTAAGCTGGTTTAATGCCAACTTTTACATCCTCCATCTATCAGCCATTCTCTCGCCCCACCTCAATGGGATGAACGAGGCCAACAGCGGAACGGGAAGAGAGACCTACGTGTGCTAGACGCGAGTCTAAGCCCGTTCACGCCGGCCAGTGAGGAGTACAGACAAGCTGTCATCGATGTGATCCACCGACGAGAGGAAAATAGGAAGCGCATTGAAGCAGCCTCAAGGCCATTGACCGTCGAAGGGGTCCGCCGTGAGCAACCCGATCTCGACGAGTATTTGGAAGAGGATGAGATCATGGAGCTCCCTATTGCTGTGGCCACCAAGACAGATGATCCGATGAATGACGATGACGCTCCACCTGTGATGATCGCCCGCACTGCAGTGAAGGAGGAAAGTGATGATGAAGAGGAGCCCGCGCCAGAAGCCGAAGCTGCGCACTCTGTGCAGCCATCACCGGCTAGCCCAAAGGCAAAGGCAATGCCCTCGGCTTCATCCGCTCCTAAGAAGGAGAGCCTTCGTGCGGGGCGCATCACGAAGGAAGAGTGGGAGACGATGCTCCTCGACAGCCAGTTCGAGGAGACGTACATCGTCAACCACCACCTGTCAGGTCAGGCCGATTATCGGTACACCGAGGTGGAGGATGTTCACGGCAAGGTCGTGCCTGGTGTGATCGTCGACGGCCACCCTTATGAACTCATACTCATAAGTGGATGGAGCTTCGAACCACCTCCCCGATGGTATCGCCTACCACAATGGCTCAAAAGCCACCTGACCAGAGCCTCCGGCATCCTGCGTGGGAATATTACCACCAACGACTGGGACACTCAGCACGATGAGGATCGATTTCTCGATCTGAACCAGTTCGTTAGCGCACTCTTTGCAGAGCTGCCCGAGGCCAAGATGAAGGTAACAGATCTCACGCATATGGGGAAGCTCGATAACAAGGACCGCTTTGAGTACCTTGCCATTGCTGGCTATCATCGAGCGACAGCGATCAATCAGACCTATTGGCCGCTGAAGATCCGCGCGGCATCAGGTCACAACAATCAGTTCATCCGATCGGAGAGTGACCTCTTCTTCAATGCAGACGTTATCTACGTCAGGCACCAGGATGCCGGAAGAGACCTTTCCAGCTTCCGTGGCACTGGTGTGCCGGTGATGGAAAGCATTGAAGACGTTCCCGCCATGGCCTACCACCGCACGTTTCATGCCGCAATCAAAGGAATACAACAAGACGGCCTACTTGTTGGCGGTGGAGCCCGGCGCAATTCCGGCAGAGCCCACATATATACTTGGCACGGAGTCAGATCTGCCAGAATGAAGTGGTGCCAGGGAACAGAAGGTTGAACCCGATTGAGGTGGTGATTGCTCTGCGTGAAGCAGTAGCCGACGGCCTGATCTGCTTTACCACCAAATCCGGTGCCGTGCTGTCGCCCTACAACATTTCGAGCGCATATATCGTCCACATTCGGGATACCGAGAAGGACATTATCCTCTGGTCAAGGTCCAATGCGACGAGAGCCGTTCCCAAAGCGCAGCAAGCCTCCCGCGAGGGAGTGCCCTCGACTGCGCCAGCGGCAAGTTCAGCAGGAAGCGCTGACGTCGTGATGGAACCAGTACCGACCCAAAAGAGGGAGCGCCCGGAAGGTGAAGAGCCAGAAGCCGAGGAAGACGTGGAGGTCATTGTCCCAGAACCGCCTCAGGAAGCTCAGCGAGAAAACATCCCCACTGAGGAAGTCATGTGCCCAGGATGTGGTGCAAACCTCGTCAGTGGCACGATTGTGTGCCCTGCATGCAATACGAACATCACGGGCACGTCCGAGGTGAAGCGTGGCATCCTCGCGAAGAGAAGGGAGCTGCTCAACAAGCTCGGCTACAAGTATCTTGATGCTGACACCATCGAGAGAATCGGCAGCCAGAGCAAGCAGTTCCGCGAGGAATCTGCCCGAGGCAATCGCAGCCCTGAAGGCGACTACGTCGGAACTGCAAGGCAGCAGTTGAAGAGAGCCATCGGCCTAGGATATACATCCATGGCTGACCGCTACGAAAACGACGTGCAGTTTGTGGAGCGGATGACCGAGCACAACATCACATTGCTCGACATTCAACTGCGAGACATAGTGGCACATGGTCATCTCCCTATGCCTCCACGCACCCGTGCTCAAGTTGATCTTGGAGTGGGTATGCGGACCGCAAACGACCTGGATTTCGCAAAACTGATGTATGTGGATGAAGACATTGCGGACATCACGAGCAGCGACCCAGGTCTCTTGGAACGCTTCGAACACTCTCATTGGGTGATCATCTGGCAGCGTGAGCTCTATTCGCTCAAGGAGTTCCAGGACCTCTGCGATCACCGCAAGACCCGTGGCAAAGGTACCAGTTTGCTGACCTTTACCTGTGTCATGGAGATCGTTGAGACACCATCCATGAGAGAGCTTCACGAAACCATTGACAGCTCATTGCCAGTCGCTCAACAGCTTGTGCAAAACAAGCGTCATCAAAGTGAACGAGCAGCTGAAAGGAATGCAGCCAAGGGCCGTGGAAAGGCCAGCAGAGCACATGTCGCTGCCTCTGTACGCAATGCTCACGCTGTTGCCCCAAAGACACCGCCAAAGGCTGCACCTAGCCAGAGGGCTACTCCATCAGCTGAACCGGAAGGCGAAAGTTCACCTAGTGCTGGCTACAATGCGATTGGCCAGATTGACATTCGCCAGATGCCTACGGCGAAATTCCCACCAAGTCCGCCAACTACCTTGCAGCACCCACCTGCACCAAAGACGCCACCGATCCCTTCACCAGCATCTACCACAACATCGAAGTCCGTGCCTGTGAGAGATGCAAGAGAGGGAGCTCTCCGCACAGCTCGCACTGCTGCCCGAGAGTATCGAGATGGCGATCGCTGGGGGTACTACACCTTCTATCAAGGGCAGTGGTGGACGCGTGACTACTATGGACGGTGGTCAACTGGGAACTGGCGATCCTACTAAATTCGAGCTGCATGCATGCATTCAAAGCGTGTGCCATAGAGTGATCTTTAAAGGAAGATTCACGCTGGCATCACGGCTTAGCCCGATCATAGCTGCTAATTCGCGCGTCGCTTGCGAAAGCAGAGGGGGGTGTTGAAATACATCACCTAAAGCTAAGCTTTTACGCACCATGCCAAT
>CAXAMN010025085.1:0-11869 GCA_963970005.1 Durusdinium trenchii | reverse complement strand
CTTAGCGGAATTTGACTGTATTTTAGTGGTTGAGCCTGAAAATACAGGTTATCAGCCGTAGCCTCTGCCATGGCTACAGACGATGGTGTGAATGCCGCGCTCGCCCTCATCCCATACGCCGGCGATGCTACACAGGCCGCCGGGGGCAACCTCGTGCCCGAAGATGTTGTCATGGGATCCGAAGGCGTCACAGCATATTTCCAGTTCATTCAGAACAATGTTCACCAGATTGCCTCAGGAAATGAGGAAGCCGTTCGCTTCGAAGCAGAGCAAAGACATCGAGAGATCATGCAATCAACGATTCAAGCCTTAGGCTCGCAATGTAGGGTTGCAATCGATCAAGCAAGGGAAGTCTGCAACAAGCAGATTCTGGCCATGCAAGGCCGAATCAACTTACTAGAAGGACAGTTGGCTGAAAGTCAGGCCAAGGTCGCTAGTGCAGACAGTCTACATCAAAAGAGAATGTCGGAGCAGAAGGCAGAAGCAGAGAAACTTCACATACAGAAGATGAACGATAAGATGAGGGAGCTGGAATCTATGTTCGAGAAAATGGTAGAGGATGCATCTAACAAAGCTAGAGCACTCCTTGAAGAAGAACGTAGGCAACACCAAAGTATGGAGACCGAGTGGAATGAGCAGAAAGAACGTCTTGAACAGGAATTGCAAAAGGCATCAGAGACCAATGCACTACTGCAAGACCAACTCGATGGATTGATCCCAGGGCATGAAGCTGAAGCGCCGCAACACCTGCCTGGTACAGCAACGCCAGTGCTGTCCGAAACAGCAGGCCGCGAGGCTTTGCCCCAACCGATAGAGATCGATTGGAAGGCAAGGCTAGACGCAAAGTTTGCCCAGAAACTCGGTAATTTCTATCCATCGAGAGCGACTGCGACAGCACCACTCCCTGCAGCGTCGGAGCCTGCCCAAGGCAAGGACGAACAATTCGTCGATGCTCGTGAAACGGCCGACGAACGTATGTCTCACGTTGGCGACGGAGGAGTCGAAGGCAAAGTCCCGGCTTCTTCAGGTGATGCCACCGCGCTGATGAGTGGTCTCGCGGAACTACTCAGAGAAATGAAGTCCAAGAAAGACGATGAAGGCAAGCCAAGGGTCAAAGAAGCCGATGCGATTGCCATACCGGACATGCCCACGCCCGAGACTTACCGTCAATGGAAGAATCTGGTCCGTGAGCTCGTTCGATCGTCGTCCGACAAGCCCGATGAAGCATGGGAGTGGATAATGGAGGTTTGGGATCCAAAACCCTCACGTGCTGAACTCGAGGCAAAGCTCCAAAACCCAGGAAAGTTCGTGACCTTGGACACGAAGCTCACCGCTGCTCTCACTAAGTCAGCCCGCGGCGGCCTGGGAAATAGAATCCTTAACCATAAGGAAGAGCAAGCGAAGAAAGGAAATCAAACCAGGGGTCGAACAGTACTTCTCATGTTTGATGACTACTTCAAAACATCTGAGGAAGCAGGTACTCTCTACTCACTAGAAGACCTTCTAAAGGTAGCGAAGTTTGGAGATACAATTGCTGACCTCAAGAAATTCATCAATCGCTGGGATGCCGTGTTGGCCGGTATGAAGAAGGAGCCCGAAGAAACAGTCCTTCGTGATGTTTTGCTCCGTCAGATCCGCCCCAGCACGCTACTCAAGTATGATATTGACACCTATGATCGGGCAAAGGAAGGTGATCCAAGTAAAACGTATTCGTTCCTTGTGAAAGCCATCCGAGAACTGATCGATCGCGAAAGGCTTAGGGAGAATCGAGATCGAATCGTCGACAAGAATCAGCCAAAGCCGAACAATCCCAAAGACAGAGCAGGATTACCCGGTGTGCCCCCAGCCAAGAGGGAGAAGACACCCCCAAGGGGAAGAACTCCTGACAAAAAGAAGATCCCATGCAGGGACTTCGCAAAAGGGAAGTGCGCAAAAGGAAAGGACTGCCTATATCGCCACGACAAGAAGGATAGGTCACCTTCAAGGCAAAGAACGCCTCGTGCACCTAGTCGTGACCCGAAGAAAAAGATCAACAAAGAGGAGATGGCAAAGACCCCATGCATTTACTTTGCACGTGGGGATTGCCGCCGTGGGGACAAGTGTCTGTACCTGCACGAAAAGAAGAGTGCAGCTGCTCCAAAGGACCCAGCTCGGCCGAATTCTCCGAAGCCCAAGAAGGAGGCAAAGCCGAAAAAGTCGGCTACTCCCTGTGTTCGATCAAGCTATGCATGCAGCGCCACTCGCCGCAAGCTCGGTTCGCATCGAAGCCCAACAAAAGAAAGGGCAACACAGAATGAGAAACATGTCACCTTCGATAAAAGGGTAGCAGTAAAGAAGATAAATGCCCATGGTCGATGCAACCCAGTTATCCATCGTCCCAGGGAGTATGACAATGTCCTCACTACTGCCGAAGCAGCAAAGAAGATGGATCCAATCCATGTGTTGAATGCCAAAACAGCAGCCAGAAAACTACAAGAGACTGTAAAGCAGTTCGGGAACTCGGTTCAACCATCATGTGGTTTCAATTGTGTTGATGACCTTGAAAGTCTGACTTGCAAGTGTTGTAGAAATCTGCTAGCACCATGCAAGATCAATACTGTGTTGATGCCACCAGTTCTCGCTACGCCTGCGCCAAAAGGTCGCCATCAATGGCTCATCGACTCTGGAAGTGAGCAGGACCTGATCAGTGAGTCCATGTTGTCCCAAGTCGGAGCTTACAATAGGCGGAGCACAGATCAACCGATCAGCTTTATCACCGCAAACGGTTCGACGCAGTCTAATGCGGTCGCTGAAATCGATCTCAACACATTGCCAGGGTCCATCACCCCATACATATTAGAGCAAACACCGTCGGTCCTTTCGGTTGGCACAAGATGCATGGACCAGGGGTACAGCTTTGTTTGGCCGGCAGGGTCGTCACCGTTCCTCGTTCGACCAGACGGGAAAGCAGTCGTCCTGAAAGTTGATGGTCATGTTCCCATTTTGGATGATTCATGTCCTGTTGTCAGCACAAAGTCCTTTAAGCCAGCCAAGGTTCGCAAGCTTTTAGCTTTGCCCGGTGTTTCGAAGCCCATCAGGGATGAAGAAGAAGGGATTGATGAAGGAGTGAACCCAGACGACGAAGAAGTGGTAGCGGTGAGGAGCCGAAAGTCAGCCGACCTCATCGTCGAAGCCCAGTCGTCGAAGCACCAATTTCTTCACTTCCCCAAGAACCCATTTTGCCGCACGTGCCAAAGAGCACGCATGCTCGCACCTTATGCCAGGTCCAAAGGCGGACAAGCGAGGGTTGACACGACTCGGTTCGGAGACCACATCATTGCCGATCACGTGCTTATCAAAGCAAACGTAGAAGAAGGCATAAAAGGTGAGAAGGTCGCGTTAGTCATCAAAGACATCCACACGCAGTTCCGGTATGTGTACCCAAGCCAATCTCGATTTGCCGAAGATTGCACCTTTGCCATCAACCACTTCGTCAATGGAAAGGATGAGGTTGAAGTGATCTATACGGATAATAGTCGGGAATTGAAGGCCGCCATCAAGGAACTTGGCTATAGGCATCAAACGTCAATAGAGTACGTGGATTCCAGCAAGTCGTTCGTGGAACGCGAAATACGACAAATGTTGGAAGGGGCTCGATCCAACCTTGTGCAAGCAGGGATGCCTTTGTGCATGTGGCCGATGGCGATGCAACATTTTGCCATAGCCGTCAATGCTAACCCGCAGTTGTCAGGGGGGGACAGCCCATGGTCGTTGAGGTTTGGTACGGAGTTCGACGGAATGTGCATTCCCTTCGGTGCCAAAGTGTTATTCTGGAACAACCCTGATAGGGCAGACAACACTGCAGGCAAGCTGTCACCAACCTCAAATGAAGGAGTATTTCTAGGGTATCACATTCAGCCAGGTTTTGTGTGGAGAGGGGAGTATCTTGTCACGAAGCTTGAAGCCATTGACTATCATTTGGAGCATGGCAGCGTTGTCATTCAACGCACCAAGCGATTGGAGTTGCCCTCTGAAACCCATGTGTTTCCGCTGAAAGCAAAAGCTGACAGCCTTGAGCCACCTCCAGAATCAATTGCTGATCGTGTGATCCCTCCTGTACCTGATCCGATCATTCCACAACAATCCGATTTGGAGTATACACCATCTATTGCGCCCGACCCCGTAGTGGAGTCTGCCCAGGAGAAGGAGCCGCCAGTTGACGTCGAGATGAAGAAGTCCAGTGCTGAGCCTCGCGAACCCGGGGAGACTATGCCCGACGGGTCGATCGTGCCGGATGGTTACCACTATGACGGAGTAAGGCTTGTAAAGACATACAAAGGTTCGAAGCGGCCACGAAGCATCCCTTCGGAACTCTGGAAAATGATGGGTCCAAGACAAAGGGAGAAAGCAATTCGTGAGGAAGAACAAAAGAAAGGTGAAGGAGTCACCAGTTCCTCATCAAAAGCCGCATCGACGCTCCAGTCATTTGGTAGCCAATGGGAGGTGCTCCCAGCAAGAAAGAAAGTATTGATGGATGAGTCGTTCGCAGTTCCCTGTATGCCCAGAACCAGGGGGGCCGTCACTGAAGCCCACCGACAGCCTATTCGGCAAATGCTTGAACAACATATCAAGCGCCTCGAATTCAAGCAGGATATCGAGATGTGGGCAGCAGTGGCGAGGCTCGTTTCCAAAGAAGAAGTTGCAAGAACACCAAAAGCAAAAGAAGCACTTGATCTCGAATGGAACAAGCTTAGAACGAAAGGTGTATGGGATGAGAAGCTTGTCCGTGAACTTCACAAGATTGTTCAGGAGGCCCGAAGAAAGGGTGAAAAGGTTCATCTGGGTAGGATATTCGAGGCCTGCTATGAAAAAGGTTCAGAATTACCAGAGAACGATCCCAGAAGAAAATTCAAAGGGAGAACAGTATTCCAGGGCAATAATGTGAGGGACGAGAACTCAGACCACGCACTATTCGCTGAGCTCGGCTCTAGCCCCGCCTCGATGGAGGCTGCCAAGGTTTTGGATGCCTTCGGTTGTCAACCAGGGTATGGGAAAGAGCAAGCAGACGCGATTCAAGCGTATGTTCAAGCAACCTTCAACGGGATTCCAACATGGCTTGAACTACCTCGCAACAGGTGGCCAAAGGATTGGGAAGAGAAATATTGGAAGCCCATGGTCCCAATGGTTTTAGCATTGTACGGACACCCTGACAGCGGGGGTATTTGGGAACAACATCTAAACGCCAATCTGGCCAAAAAGGGATGGCGTCAAATTTTGCCTGAAATGTGGCAATCAATCTTCAGGCATGACGAGTTGGATCTCATCCTGGTGGTCTACGTCGATGATTTCAAGATGGCAGGACCCAAGAAGAACTTGGCTAAGGGCTGGGCTGGTATTCGCTCGGTTGTGGATCTGGGCGAACCAGAGCCCTATGACAGGTACTTTGGGTGCATGCACGTTGAAAAGAACGGTATCAAACTTCCCGTCGGTGCTCATCCATTCGCACATGTATTTGATCCGCAACGCGCAAGCGCATGCTCTGCACAGATTCATCGAAAGAATGACTATTGGGAGCATGACCCAAACCAGCAAACGTGGACGCGCCATCACCTGCAACCAAGGAAGAAGCTCTTCTTCCCTGGTGAAGAAGGGGGCCAGTTTAACGGTTCAATCAAGTCCAAAAGGACAACAGTGTTCAATGCAGCCGTGATCATCAATGACGGTTCACAAAGCGCAACGAACGCTCGTTTGCCCAAAGAACGAATCGACACCTATGAAGACGACTGGACCATCAAGAACCCAAACATGAAAACCGATATCTTTTGGACCGGCAAAACTATTTTTCATTATGGTGACAATAAGCCCAGCACTGCTGCACCATCGAAGAATCGGCCAGGTCCACATCGATCGAAGCGGGAGGCAAAGAAGGAGGCAAAGGAGCAGCGCTTCAAGCCGATCGAGAGTGTCGTGCCGAAGCCTGCTGGTTGCATGACCAAGCCCGTGAATCTTGTGAGGTATGATATGTCATCTTTCCTCGAATCATGTGTTGAAGCTTATTGCAAACTAGCTCAAGTTAAGCCAGAGACACTCAAGAGAAGCTACACGCCATTCACGGAGCTCGGTATTCCGAAACCAACGCTCTCTGAAAAAGAGGAGCCCGGAAGACTGCAGCCCATTGCCAGTAAGATTCTAATGAAGATTCTCTTTGCAGCCCGTATGGCCAGGTTCGATTTACTCCGTGCCACTCAATCACTCGCTTCGAGGGTAACGAAATGGTCAATCGAGTGTGATGTAGGACTACACCGATTGGTATCCTACATTCATCATACCAAGAATCAATACTTGGAGGGCTTTGTAGGCGATTCATTCGAAGAATGCCAGCTTTGGCTATTCGCAGACGCCGACTTCGCGGGGGAACATGATTCCAAGTCAACGACAGGAGTGACCATGATCCTCGTGGGCCCTAGCACATACTACCCGCTCAATGCATATAGCAAGAAACAAACTGTGACATCAATGAGTTCCACGGAGGCTGAAGTAGTAGCTGCCAACCACGGTGTCCGTGCCGAGGGAATCCCAACCCTAGCACTGTTCGAGCAACTCACGCTGTTCAAACAGGCACCGGACGCAGCAGCTCGCCTCGCAGCGATGCCCAAACAGGAAGGCATCTTCACCATTATCGATCCAGAGATCGATGCCATGCGAAATGGAAACGTGGACTCAGGGCTGAAGGCAGGTCATATCAATGGTATGGTTGCATACTTTCCCGAATTTTGCAGAGTCAAGTTCATGGAGGACAACCAAGCTACCATTACGATTTTGTCTACTGGCCATTCACAGTCAATGCGTCACGCCAATCGAACGCAATGTGTTTCGTTTAGATGGCTAAAGCAACAATTTGAGTGTGGTCAGTTTGAATTAGTGAATGTAAAGACAGATTTTCAAGTCGCCGACATCCTGACGAAACCCTTCACGAGCCCTGCAAAATGGGAGCATGCGCTGAGGCTCATTGGAATCGGACCTTCATTGGTGCAATCCACTGATCGAAGCGAGGCGCGAGCCTCCGCCCCAGCAAACGTGTTATGTGAAGGCATTGATCAGGGGGGCGATAGCTCGAAATACCCACATCGCCTATTGGTAGAGTTCTGCTGTTCATTAACGTCCAAACTAGGTGAACAACGAAAGCCAGCAAAGAACTGTAAGGTAATTCGCGTCACTGAGCAAGAAGACGGAACTTCAGAAAGCTGCCGACGATGGATTGCCCAGGAGATTGAAGCGTTCAAGAAGGTCCACCCAAATGGGATGGTATTCTTCTACGCATCGCTCCCATGTACGGGAGGCAGTCCCTGGACGAATGTGAACAAAGATTTGCCAAACGGTAGCGAACGAATTGCAGAGCAGCAGCAGCTCTTTGGTAAGCTATTCAAAAGCTTCAAGCGCTGCATTGCAGATGCCAGCCCGCACAAGCCAAGTGTAACCTTTGAACTTTCAAAGAACTGCAAGTACTGGTCGTGGCCCAGCGTGCAGAAGTTTATCAGCGATTACAAGCTACGACAGCATGCATTCCATGGATGCCAGTTCGGTCTCAAAGGATTGAGCGGTAAACCCCTAAAGAAAGGATGGAAGATAGCTACCGATGTACCACAGCTTGCAACGCTTGATAACTACGTATGCAGTGGAAGCCATGTACATGAACAGTCAAGAGGTAAATCCTTAAAGCTTGCAGAGGAGTACACATTTGAGCTGACTGACATGTTGCACAATGCATTTTGTTCGCACACCGTAGAGCTTACACGGCCCAAGCCCATTCGTGCAGTCGCTTGCTATCCAGCACCTACCATGGCCCAGCCGGAACGTCACTACTCCGAGCACCAGCTGGAGATTCTTCGTGGGTGGGATACGCTATTTCAGCGGCTGCTGACGAGCTCCATCTTTGCTGACGTCGGTCAAGACCAGGGAGCACAAGAAATGGCTCTTGGTTTGGCTCACGACCACACGGCGCAATCCGTTGTCGACACGTGGCGTGAGAGCTATGAGTGTGTTCAACACATTCTGAACCCATTCATTGAGGCCAAGCGAAGCAGCCTAGCCTATCATCGCCCGCCGTCAGCAGTGACAGGCCCAGTGTACCAAGTGCTGATCAGCGACAGTACACTGGCCATGGTATCAGGCGGAAAGAAGACCCGCCAACGCCATGATTTGGAGCGAGCCTTTCATGACAATCGATGCCGGCATGTGCTACAATTTCACCACGAAATGCATTGGGGTGCCGAGCTGCGGACGCTCATCAAACGCGCGATCATTTGCGCAAGAGCCATCCGCAAGGATGTGCCCGATGCCCGAATCTATGTGAACGTGGTGTGGGCCGGCAACGAGCTTGTGGGCGAGAACGGGATCGTGTCTACCAACAGATATCCCTATACAGAGGCAAAGGGCGACCCACTCAAAATTGAAGCCGACACCAAGAGGCACTTGACTTGGTACGTCGAGCAGGGTCGAAAAGCTGGATGCAATGTCCTAGCCGTGTCGTGTATCCCAAATGCAAGCATCTATGAGCTGCATAGCATTTACACGCACTTCGGCAGGGACATCAAGCGCTGGTTCAGAGAGACCTTTGCGGAACCGGACGTCGTGATCATCGATCTGGATCCGCTTTTGTGGCAGATGGAGTTGAAGGATCAGTTTCACATGACGTTTTGTGACAAAAATCAGTCACGGGTCCTAAGCTGGTTTAATGCCAACTTTTACATCCTCCATCTATCAGCCATTCTCTCGCCCCACCTCAATGGGATGAACGAGGCCAACAGCGGAACGGGAAGAGAGACCTACGTGTGCTAGACGCGAGTCTAAGCCCGTTCACGCCGGCCAGTGAGGAGTACAGACAAGCTGTCATCGATGTGATCCACCGACGAGAGGAAAATAGGAAGCGCATTGAAGCAGCCTCAAGGCCATTGACCGTCGAAGGGGTCCGCCGTGAGCAACCCGATCTCGACGAGTATTTGGAAGAGGATGAGATCATGGAGCTCCCTATTGCTGTGGCCACCAAGACAGATGATCCGATGAATGACGATGACGCTCCACCTGTGATGATCGCCCGCACTGCAGTGAAGGAGGAAAGTGATGATGAAGAGGAGCCCGCGCCAGAAGCCGAAGCTGCGCACTCTGTGCAGCCATCACCGGCTAGCCCAAAGGCAAAGGCAATGCCCTCGGCTTCATCCGCTCCTAAGAAGGAGAGCCTTCGTGCGGGGCGCATCACGAAGGAAGAGTGGGAGACGATGCTCCTCGACAGCCAGTTCGAGGAGACGTACATCGTCAACCACCACCTGTCAGGTCAGGCCGATTATCGGTACACCGAGGTGGAGGATGTTCACGGCAAGGTCGTGCCTGGTGTGATCGTCGACGGCCACCCTTATGAACTCATACTCATAAGTGGATGGAGCTTCGAACCACCTCCCCGATGGTATCGCCTACCACAATGGCTCAAAAGCCACCTGACCAGAGCCTCCGGCATCCTGCGTGGGAATATTACCACCAACGACTGGGACACTCAGCACGATGAGGATCGATTTCTCGATCTGAACCAGTTCGTTAGCGCACTCTTTGCAGAGCTGCCCGAGGCCAAGATGAAGGTAACAGATCTCACGCATATGGGGAAGCTCGATAACAAGGACCGCTTTGAGTACCTTGCCATTGCTGGCTATCATCGAGCGACAGCGATCAATCAGACCTATTGGCCGCTGAAGATCCGCGCGGCATCAGGTCACAACAATCAGTTCATCCGATCGGAGAGTGACCTCTTCTTCAATGCAGACGTTATCTACGTCAGGCACCAGGATGCCGGAAGAGACCTTTCCAGCTTCCGTGGCACTGGTGTGCCGGTGATGGAAAGCATTGAAGACGTTCCCGCCATGGCCTACCACCGCACGTTTCATGCCGCAATCAAAGGAATACAACAAGACGGCCTACTTGTTGGCGGTGGAGCCCGGCGCAATTCCGGCAGAGCCCACATATATACTTGGCACGGAGTCAGATCTGCCAGAATGAAGTGGTGCCAGGGAACAGAAGGTTGAACCCGATTGAGGTGGTGATTGCTCTGCGTGAAGCAGTAGCCGACGGCCTGATCTGCTTTACCACCAAATCCGGTGCCGTGCTGTCGCCCTACAACATTTCGAGCGCATATATCGTCCACATTCGGGATACCGAGAAGGACATTATCCTCTGGTCAAGGTCCAATGCGACGAGAGCCGTTCCCAAAGCGCAGCAAGCCTCCCGCGAGGGAGTGCCCTCGACTGCGCCAGCGGCAAGTTCAGCAGGAAGCGCTGACGTCGTGATGGAACCAGTACCGACCCAAAAGAGGGAGCGCCCGGAAGGTGAAGAGCCAGAAGCCGAGGAAGACGTGGAGGTCATTGTCCCAGAACCGCCTCAGGAAGCTCAGCGAGAAAACATCCCCACTGAGGAAGTCATGTGCCCAGGATGTGGTGCAAACCTCGTCAGTGGCACGATTGTGTGCCCTGCATGCAATACGAACATCACGGGCACGTCCGAGGTGAAGCGTGGCATCCTCGCGAAGAGAAGGGAGCTGCTCAACAAGCTCGGCTACAAGTATCTTGATGCTGACACCATCGAGAGAATCGGCAGCCAGAGCAAGCAGTTCCGCGAGGAATCTGCCCGAGGCAATCGCAGCCCTGAAGGCGACTACGTCGGAACTGCAAGGCAGCAGTTGAAGAGAGCCATCGGCCTAGGATATACATCCATGGCTGACCGCTACGAAAACGACGTGCAGTTTGTGGAGCGGATGACCGAGCACAACATCACATTGCTCGACATTCAACTGCGAGACATAGTGGCACATGGTCATCTCCCTATGCCTCCACGCACCCGTGCTCAAGTTGATCTTGGAGTGGGTATGCGGACCGCAAACGACCTGGATTTCGCAAAACTGATGTATGTGGATGAAGACATTGCGGACATCACGAGCAGCGACCCAGGTCTCTTGGAACGCTTCGAACACTCTCATTGGGTGATCATCTGGCAGCGTGAGCTCTATTCGCTCAAGGAGTTCCAGGACCTCTGCGATCACCGCAAGACCCGTGGCAAAGGTACCAGTTTGCTGACCTTTACCTGTGTCATGGAGATCGTTGAGACACCATCCATGAGAGAGCTTCACGAAACCATTGACAGCTCATTGCCAGTCGCTCAACAGCTTGTGCAAAACAAGCGTCATCAAAGTGAACGAGCAGCTGAAAGGAATGCAGCCAAGGGCCGTGGAAAGGCCAGCAGAGCACATGTCGCTGCCTCTGTACGCAATGCTCACGCTGTTGCCCCAAAGACACCGCCAAAGGCTGCACCTAGCCAGAGGGCTACTCCATCAGCTGAACCGGAAGGCGAAAGTTCACCTAGTGCTGGCTACAATGCGATTGGCCAGATTGACATTCGCCAGATGCCTACGGCGAAATTCCCACCAAGTCCGCCAACTACCTTGCAGCACCCACCTGCACCAAAGACGCCACCGATCCCTTCACCAGCATCTACCACAACATCGAAGTCCGTGCCTGTGAGAGATGCAAGAGAGGGAGCTCTCCGCACAGCTCGCACTGCTGCCCGAGAGTATCGAGATGGCGATCGCTGGGGGTACTACACCTTCTATCAAGGGCAGTGGTGGACGCGTGACTACTATGGACGGTGGTCAACTGGGAACTGGCGATCCTACTAAATTCGAGCTGCATGCATGCATTCAAAGCGTGTGCCATAGAGTGATCTTTAAAGGAAGATTCACGCTGGCATCACGGCTTAGCCCGATCATAGCTGCTAATTCGCGCGTCGCTTGCGAAAGCAGAGGGGGGTGTTGAAATACATCACCTAAAGCTAAGCTTTTACGCACCATGCCAAT
>CAXAMN010025084.1:727044-780972 GCA_963970005.1 Durusdinium trenchii | reverse complement strand
TGCATTAAAATTGGAGTGCACTTTTATATATAACATCTATATATACACCATCCCCCTAAATCTCCATGCAGATATCAACCTCAAGTATGAAACTTTCTGGGTCACTCAAAAAGGGTGATCCAGAATCCAGATTGAAACTTCAACGTGGCTGTTTTGCAAATATCCCTTGCAAGTGCGAGAGCCTTTGCATGTTTCCTGGCAAGCCGGAACCCTTCCCGATAAAGAGGTGTTAATGGTGCGCCAAAATTTGGTTGTTCAGAATTATATCAAACGGAAAGTTATATTTTTGTTCATCAAACAGTGTGGTCACACTATATGGTTAAGGGCCGGTGTCTAATCGAGGTGTCGCGTGGTCGTGTGTGACTATATACATTCATGCCTATCGAATTATCCGAAGTGCATTTGGACTGCGCAGGCTCGCAACATCTGGTTGGCCACGGCGGGTGCTTGTCGCGACTGCCCTCTCGTATAGTGGTGCCGTGCACATTTTCGGACATGGCAGTCACTTTTCCTGGCAGCGCAAGGGAGAGCTCGTGTTTTGGTGGTCTATATAAAGTATATAAAGTCGACTTTTCGTGACAGGTGCAAGGGATCGGAGCAGTGTTACTTCGAAATGCAGATTTCGTGGCAGGCGCAGCACTTTGGATATGGCGGTGATCTTCGATGCGCTCTAACTTCGTGGCAGGTGCAGTGAATCGTGACTTTTCAAGTCGGGGGAAGTCTCACGAGAAAGCTGACTTGGTCGGTTGGAGGGTAAGCGAGTGGACTCTCGTGCGACGCTCTTGTGCGACACTCTTGTGGAACACTCTTGCAGGACACTCTTGTGCGTCTCGAAACTTGTATATATGATCTATGCGCACAAGTTCGCTTGGTTGCGCTTGAGCTTGGATCGAAATCTTCCGCACTTCAGCACAAATGAGAGCCTGCAGGCTGTGTGCATTCGCTCGAGCAACCTGATCAATCTATATACGGCCTGCCCGCTACAATATGCGGAGTGATCAAGGAGGCTCCGGCAGATGGTGGCGCATGGAGTGCACTATAGAGCTTTCGAAGCAGAAGAACTCCAAGGGCACTCAAGAACGCTTGAATGTGGAGTTGCTGGGCGAGGTGGGTAACCCCCCCCAGCGAACTAATGACCGCACTTTCATCCTCGCCTGCCGAAGATGATGAAGAGGCAACATCAGGAGACTTGAGATGCACCTTCCTGGGAGCAATCCTTGAGCGAGGTAACGTCAGCGGCATCCTCGATCAAACCTTCTATATTTTGGAGAAGACCGATGAGAAGAAACCTATTTGGATTTATATTTGGCTATATATTCGCACGCCTGGCGACGCCGACCCAATCTTGATGCGGTTTGGATTGTCCATATTGTTTTATAGATAAAACCAAATCAACCCGGTTCAACCCAAAGAACATTTGTTGAAGCGAGTGTCAGGACAAACCCCCAACAAAAATGCCATTGAACCAGGAGAGAGGGTCCCAGAACCAATCTTGAGAATATATATACACACACCCATTGCAGATGAGGCTCTGGGTTGATTTGAGCTCTTTCGATCCTTGGTAGCCTCCACTCTTGGTCCGCACAGTGGTTTTTTACTGTGCATCTCTCCCGGTCCTGCTTCAAAAGTTTGCCTTTGTTGAGTAGACCTATTTTTTTAGAATTGCTAAACGCTTTTGTTCTTTTCGGTGAGCCACTGTTGTAATGGCACATCCACCAAGAAACTTTGTATACCTTAGGCCAATGAATCAAAGCTGATGAGTGAATTGAATGTTCACTCTTGGAACCAAACATTTGTCGACACATGGTTAAAGAACCCGATTGGTGCAGCTGAATGACTTTCAGCTGGCGGCACATGAACCTAAAGCGACAGTAGAACTCCATCAGGCTTGAACCTGGCTGTTCCACCATGAACGTTGTTCCTCTCACTGCCGCCAGGAAATTCAGACAGACCGTCCTGCAGCAGCAGTCAAGGCAGGATTCCGGAGTTGCGGGGGAGTCAGGGTGAACCTAAATGCGATAAATTGAAGACAAGAAATCACTGGAACCAACGTGGCCCCAATCAAACTGGGTCCTGGAGCACGTGCAGTTGCTCCAAAACACAGAAGGCTTCCGAACATCCCCTTCTGCGTGGATTCGACATCTTCGGGATGTTCCTAAATTGATCGACACCCAAGTTGAGCATACTGTAGCATACAGGGATACGCACGAGTTCTCTTCTGCCTGAAGTAGCATCCAGATTCCTAGCCTCAGTCACCACACGTGTCCGCCCCCATCAAATTCTTCACAAAAAAACAGCCTATACCATGCACGCACCAAGTATATATAAGCCCCTTGAGTATGGGACGCTAAGCCAGCACTCGTCAGTATGTCGTGAGGATTCGTCTTGTGTTTCGATGAAAGGTTCTTGCCGTAGTCGATGTCGGTAGCTACTGTTCGGGGATATCTCTGAGACACTGCCTTGGACACCTCCGCTTGCCCGGCGTAGTACTCCAGGAAGTTGAGCTGTTGCTCCTGCGTAAATGGGTGAAGAGATTATGCGTCCATGTTTGTTTTTTCTTTTGCAATATTTTATATATTTGTTTTTTGGCGCAATCTGGCAAACATTACAACCCCACGTCGTCACATCATATCTCTGCTCGGGTCCCCAAACCACGTCCTCAGGTAGACTTGGCAAGTTCGCTGAGAAGTGCACCAAGATGACGCAGGTCACAAAGGCCTTTACCGATTCGAGTAACCCAGGGGGGCTTCAACCAGGTACAAGTTCAGAAGAGTTTGGGAAACATGTTCCAAGAGTTTTTGATATGGTGTTCAATCTGCGTGTTTGTTTGCAAATTGTTCAATCATTATCTCACTGCGTGGGTGAAAGTCATTATGATCGAGGGATCAAGGTCCAGCCTTAGGCACATTGTAAGCCAGCAGCGATTTGACAATATGGTCAATGTTTGCTGCCATGAACGAGGGCGTTGCAAAAGCCTTTTGCCTATTGGATTGGTATCCCAGTCGGGTCCCACCCACACTTGATCCCTGCGGAGAATTTCGAAGTAAAGTGCTTTCACTTCCAACCGCCCCCGCAATTGACCGTGTGTGTATATGCAGAATGTTTTTAGATTTGTTTAGAGGCTTCACACATACGCAGAGTGTCGATATAGAGAGGTTTGCTCCGTTGCCATGTTGACAGGGTGTGAACCATACGATCTTCCACATACATATATACTCCCTTTCTTCCCAACTTTACACCAGCCGGGCACAGTGGGTGGGGGAAGCGTACCGCTCAAGAACGAAGGGTCGTCCCCCTTCCGCTTCGTGCACCATCGTTGGAGTTGTCGAGCACGTGGCCTGGCACGCGGGAAATTTCAGAATTGCTTTAAACATCCAAAGGCAAACATAAGGCTCTCATGGTTGAGCACGGTTTCCACCCCAAAGATTTGAGGGTGATATTGAGCAAATGTGGAAAACCTTGCCTGTATAATAATTGTGGGCTACAATTGCCGAAGACAAACAATTGTTCCGCAAAAAAACACCGCTCCTTTTCATCACACCCCACGCTGCAAAGACATGACAACGGCCTGGGACCACACGATTCAAGGCCGCTCTAAGGCTTCCAGGACAACTGTCATGTAGACCCATGAAGGACAGATTTTCTTCCTCCATCCAAAATCCTTCAGAAAGTGTTTCAGGAGCTGCACTCCTACAAACTGCTTGCCACTTTGGGGAAGATGGAAAAGGTTTGTGTATAGGGTTGATGTGTTTTTACGAGCTGCATCGTATAGGCACATGAGGTGGTTTTATGTTCCATGCTCCTGCAAACATTGGAACCATGGCTTGCCTCAAGCAAGCGATATACACCCCCTAAGCACTTGCAAACTTCTGCATGGCAGCCGTTTGCGAGGCTTTCAACATGAGCTTGATATCCTCCAAGGCCGGATCCGAGGGATCAAGTGGTGATTCATAGTCATGTAGCCTGCTGACCTGAAGTGGCAAACGATTCGTCCTCAAATTGTTGTTGGGGTATACAAAACGTATGTCAAAAAAGTAAAGGGATCAGATATGCAACTTTCTCAGGTGTCTCAGGACTTGACAAATGCCGTAGCCACCGCAAGGTTCACATATGCACATGGACCACCGGAAAAGTAGGCAAACTGGCTGTTAGCGCCTTTGGTGGTTGGGCCCCTTACACCCACAGCACCCAGCGGTTGCCCTCTCCTGTGCCAGTAGGGTACTTTCGTGTATTCATCCGAATGGTTCTCGGTCAGTGCTTGGACATCCGCCGAATGGCAGTCACACTTTGCACCAAATTGGCACTCCACATAAATTGCTTCCAGTTCAGCTTGCAAGGCTTCGTCAGGCTCGATTTCAGAGTTCTTGGGCTTGGCATTCTTGCTTCCCTTGGGCTTCGAGCTTGACTTCGCCTTTGCCTTTGGGCTGGCCTTTGTGCCTTTATGGTTCTGCGCAGGTTTCTCTTTTGAACCCTTGGGCTTCGGCCCCTTTTTTCTTTGAATCCTTTGGCTCCTTTTCCTTTGAAGCCTTGCCTTTGGACCCGGTGGATGTGGCGGCAGTGCTTGGCTCAGCTTTTGGCGGCGATGGTTTCTTGGCCTTCTTGGCCTTCTTGGCTGAAGGCTGAGCATCACTGCCGGCTGCCGGGCTTTGCTCTGCGAAGCGAAGCCGTTTTGCTTGCAAGACTCTTTTGGCCTTTGCTTTCCGTTGTGCGGTTTTTTTGGCTCGAGACTTTCGCTTGCTAGCTTTGCCCTTTGACTTTCGTTTGGCTCCTTTCGCCTTCACTGACGGTTCATTTTCTTTGTTCTGTTTTTTCTCTTCTTTCTTTTCCTTCAAGACCCTTTTCGTTTGAAATTGGCCACGACGAGTCAGTGTAGCATGGCTGGGAACTTCTGGTAGCTCAGACTCCTGGGTGAAACCATGCAGCGGACACGAGTGGGTGGGAATATAAACCCCCACAGAACCCGCATGCAAAGAACATGTTTGATATATTTTTGCACCCCTCTCCTGTCCATGTTTGATCCTTTCCTCCATGTCAGACATCCACTTGAGCTGCTTCTGCATGTAGTCAGTGTGGGCGAACTGATCCCCTGGAATGGGAAGTTGGGTTTCCGCAGCATCATCACCAAACGGGAGGGTCTCAAGAATGATGATTGGATGAGAAGAACCTTGGCAGTCCCCTATACTTTCAACAACTTGCAGTAGATATGTTTGTATATAGGTTGACCCAAACAAACATCCTTGATGGACAACCTTATTTATAATCATGAAGCAACATCTTGCCAGTCAATCTCATTAATTGGATCCAGTTGCCTCCAAGCGCAGGAAGATCCTTTGGATCACCGGTCTTCGACTCTTTGGGCTGGGAACCAAGCTTCCTGGGATTGCGTCAGCCGAAAATACGAAAAGAGTTTAGTTCTGGTCTGTTGATCATATATTGTGCCCCAAAGACTATTCAGTGGTATACCAGTTGGACATGGCCATGTGCAAACCAAGAAAGCCTTTTTATGGCAATGATCGGGTCACCCAGATTTCAGCTTCTCAATTTGGTCCAGAAGTTGTTGCACATGGTGGCGAAGTGCAAGTTGATCCTCTGCTGTTGTGGGAACCTCCTCGGCCTCCTCATCTGACACGTCAATGATGGCAGGATCCTGCAAGCCACCAGAAGGTATATGCAATTGACCAGAAGGTGTGACACATGGAGGTCTAACTTCAAAAACTTCAAAAAATGTTTGCAACCTTATATACAAGATTTGAACCCCACAGAGAGAAACACACACAACGCGATCCCCACTGTATATATAATGTGTCCTTGGGAGCAGGATGCTCAGGCTCGATGGGAGTGCTAGGCTTGGCAGCATTGGGACACCCCTCACCATTCTCGATGGCATTTGGGATATTCTTGTCTGCTGAAGCCTCACCAAAGTCATGACCATCATTTGGAAAAAGGAGTTGAGATTGGTACTCTTCGAACGTTTGGGTAAGATCGCGTGGCTCTGGTGCTTCGGGCACTGGCTCTTCGGGCGGTGCCTCATGAACTGGCTCATGAACTGGCTCTGAAACAGCTGCACCGAGTGGTGGCCCCCCCTGGCGCCGCCAGACTGTCAGTAGGCAAGCGGGCTTTCTCAACAACTGCATCCACGTGGCTTTCCTGCCACAAAAAAGGGCTGATGACATGGAAAGCAAATTTTGAGCACATGAACTGTTTGAACAAAATCTTGCATGACTTTATGCACATTTGTTTGAACCCATGCACCTTTCCCCTGTACAACCCACATTGCTGGAAAACGGTTCCACCACTCACCACACATTTTGTTCGTGCATTTCATCACACCAAGTCCTGGGTAACACAGGGAATGTCTTCGCCGAGGTCTCTCAGCAAACAGCGAAGCTCCACGTCCTGGCAAAGGCTGTTGGGAGAGGTGTTGGGATCGTGGACAATTTTGGGGTATAGAAATTTGTGGGGTTGAGTGAAAACTCGAATCTGAATACTGTTTTGTCCCCCTGTCCTTGGGATACTTGCCTTTCCAGGTCAGACTCTTGAGCAGGGACAAGAGTCTTCTTACTGCCCAGCTCTCATGATAGATGCGGTCGCCAGCGATGGGAACTTTAGCCTTCATGAAGAGGGAGCGCACCTCCTCCATGACTCCATCAATCATGGGTAGAGTACACTCATTGGCTGCCATCAGCTTGCAAACGGGTGCAAGAATGGGAGAATTCATTCTCACATTCTGAATGCTCCTGACTACAGTCTGGTCTGTGAGTTTTCCTTCTGTCGGATCCCAATGCATGCACAAGTTGCGGCCAGATCGGAGCCTGTTCCGAATATATTCATCATTGTCCCAGGACTGAGCTAACCCCTCCAAGGAATACCGTCCAACTCTTTCTGACCTTTCAGTCGATAGAGGTTCCTCGTCGACGTCATTGCCAGTGGTGGCTGGGTCAGTTGCCTCTCCCGCCACCATTGCCATCACCAGATATACAACTTCCGGGTCCCTCCACAAATCAAGCACAAACGGCTGCAGGCAGAAGATCTCCCTGAGCGGCGTGGGTGGGCGTGGGTGGAGCTGAGTGCATATTGAGGCTTTATGTATAAATCTTTCAATTTATAGATCATATATAGTTCGTGTAAACTCGTTCGATCAAAATCGCACGTTCTGATTTCAATGCCAACCATGCCGGATGCGCATTCAATGCCAAGATCTCAACATGGAACCCATGGCAGGCATGAACACAGCAGGTCTGTGGCGCTGGCGCACCTTCCCCTTCAAGATAAATGTTCTCATTGCACCAAAGGCTTTGTGGGTATTTGAGGGAGAGATACTCTTGGCCAATTTTGGACACAAACAAGGGCACTTTCCAGCTTTCAGCATGTTTCGATTATATAGATGTATCATGACGTATCCAACGAGGAAAAAATCAGAAATCGCTTGTGTTCTCAACACTTTTCCAATACTGTACGGTATAGTTGTGACCTATGGTCCAAGCTCCAACCAATGCCATAAATCGCTTGTAAATCGGCTGCTAACCAGTGAATGACAGCCAGCTTGATCAAAAGGCCGAGTTCAACCTGAAAGGCACAGGATCGCGGGATGATGGGTGTTGGAGGCACGAACGCATATTTACACTCCAGACTGATTTTTTTTCAGTCCAAGTCAAGAATAACTGGTAATCTGAGATTTGACTGATTATTATCAGTTCTCAGGAGTACTAGGTAAATAAAAAGGGTTCCACATCATAAAAATATTTTACCAGTTGCGGTGTGGCAGCTTTCAAGTGACATCACAGGAATATTCCAAAACTATAATGGTCCACATCTTGATGTTGACTGACTGGTGATCAATTTATATAACCACCCATATACAAAAATGATCAAAGATGCAACACAATTCACATTTTGGCATTTGTCGCATTCGGTCAATTGAATCAACCGTCACCATTCCCATGCTGTTGTTGAGGATTCCCCTGGTCTAGAAGTGGACCTCATTGAGACTGAGTCGATAAACTGTCTGGCATGCCAACAGGTAGCTCTCCCGCAGTCACAAGACTCTCGATGAGGGACTGCTGCAGAATCTGCGTAGGAAAGCAGTTTCTGCGTGGTCGATTAGGCAGCTTAGCTGCACAAGAACATCAAATGCGCGGCTGCTGCGGCTGCCATCGAAACTACGATTCTACATCACCCAGGCACTCCGTGCAACATGGACACAAATGACAATGTCTTTTGCAGATTTTAGATCCAACATCGATATGCCTAACACATTGACTCAACCATACATGATCGGTCTGAACGGGACCAGACCTGTCCCGTCGTGCTGTCGCGCTGTCTGTTCATCTCAGCCCTCAGGCCCTCGGGTCAGGTCCGCTCGGTCAACCAGCTGGGGCTCTTCTGCAACTGGCGGCCGAAGCGTTCGGCGTCGGCGTCGGCCCGGGCCGTGGTCTCCACCACGGGCGTTACGGGGAGACCGAGCGCGTGGTGCGTGGTGGTTGGACATGAAGTTGCTGCCAAAAGGGCATCCGTTAAAAGCTCCTTGAAGCATTCCATCGTTTCCTTGAGCCCATGGAGCTGGTTGGCGATCCCCCCCATCCCCCCCTTGTGCCAACTCCTAGGGTCCTAGGGTCCCTTCTGAAGTGATCACTACACTCCTTGCAATATTCATGGCTAGGTGGATGGCCCCGAGATCGAATGACCTGTTGTGAGGAAACGACGTCAGCGCTGTCCTCGTGCCAACGACACACGGGTCAAGGGATCATTGAGTGGTGCATGGGCTGCCAAATCCTTCCCATGCGACGTGCAACCATGTATTATATATATATAACCCACTACCAGGGGCCCTCAAAACCATGAAAAATAGAGGTTTTCATACACAAAAACCAGGTTTATTGTTGGGGAAAACCAGGTTTTGGATGCTTTATGGGGCCCCTGGTGTATTATATGATCCCTGATATAATTGGAAAGCAATCAAACATGAAACAACTATTTTGTGCGGTTGCTCCAACATAGAGGTCACTTCACCTCCAGATCGTGATCCATGTCACCCGACGTGTCACCCCGACGTCCGGCGCCTCGCCCGTGACCACCTTGGAGATCTGCAGGAAGTTCTTCGCGCGAGCGCAGAGCTCCACGACCCGCTCCTGCCGAGCTCGAGCGGATCGGAGGATGAGTCCAGGCGCGGTCGTGGCGCGAAACAAGCAGCTGTGGATTCTACGCTGGTCTACCAAGTCTACCAAACTATACCAAACTTCTAATGGTCTTGGAAGGCTTTCTGGTGGCTGAGGGGTAGGTAAATGACAAATCATCGGGACTATATAGCAGAGTAACATGACATTAAAAGCCACATATGGTATGACCAACTGTTCCGTCCCATGGATATGGCCTGAATGATCAAAGAAACCAGTGGCTGAGGATGGTAGAAGCTCTAATTGCAGCCGGGGTGGGAAGTTCTCCTCTGCAAAATAAAGGTTGACCCATTTCCTTCTTCTAAATTTGGAAGACCCAAAGTCCTCCCTACTTCTCGCATAACTTCCAAGCAACCGGTAACACATGCCTCTTCCCAAAGCAAGGTTTCATTGGCAAGTCTCTTCACATACTAGTAAACAAATGTGTGCGAAAGCCCTTCACATACCACTAGTAGTTTAAACCATGTTTGCAAACAACTGCTTGCACAAACCATGGTTTGGAGATGTGTCTTGCATCGGCTTCATCTCTCTCATCCTTCAAACCATCCAAACCTCTGTCGACTCCGCTAGCCTGATCCACCATGTCAGTGTCCTGGCGGGCCCCGTGGCCAACGCGACAGTGGAAGCTGCCCTGTGGAAGCAGACGATCAATGAAGCAAGAAAGCCTGTGTTCTGCCCTGTGGAAGCGACCGTTCTGCCCTGTGGAAGTCCAAAACACATCAAGAACTGACTGGTGACATTGGTCACTCCATTCAGCATGCTGACGAGCTCAACACATGGGCAACATACTGGCGACATGGTTACAGCACGTTGCCGCCGCCACGACATGGTTAAGTGTACTTACTTTACAAAGCAACAAAAACACATCCCAAGTATACACAGTACACCTCATACATAGAAAACCGAGTGCCCTCACCCGTCTTCCGGTATGCCATTAAAAGATTCCAAAGAAACACATCCAGGAATCCAGGAGGGGACATGAACCCCGGAAAAATACGTATATAAAACACACCCTCGGTCCATAATCATCCAAACATCACCCAAGTCGGCCTGGTCACTGGCCATCAAGTCTTCCACATGGGCGGTGAGCAGAATTCCAAAGGTCCGTAAGAACCTCTGTCTGGTCCAGGTTTCGGGGAGTGCGGAGCTTTGGAGGGGAGATGCAGACAGAACAAATGCTCATGATCAAATGATAGAAGTATACCTGGACCCTCCTGTCAGGGTGTCCAATGGACTACCCCACACTACCTATAGGCTTCCAAACAGGGCACCCCTTGGAGGGTCCTGGTATACATTGGGTCGATCCAATGACCAGTAACAGTGGATGATGATGGTTAGGTATCAGGCCTTGTTCCAAAGTAATGATCATTGTTGGCTGACTGGTACAGGAAATAGGACAAACCCGGTATATACATTTAAGTGCATACAGTATATACATCAGTATACATATACCGAAGGGTAGACTGACCGACCGGGCCACTGCTTTACATAGGGCTGCCTGGAATGCACTGGGTGATGGAGCTGGTTCTGAAGGCCGAATCTAGGAGAGAAAGAGGCTGTTCTCGGATGGGAGTAATATGGAATAAATATAAGAGATCAGCTAAGACAGCAACAAGTCTACAGGCGTTTTGGGAGGCTTCCCCACTTGACAGTACCTCGTGGTTTCTGACAAGTCACATGATGCACATGATGACTAGAGATATCCAAAAAGAAAAACAACAGCGCGCCTGACCAAATGAAAGACTTTCTGGAGAGTTCATCTGGCTGAAGTTCTGAATCTGATGCCATCAAATTACCCCAACAACCGTTGAGGAAGCCACATTTGGACCAACAAGGTGGGTCTGTAGATGGACTTGTTCGCAGCATGAAACTCAAAGGCTTTAACGAGGTTTCAAAAGGCATAAAGGGCATTTGCCTTGTTCTTCTCGCCAAAAACATCACTGTGCTCCCGGAAATGATTTTTGTTCCATGTTGTTTTCCCCATTTTGCCCATGGGCAAACAGGTGACGAACGCACTTCAAACTAGAATCACACCCCAATACGTTTTTTTCATGGAATGGTGAACACCCTGACCCCTGAGCGGTTTTGCTGGAAAAGAGTACCCCTGCAAACTAACATGGAACTTGACAAAGGACTCATCCATTTTCCTCTACGACTCCCATGGTTTTCACCTGTTTTCGCGATCAAATCTGCAGAAGGGTCAGGGCTCTCCAAAAAGCCACCGCAACTTGAGGGCCCTTTATGCCTACTCTGAAACCACTGTACAAGGTTCTCTACCTTTCCTGGGTCAAAGCACGCTGCACAGGAATCGCTCCAACTTCATCCAAGCTGCGCATAGGAATAGCCGCCGTTCTCGGTGACCAAGTTCACAAACTTCCCGGCGTCCACATGTGCATACAGGGCAGCACCTGATTACGCCAGGCCGTTTCAGACCCGAAACATACCAACAAAGGTTGAAGAACCCTATAGACTATCCTATAGGTACCCCTGTAGGGTCCTATAAGGTCACTTAACCTCTGTTGGTAGACACTACAAAACCGTTTTCTGGGTGACACATAGACACTGTAGGTTCACCAGCTGGGCCAGCTTTCCGTCCACTGTTTGATTAGTTTGGGATTACTTGCGCATGCCAAGTGGAGAAACGTCCAATCCCAACCCCACCTGCCAAACAGACTTTGCCGGTCTTCCATGCAGGGACTTCACCATGTAAAGACTATTCTTGGCACGGCCCAAGTAAAGGACATTCCTCTTGGGAGCTAAAGACCGATTTGAACATGGTCTGGGACTCCCAAGGTGTATGTTGCTTGTCCATCAGTCCACTTGACCCACGCCAAAAAACACAAAGGAAATCCCAGCTGCTGCCGCAGCAGGGGTGAGCTGGCTGGATGGGGCCCCTACACTACTTCTATACGTCTCCAGCCTCCAGCCCGCCACAGGCCCGTCAGTCGCCCATCCGGTGGCTGTGCCTTGTGCGGAGATGGTGCCACGATGCCACCATTGAGAGAACAGACTGATCTCACCTGAAGAAAGGCGGTGAAGTGGTCCACTTGCTCAAGAGATGGGTGGTGGGCCATGGCACCGAGCTAATTACGTGGGTTGACCAAAGAAAATGAACAGAAATGGACGACCTACAGGTCAAGGTCAACCTAGCCTGGTTCGGGGATGCGGGGTTGGACTCACAGCCAGCCATCTGGCTCATGGCACGCACGGCGACGAGACCAGGAGACCGGCACGACCGGCCCGGCACGACCCGGCGTCAAACGGTCACATGGAGCGCAGCGCCCAGGTTTTTGGGCCCCAAATGGCCCCCAAAGAGGTCGTTCCTCGTTGATGTCGAAAGAATTCTGGAAAGACCATGAGATCCTCTACACAAACAGGGAGAACGTGAATCAAAATCCGTCATCTTCCACTTCCATCGTTTCAAGGAGTCGTTCATCTTCAAGAAACCAAGGGGGCTAAGGCAGCTCCGGGCACTGGAGAATTATATAGTCTGGATGGAAACACAGCCCAGCTTTTGAGCTACTAGTATAGGCAAGGCATCAAACACGTTCGATCGAATCATCCGATGGAGGCCTTCTGCCGTCACCAAAACTTGAGGAGATGGGGGTGGACGAAAGGTAGCATGTCTGCGGCTGCTGCTGCTGGTTGCTTGGTCGTTGCTGCTGCCACTGGTGCCACTGCTGCTGCTTTCTGCTTTGCTGTGCTGCAACCGCTGCTTTTCTTTTGCTGCTGCCGCCGCCGCCACTGCTGCCGCTGCCGCTGCCGCCGCCGCCGCTGCTGGTTGCTGCTGCTGCTGCTGCTGCTGCTGCTGGTTGCTGCTGCTGATGGTTGCTGCTCCTGCTGGTTGCTGCTGCTGCTGCTGCTCCTGCTGGTTGCTGCTCCTGCTGGTTGCTGCTGCTGTTTGGCTGTTGCTGTTGCTGCTGCTACTTCTTGCTGGTTGCTGCTTTGCTGTCCCCCCCTCTTTCAATTTCGTCTGCGCAACCCCGAAAAAACTGAACGAAAACCAAGGGTTGTGGAGGCCAAACTTGTGTGAGCTTTGGTGCTTTGCTGTGCTGCAACTGCTGCTTTGCTGTTGCTGCTGCTGCCGCCGCCACTGCTGCTGCTCGTTTGCTGCTGCTGGTGCTGGTGCTACCTTTTTGCTTTGCTGCTGCTGCTTTGCTGGTTTGCTGCTGCTGCTGGCTGCTTGCTTCTGCTCAGATCACTACCAAATTCTCCGCGGCGCAGGGTGGAGTCGAATGGGGGAGGGGGGGGGCATTTAAAACCAACTCTTAAACGACCGAAATCAAGCACCGGACCACTTCACCACCCCCAATACATTATTGCTAAAGCAAAGACAACTCAGGTAGCGTAACCGCTACCTTTCCTGAAAACCCTAGGGCTCCTGACCAATCTCCTCAGGTTCAGTGGTTGGACCCCTCTGGCACCCACCCCAACCATCTTCGAAACGAAGGTAGTTGGAGCTGTAGGAGGAAAACAACTCAGAAGGTGGTTAGACCCCAATCATTTTCGACACAAAGGTAGTTGTGGGAAAAAAAAACGCACTGTCACGCCGAGCTGCAAAGCCATTGACCCTCCTGAATCTGATTCCCATGATCGGACCTCGTCGGGATGGTCTCCATGCGAAGAATGGGATGATTAGAAACAAACGATCAGAACGAAAGCAAACACGACTTAGTAATTCTATGCTCTATCATATCTATATGCATGGGAGAAGAAAAGCAGCAGTTACTGTCAATATAGTATAGTGTCAAAAGGAAGATCATGAGCCATCAACAAGTCATGAACTTTCACACGCCAGCAGTCACGTTCGACGGGGTGCGATCTAGTCGGGGTGCCCATCATCCACTCACTGGATGGGACGTGACTCAACACCACCCCTCTATGCCTCCTGGCACACAATAAACAGACTCTCTCTCTCTCTCTCAATCAACATACTCAACGTGACATGCGTTCCATCCCAGTGGCTTCCAGTCCTGAAGGCTCCCGGGAGCTCTCAGTCGGAACAAGGGGGTATGGAGCTCTCAGCTACAGCCTGCTGATCCCTGAGCCGTTTCCCCATCTGTTCATATTGAATGGGAAATCATTCCCGGAAGGTTATCCACTGACTAGGTGGGACAAAAATGGACTCCTAGACCCCATTAGACTCCTAGATCTTCAAATGCTTGGAGTCCTTTGCCAAAAGCCGACCCTCTGGACTGCAGGCTTCCAGTGGCTCCTGCCGATGTTCCCTCCCTTGATTCATGACGTTCATCTGGACGGTTGATTAAAAACATGTTGGCTGTTGGATGGCTTGACATCTGACTCTCGATTTATTTAGACTCCTCCATGTATAATATATATATATATAAATCATCGCGTTTCTTAATCCGAATCGGAGGGGACTATTCATCCAGGACATCGGATGTCCCTCGCGATCCAGCTATCGAGCTCCATCGATCCCAGCTACGGCTCCACCGAGCGACGGTCGTGCAAGGCGGTGCCGTGGGCGGCTGGCTAAGTTGGAGAGGACGTAGTCGTCGGAGTAGAACCTCCGAACACAGACCGGTGGGTGCTGGAGCGGGTTCCGAAGAAAGCCGAACGAACTGAAGGGGATTCTGAATGGTCACCACTAGAAGAATACTGTACTTGTTTGCTGGGACCTTTTGTTGGGGGATGGAGGATGTTCAAACCCTGACTGAGTGTATGGTGGTCAAATTGTCCTTCTCAAAAATCTAGCCCTTGATCTGTAGTTGTTTCATGTTGCTTCCGGTTTTCTTCCATGGAAGGATTTCAGGGGTTTTGCAAGTCTTCAAGGGGGGCAATGCAGTCCACTTCGGGCTTGGGAGTGTATGCGAATGTATGCGATCTTGGAGTTGACAATCTGACCCACTCCACTCTTCAACCAGAATTACCACTGTGTTTATCTGTTCATTCGACAGCTGTGACCGGGTTTCTCAGGCTGGTGACTTGGGCGGACAAACCACTTAGGGAAAGGAATCCCAAAACCCAAACATGATTTCCCTATTTTGAACGGAAGTTTGCCCATATGTTGAGTGCTTGGTGGTCCCAAGATGAGGTCACTCAGCTTCTAGGTGACGAGATCTCCTCAAAAGGTACTGTACACACTCCGAGGTGCACATCACATGGAAGTGGAACTCACCATCCATGAGACTTGAATCTTTGTCTACACTATCAAATTGCTTTAAAGATCAATCCATAAAGGATAGTCTGGATAATCTATAGATACTACAGATAAAAATCACAATGGTTATATAATATATAGTTATTGTATAAAATCATATGCAGTTGAAATACTAGTATATGAATTTATATGAAGGTTCCAGTCCCATGGATCCCCAAACATCTTCCACCGGTCCGGGCCACATGAGGCCGTGCGTGAGCACCACGGCTCCCTCGCAATCCTCGGGAGCCAGCTCGAGACAGGCGGCGAGGGAGACGTGAGTGCCAAGGTCACTGGTGTGACTTGTAGCGCTTATTTTCCATGGATGAAGTACGTATCTTGCAGTGTAGCGTTGTAGCGTTGTGCCAAGGTCACTTGTAGTCCATGGATGAAGTACGTATCTTGCAAGACTTGTTAGGACCATGGGGTAAATGTATCCAACTGTTTTTTTGGATGGTCTCGAGTCTGGGCATTCAATGTTGTGCCGATTCCATGTTTGCCCGCAAGACCTGGGCCAACCAGGTTTCTGCACCACTCCGGGCCGATTGCACATCTGGGGAGCAAAACATAAACACACCTTTCACCTTCTGGTCATGTTGGTGTTCGCTTGTCAATCGCATCTGACGGCTTAAGGATGCTTAAAGGCGTGAAAGCAACGGAATCAAACAGCGCGTTCAGCCCCTTTTCATCCTTTCTCCAGTCTCCATTAAAAAACTCAAAACAAATCGGACGTCCAACTGTCCAAAAAAGGATCGAACACCGCATGTTCCATGTCATGTCCCAGAATCGGTGCCGGCCAAGAAGACATCCTGCGACTTCGACGTGGCGCGCTCGGTGATGGCCAAGTGACCTGGCGAAAGGTGTTTCCCGTGGTCGTGCCGTTCCGGTCGTGGCCGAGGCGAGGTCTGGTCTGGAAGTGACAGCCCCCCCGCGTCTGGGTGCTCTCTGGAGAGAGGTACCATACTCAAGTATAGAAACTCAAAGGGGTCCAGTTACCACTATCACTATCTGGTTCCAAAGGCTAAACCTTAGATTGATTAGATCGAAATAGAAACCCTGGTTCCTGATATAGTGGCTGCCTGAGATCCACTAGGGTACAACGCTGAACGATCTTTTGACCAAACATCTGGGACACCGCGAGACATCGGAGATCCGCTGCAAGCATCTCCAGGCCGAGAGGCAAACGTTGATCAACAGCCAGGGGTTGTCCTTGAACGCGCTATACGCCCAGCACTTCCGCATCAGGAGAGGCTTGAACATCTCCTGCAAATGACGGTGCTGATGTGAAGGTCATGTGTGAATGATCAACATACCATGCCAAAACTGCATTTGCTAAGACAGGAGTTCGCTGAACATGGATGAAAGGATTTGGATGGTCCATCGAATAACGAGTAACAAGTTGTTATGTTGTACATGGCACCTTTGCCAAGTGACAAATTACATCAAATTACCATAATATGATACAGTAACGGCCTTAGGGGGGGTACAGCACCACACACACGTTCGACCACACCACGTTCGACCTGTCGCAAACCACATCGCTCCTCATGCACCTTTGCCCGAAGCCTGAAGTAGCGAGCGTTCAACGAAAAAGCCGTGGGCAACGAGCGTGTCCCAACACTCCATGATGTATGCAGTATCTTTTACATGCATTATCATGCATTGGCGCCTGAAACCTATCGGATGTATATAGGTGTATATGTTCAGTGTTTGTGAGGGCAAATGCTTATCAGAACCCTGCCAGTGGCGTTAGGACTCTAACACGAGGATTCTAGCCATGGGCGTGCTCTGCCTGCTCAGCGTTTGCACTTCTGTCCCCGCAAGAGTCACAGAACATCGGCTCACCATGTCACACTCTTTTGAGAGGAATAGCCATTTCTATTGGGTTCCTTATGCTAGTAGGTTGGAGGCCATCGCTAGTAGGTTGGAGGCCATTTCTATTAGGTTCCTTATCGCTCCACTAGGTTCCTTATCGCTCTATGCTATTAGGTTGGAGGCCATCGCTACTAGTTGGAAGCCATTTCTATTGGGTTCCTTCTTAGGTTCTGAATAGTTACAACTCACAAAACTGGACAAGCTCGTCTCTGCACCGGTGGATCCGCCTTTCCGGGGATGTCTGCAAAATTGCCACATCCTGCCGTACACACGTCTGCACTGTCTGGTCCAACAACGGTTAAAGGACTCCAGTGCTAAGTGTGTTAAAAGCAACAATTTCCTGTGTTTCAACGCGTCTTTTGGTGGCAAGTGCATCAAGTTTGTTCTATCCGTTTTGCCTGTCTGGGTGTCAGGTTCCATGTTTTATCTACTGCGGGATGACTATATATAAACATCTCCAACATTAAAAGCATGGGACATGAAACAGCTTGCAAATTTATTTTCCAAACAGCTGGCAATGGCAAACTCTGGGGTGATGATAAAAACAAAAATAACTACTGTATCACCCCCGTGTCAACTTGCACCCAGCCAGCTTGGCCAGCTGGTGAACCTAGTTGGAGCGCTGCGTACCCGTGGTCGTTGTAACCACTTCTCAGGGCCAAAGCGGCTGTGTTCCACCTCTCGTTGCGAGAAGCCACGCGTGGCCACCTGCTCCTCCACCCGCGCTGTTCCGGTCGTCACGGAACCACTGGCATCGAGCTGCCGGGAGATGCTGGGAGAGGTGACAATGCAGTCACATCAAAAAAGCGTACTGCGGGCCAATCCAATCGCCTTGGAAAGCTTTGGGGTGCTTTTGCAGTACCCCAGCTGGGGCAGGAGGGTGCGACGGGCTCCTGCACTACTGCTGCAGCTGAAAGTGCTGCGGGGGTTGATGTAAAATCTTGTGAACTGCGAGACGAGCCACTTGCAGGACCAGGAGAGTGCACAAAGGCCCCAGGCATTCATTCCCTTCAGCATCGGCCAGAGTTTCTTGGAGACTAGATCCAGAAAATCTGGAGGCCCTGGCACACGATCGAACGGCACCGCTTCTCAACAAACGGACTTCTGACTTCTGGGCATCTTGCTGATTGGATAGGTGGTGTTTTGTCGAAACCCAAAGCCTTTCAACACGATTGCCGCCTGACAGGACACCACGATGGACAATGGATTTACAAACTTATAGTGCAAAAAAAAACTATGAGTTCGGCCTATCCCGGCAGGCCTGAGATGTCAAGCCTTGCAAAGGACATGAGGATCTGCGGCATGTCATATTCCACCAACCTTTGCTTGCATCCGGTCAACTCGGCCGCCACAAGCGAAGGCTCTTCCACTGAATTCATGAAGTCGGTGTCCTTGGTCATGATTGATAGTGCTTCTCCCTTGGTTTGGCTATCGTATCCTATCACGCAACTATTGACCTGATGTATCAACGCCTGGTCATGAATAGACTGCAAGTCAACCATAACTTCCACAAAGTATGAACATACAAAATTAACTAGGCAATGGTCAAGTAGGCAGCATGCCCGCATAGTGCGAGACCCCAGCAAGCATTCGACATTTCTCGAGGTGGCGATTGCTGCAAAATGGAGAACATCCGCTGAGTCAACCCTGACACCAAATTCTGCACAAAAAGCTTGGAATCACTTGGAAGTTGCCCCACAGCCAAGATGGTGCTGGCTGCACCTTCTGCATTCATCTCCGGAATCACTGCTTCTGCTCTCTTGGCTAGACTCGGCAAAAAGTCCCTTAAACTAGGGGCCTCCCTGTGCAATTTGGAAGCTGACCAGAATATGTTCGCAACGCCTTGGGAGTCAATCTGCGCAATGATCTTAGTTGCTTGATTTACCAAGTTGGGCATCAGCAGCAAAAACTCCGGGGGTGTGTTTCGGAGCGTGGCTGCTGCCCAAATGATGTTGACAACATTCTGCTGATTCATGTTCATGACCACAGCTTCAGCCCGCTTCAACAAATCAGGGAGAACAGCGAGCAAGGCTGCCCCTCCAGTTTGTCTTTGAAGCTTGGCTGTGGCCCAAATACTGTTGCCTACGTGCTGCTCATCCATGGCTGCAACCTTGTCAGCCAACACTTCTGCAAGTAGCTCCAATTCATTCAACAGCTGTGGCACAGCCCCCGCCAACCTCGCTGCAGCCAACATAATGTTTGAAACTTCTTGCGGATTGAGCTCCTCTGCTACGTCCCTTAGTCTATATGTGACTGCATCATACTGCATACATGATTCTATGCAAGTTTGCTCTGGAGCTCAGAGCAAGCCCAAATGACATTGGCAACGTGTTGTCGGTCCATAAACAAGGCAGTGCAAGCCAGCCTCATTGAAATCTTCTTGCACTTTTGCCAAGTGCCGCTTGAAGTGTGTTCGACTTGAGAGCTTGGCGCTTGCCCAAAAAATATTTGCAGACGCCCGTGCACAGGAGCTACAATCTTGTTGCAATGACCGTTTCAAGATCCGGCGAGTATCTTGAATGAATTCGTCCAGGTAGGGATCTGAAACCACCTCTCGGGTGATGGAACGTTGCAAGCGTGCCATGGTACACCAAGCAGCTCCTACTGTGATCAAATTGTGGCTTGGGTTGCGGCGTTGACAGTGCAAGACTTGTAGCATTTCTGAGGCAGAAGCTGAACTTGTGACTCTTCGGTTGAATTCACCGCCTGATAAGTGCTCTGTTGAAGGCGGCTTGGCACTCAGTTGAGTGTGCCGTCGAGGAGCTGCATGAGCGAACTTGATCTCAAAACTGGTTGTCAGGAAACCACTGTCATACAGTGTGGGCCGTAGGAAGGCATGCAGCCCGGCCAAAACCAGAAGGAAAGCGCCATGTGTTGATTGCCTCATGATGGAGGATCCAACATGTTTGCTTCTCAGTCCCTCTGATGCTTCGCAGTGTTTAAGTTGATTGTCCCATGGCCTATGCATGTTTCAAATCAACATCATGTGAAGTTAATTGCTATTACAGCTGCGCTGTTCCCCAGGCACCCTTGAGGCTGAGACATGCATTCCGGCAACTCTGGTCAACAGTCAAACCTCTTGGCATCTGAAAGGACCTTTGGGATCTTCATTCATTTGGTGGATGGCATGTTGGCCTGTAAAGGGTCACTTAGCGACTCCAAAAAGGTAACCTTGAAAAGGCTGGACAATCAATTTCATTGGAATCTCTGCAGTTTTGATCCACCCATTTTCTGCGTAAACGATCCTGATCTGGGCACGTGTAAAGACGTACAAAAAACAACTGTCGCTGGTCAGGCGGTCAAAGCTGCATAGAGGGACAAAGCAAGGCGAAGCTAAGCCAACTACTCAGATTCTGATGACATATCATATCCACTATTCACTCCCAATTGAACTACTGAGATGCAATCCTTAAATGGATATGTCATGGATATGTCATGCAATCAAAATGCAGTCCTTCAAGTATGCCGCCACATTCTCCATTTATAAAGCAAGAGTATATACAGTAGCAAATTTTGAAGGGCGTGCTTGCTACAGTACGGAAAGCTGCCATACAAACAGGCATGCGCTTGGAAAACTGTTGTCGTCGGCCAGCTTACAAACCATGCGCTTTGGTTCTTAGTTTGCAACCATGACAATGTTTGAGTTTGGGCCCACGCAGACGCGCCCTGCCATCCACTTCAAAGATCTTCGAAGGCATTCCTCCAAAATCATTACATGGCCTGCTAAGAGTGGACTCATGGGATACCTGGAGCCACTCAGCTGTAGCTTCAGCCACTCAGCTGCTCCCAACTGGTCCGATAATCGGAGTGCACCACACACAATACCGTCCGAATACCACCCGGTTTTCCCGGAAAAGCGCGATCGGCTCCTGCTCGAAGATGGTGGCCGAATCCGCCTTCTCGTGATAGGCGTTCAAACAAAGCTTCAGGAGCCGCGCGGGCAAGCGTCCTGAGCATCGACAGTCGGCTGCCACGGTGTCCTGCACACAGTGGTTGGGATGATGTTTCGCTCCGAAGAAGGGGCGGCATACACAGGAGTGCGGGCTTGTGCCATACCCAAACAACCCGTGATCCATGTATAGAATACATGCATACACGATCCTATACTACATGATCCTACGTACATTGACCGTTGAAACCAGCCCAATGTAGGCATCCATTCCATACATGGAATGTTTGGGATGGACAACGCACAGCCCCCACCAAAGACTTCTGCACGCCTCCCCCCCAAAAAGAACAATGTGAAGTCTAGCCCACCTTCTGGGGCCAAATGGTGCCTCCACCGCCGCCGGTTGACCGGTTGGGCGTGTGGACATGACACAAGGTAGCCATACAAGGAATGGAGCCGTATGGTCTTCTCCGGAGCGCCATGCGCTCGGGGCAAAACAGGAAGTAACTGAGACTCGCAAAAGATCTCAGAGATCTGTCATGATCCTCACATATCCGATCCGTGCATATCTACCCCTACTCAAGTTGCGAAGCTCGGACGCAAAGTCACGGCCTTGCCGGAACATCACGGAACTCGCGCTGTGCTCCTCATCCCTCCCGGTGGAACATCGCATGTAGGTGTGTGTGTGTGACGTTTTTCCAATCATGACACAGCTAACAGCTGTAGCTGGTTATAGTGATAGTACTCCAACAAACAGAGAAACAAACCATCCCTCCCGGTGGTCTTCAGCTCAATGATCAGCAATTACCACGCACCGCACGTTCGATCTCACTGCCCAGTGGCGTTCCACGAAGAACTGCCGGAGCTTGGCCTGGCACCGGGAGCTTGGCGGTGTTCGTGCCTGTCCGGGTTTCCCCAAGCTAAGGGGATTTAGTAGATGATTGAGTCGTAGTCCCCGAGCTGAACCGAAGGGGCTTACGAGCTAAATGGGCTAAAATGGACTAAGGGTCCAAGAGTATACTCATACACCAAAGGAAGGTGTAGGTCGGTCACATTTTGAGCAGCAGTTCCCTGAAGTCATGAGACATATTCCTGGGATGCCAAACGAGCCCAAGGAGGGTAGGGTGATTCCATCAGGAGCCTCGACGACTCGAACCGACGCTTAAGTTGTTGGGTATCTGTTGGTTGGCCGAAATGGTCCACCAATGGTAGCATTCCATATCCCTAAACCCCATAAGCAACCAATATGGCTGTGGGTTCAGGGCACCAGTGATACCTTGGTTGACCTATACCTGGAAGACCTGGAAGGTCTTGGTGTACTGGTCAAGCTGAAGGTTTCGACCCATCCCCATTCCAACTCACTGCCTGGACCCATCCCATCCTAAGTCACACTGGACTTCACCCGGTCCGCTGGTCCCACTCTCCGCCTCTTGGGTCAAAGAGCTCACCCGGACAGCTCTCAGGGCATTCACCGTGTTGGTGACGCCCGTGATGAACGACGAAAGCCTCGCTCTGTCGGCCGACTACGCGCGGGTTTTTTTTAAGGTGTCAACCTGGGAAGATAATCCAATCAAACTGGATTCAAATGGAGTGTCTGGGGATTGTTTGTAAGGGAGTTCTCTCTCTCTCTCTCTCTCTCGCTCGTGTTTGTTTTTTTGTGCCGAGACCAGTTGCGACTGCTGGGAAACTGCGAGCAGTATCGTCTCAGAACTATACCGGGTTCTTATATGTCTTATAATGTTTACCGTGTTCAAGTAAACTGTTCACAAACGATGTTCAAACGTTGGTAGTTTGGGGACTATGTCAAACATTGGATGGTGCCCAAACTTATGCAGGAATTAGGAACACAGGTCCAGGTGAAAATGGGTGAGAATTTGGTCCCTCCGGAACACTCCCAAGGTCCATGAATGGGCCTGAAACATTGAACACCAAGCACGGTCTGGATCAAACAACACCGGCCACAAGTGTACCCACCCCTTGGGCCCTTGCGCTCAGCGCCCGGTCGCTGGAAGGAGCCCGAAAGTGTGTGACCGGTACGGGTTGACGTTGAAAACACATCTGGTTGATGGTTTCAACTCAGTATTATATATATGTGAGTCAGTGGGATCAATCATCTCAAGTATAGCTTGAACATAAACTTCAACCACCAGCTTGAAAATAACTAAAGACTGCGTGGCTGACGGATATTTAGGTCGGTGGTTTCAAGGATGAACATGAATATAATATCTGAAGCCATCACCCAACCATCGCTGAATCCGCCAACCCGCCGTGCACGCTGCATTGTTCCTTCTGAGCACCCGGACACTCCGAACCTCGTGGCCCAGGCTGAGGGCGAAAGAACATGGTAGCCCAATGCTGCATGGCTCCCCCACCAAACCATAGTAGGTTGACATGGCTGTGGAAACCTGGAACCCATTTCACCCTGGCAGGTTGAAATTCTTGGGTTCCTTCCTCCATTCTGTTGATCTTCTGTGGTCAACCAAGGGCCCCCGGTTCGTTCCCCACAGCCACATAGAGGAAACTGTTCCTTTTCAGGGGTCTATCCAACCTCCTCTCAAAAGGAAAAAACGGATTAGAAGCCGCTAAGGGGAACTCTTAGCCGCTGTGCTCAAAAGGAATTTTAACAATGGGATATGTTCCATGCCCCGTCCCTCTAGGCTAATGTCAGTCCCAGGAAGCGATCCGAACAGCCGATACCACGCAGCCAATGTAGACAGCATGCGCCCCTCCAACAAGTGGCCTTTGATGGGTCTGCGACCAACAAACTCTTGGGCTCCAATCCCCTTCTAAGAAGGTGGTTGGGGTGGGTTTGGGGGGGTAGGGGTGCAGGTCTGAACAACTCAAATCATGTTTCCCTAAAGTGGATTGAGCGCCAAGTTTGATGGTTCATATGGAGCCCCATCTGTCTAATTCACTTGGGGCGAACCTACTTTGAAACCACTGTAAGGGCCAAAACAACTCCAGCCCCACCTCAAAACCGGACGACTTCGACCTGGAAAATTAATTCCCCCTCCAAACCTCACGGGTCAACCAAACGCATCGTTCCCGCTCGAACGGCGGCGGGTCGTACAACCAGCCCCAAGCGGCGAGAGCAGCACCGCCAGGATGGCATACAATCGCTCCAGCGCATGGACCGGAGAGATGTTGGTCGTGGAGGGAAGGAACCTCACCCGGGTGGGACCCACGGCTCCACGCTCTGTCCGTGTCCTTGCCGGAAAAAAGGAACAGGAACGCCTTCTTCTGTACTCTGCTGCTGCTACGAGTGCGTGTTTGCAGGGCCGTGCCATGAAGGTATTTCAATACAACATGTCTTGTGCCTTCCCTTGTAATCTCATCCCTGCTCCGTTTCAAGTCAGTGAGTGTGTGGGTGCGTGCGTATCTAAGGCCATTTTAATGATCCTGTGTTCTCAACAATGGCTTAGAACAAAATATGTTTTGGGCATGACTTGGTCGGTATAATCAATGTAAACATCATGTCGTTATTCTGTGGGCATACTGTATGCCGTACTGAGATCATATTGTGTCAGCAAATAGCTCACAGCATCTCACATTTCTCTCAGCAGTCAAGTCAAATCGGACAACCAAGCATCACTTCAAATGATCACTTGCGATGAATAGGCTTCATTCATCGGCGTGTTGGGGCATGCGACCCCAGAGCCATGACTGCAAGTGACCTTCCGGTACACGGGGCATGTAATGCCCCAACAAAGCTGGGCATTGGTCATGCATGAGTAGGTGGTAGGAGCAACAAAGAAATCATGGATTTCTCCATGGCCCTGCACATGATCCAATGGAATCATCTTTTGGCAAAAGCAATCTGGAGCTTCGTCTTGCACTGCCATGAACAGGCATCCTGGTTGGCTTGGGCAACACAAAGCACTGTTGGTGCCAACATCATAGACCTTCTGCCCACAAGGCTCAGAGCAAGCGCCTTTGCCTGGAGGTGACCAAAAGCCCATGTTATACTCCTTCTTGAAGTCGCATTGGCAAATGCCTTTCACGCATTGCCCGTGTCCACTGCAGTTGTTCTGACACTTGGGGTAGCAGTTCCCATCTTCCTCCTGGTACGCAGTGTCGGCATTGCATTCACAGATCCGCTCCTGGAAGTTGCACTGGCCATAGCCGTTGCACACCCCAAGCTCGGAATTGGGACAAGTTTCAAAGTATCTGTTCAAAATCTTCAACAACTCAATGGAGGTCGGCAAGAAATCCGCAATGGATTTCAACTCTGTCTTGATGGGTGCCGGGCTCTTCTTCACGCTTGCCAGCCATTGGGTGTAATTGTGGCTGCTCGCGTCCCCACCGATGGCATAGAACTTCTGTTGAAAGGTGTACTGCGAGAATGAGTCGAATTCCTGCTGGCTGTGTTCATGACCAAACGAGACCTTAATTCCAGCCAGGCGTTTCCAAAGAGCCCTCAAATAGAACTCCCAATTGGATTTCTTCACGTTCTCATCCTTCTCAACATCAGACTTGAAAAATACTGAAAGCCGCATTTCCCCTCCATAGGCCACACTCTTCACGTAGTGCGTGCCATAGGTTTCAAAGAAGAGGAACCATTGAGTGAAGTCCTCTTCACTCCGGGGCTTTTCAGGAAGCTTCTTCACCTTGGATTTGCATATAGCAGTCAATCAAGCATTGATATATTAAATAGAAAAATCTATAGTAAAACATTGAAAAAAAACATGTTCCCCGTACAGGGAAATCACCCAAACATCAGGGCAAGCAAAACCAGGTCACTGCATTGCGAAAGGACTCTGCCAAGCGTGCTCCGGCATCCTGGGACAAGTGCTTTGTGTATACAATGTACCTACTAGAGCTCTCAGCATAGTAGTTCGAAGAGCTGTGCGCACTCATCTGCTGCGCCAAGCTGCGGTACTTTGCCCCAGCTGAGAAGATGCGCCCCAGTTGCGGAAGTGGGCCGGACAAACCAAAATCCCACGCATCCCGGGTGGAAATATCAGAGACGCTCTGCGAGAAAGTCACCCGTGTACCCTCGTCTCGGTGCTCAATGTAGTCTGTTTTCACTTCTTCATCTGTCACATTGAATAGGCCAAGTGGATTGTAGTCCTCACCAGCGTATAGTGGTAGTTGCACCGGATTGCAGGAGTCTCCGGTCAAAACGTTGCACTGGGCACCAATATACTTTGCTACTGTACTCTCAGGCTTTGAAGGATGGTTACAACCCTGCAGGAAAATCACGAAGGAAAGCACCAGAGCCCCAAAGCACATGCTGACAGGCGCCGACATCATGCCTCTAGATAAGTCTCTTCGCCGCTTTGAGCCGGGCCCCATCACCAACAGCAGCGACAAAAGACCATGGACTCGGCTCGGCCGCTCCACCAAACAAGGACCTAAGAACCAGCACCCGACTTCACCGGTGTTACCTGGCGACTTCACCGGTGTCCAGAAAACACCTGTGGTCGGGTCTAACAGCCTGGCCAGGAGGGTCCTGGTGAGACATCTCCGAGTCTCCGATTTGATGGGTCAGTCATGCAACACGTCCGAGTCTGTGAACTCCGAACAAGACCCCGACTCACTGACAGTGTCAGGCAAGTGCTGTTCGCTCAGGGCCTGAACACACACGAAGTGCTGTTTCCTCTCCTTAGGGATCCAGTCGTACCGAACCTCAGGTACGGCACTTGGACCCTCCAAACCTACATAACAGTGTCTCCAATCTGGGAAAAAAAGCTCACCTCCACTCCTAAGGATCGGAGGCAGGCTCCAGCTCGCACTCAGGTAACTCCCGGCCCCCGAGTCGAAGGTCGCAGCCAAGGGACTGTGCGATGGCCCAGTGGAAGGAATACACATACCTCAACCGACCCGGCCATTCGTTCGGTGCGGGCCGTGTGCGGCGCCGTTGTCTGGGCCGGTCGTCCGAAGCCCCGACGGGGGGGGATAATGATGAACGATGTGGGAGTGTGCTCGAGTCAGTCGGGGTCACCCATGAGACCAATAACATCATCATCAATCCGCCAGGATTTGTTGAGATTCATTGAGGAAAGTTGGGTTACAAAACCATGGGGGAAACCTCTTCTGCCGGGGGTTATGAGTAAAATTTAAAGAGTCTATAGATGACCTGACCTCACTTCAAAATCGTCCATCCACCATCCACCCACCCCATTCAAACCTGGCAGCTCGCGCTGGAATCGAGCGCAAGTACAAAGAGGTTGAACAGCCCTACAGCCTATCCATTCCTATCCGTTGGGGTCCCAGTTCAGGTCTCTCAACCTCGCTTGGGAAGACTGAATGGGTGAGGGGAAGCTTGTGATCCGATGCGTATGGTGAAGCCCTCAAGGACCAGCATGGACCAGCTATGATCGAAACAACATCCTTCAACTGAAAACCCGGCTTTCGTGACTTAGATCCAACTGCCACCAAGCATCACCCTGTCTGGGAGTGGCCAATGTGCTGATCAGTTAGGGTGGTCGGTTTTCGTCGTAGCTTCCGAAGGTCCACCAACTGGGTCACCAATTCCAACCCGTTTTCAGTTCGAGAGTTGAGGCCCAACAACGAACCCTCAGAAATGAGGAGACCAACTCCGACCAGTACATGGAGCTGTACGGAGTCGAACTTGAGCGGCCCGGGGGGGTTCCGGCTCCATTCTTCTGCTTTTTGTTCGCCACGTGCTTGCAACCCCGAGGTGCTGTTCGGAGAAGCCTTTGTCCGCGAGCTGGAACTCCTCCAACCAGGTGTGACCCGGGTAGTACACGCCTTGGACCACTGGAGGCCGAGCTGCACGCGTTTCACGCCGCGAAAACAGCACGCCGGTGCCGGTGAGTTGACCCCAGCAAAGCCAATCACGCCCTAGAATTCCAACCACTGCAATAGCCGTAGCCTTGACCAAACAATCGTTGTTTTTACTGCTGGATCTTACTGCACCCAGCAGACTCAGAAAGACCCATCAGTTGGCTTTAAAAAGCTATATGGGTCATGGCACCACTGGAGCGGGCCAAACCCCCCCAGGGTCAGTTCTGAACAAATTCCTCTACTGTCTTTTTTTCCCAAGGATGGGAAAACCTGTCAACCCATGGTGAGGTGCCATGATGGTGGGTGAGGTGCCATGACCCAACCCACAGTCGCCTGGTTCCAATTTCGGATGACCATGCATTCCGAAGACCAAACAAATGGTTTTCACTCCACTTCCACCATGATTTCAGGCATTGCGGCAGTGTATACTACATGACTCAATGATCTTACTGACTATAGATGGGGTCAATGAATATGGTGAACTGGATGCTTTTGAGAAGTCCAGGTAGGATTTGCTCAGCTGGAAGCCCTCCACCTCCTTGGAGCTTCCCTCCGAGCGGCCCAAGACCAACCAACCGATCCTCAGGCACTGAGCGAAAGCTGAGCTTCTGAGGGAAGGCTGAGCGCTTCAACTTTGATGGAAAAGAACGGCAGGTGTCCATTTTTAGGCGAGGCAGCTGATGGAAAGTAAAATACCTCGCACTTCCTGTCTGAGTGTCCTGACTGGAGACCTATATAAGATTTTATGTAATAAGTAGTGTAGGGGCGACCTTTTTCGCCAGGTGACCCCTGAGTTCGAAAGTCCCTCTGACCCATTCTCTCGGTCAACAAGTGTGGCAATTGCCATGAGCAAATCCATAGAGGGAAGGTCTAGGAGGGTCTTGTTTGTAGAGGCTTAGGCTTCAACTCTGCACAAAGCCCAAAACCAAGCTGTTGAAGTGATCACCCTGGTCACATGTTTTTTCACAGCGGTCCATCCAATGAAAGCCGCGATAGCCTCTCAATTTTGCAAAATCAACCAACACAAGAAGAATGGAACATCTTGAAGTCGTAATTTTAAACTGTACAGAGTCAAGTCAAGTGGGAATACCAATTCCCCAGGCGATTGCTAGAAACCAGAAAGGATTTAGTATGACAAACCCCAACATCGCTGGACCTACAAGGCATTCTGAGCGCATGGAAACCACCAAAGCCATCGACTCAAAACCTGAAGCCCTTGAAGCCTTGGCTTCCAACAATGCCCAGACACTCCATGTATGCCAATATGCCTACATTGGGGTGGTTTGAGGGGTCAATGTAGGCATGTATGGCATACATGGAGTGTCTGGGATGTAGACTCCTGATGAATAAACTCTCCCTTCATTTGGGTTGTAAAGCTCTTCATATGGTCGATCACAAGTCTACATTGCTTTCTTTGAGAGTTAGGACCAGTTAGGAACCCCTGGCCCTAGCCTACATCACTATTGAAGGAAACCCTGCACCTAAAACTGGTGGCATCTGCGAGAGTTAAGAGCCAGTGTCCCCACCATTGGAGGAAGAAACTCTACATGTATAACCGTTTCATAGCAGTCTGCAGAAAGAAGAAACAACGTGTAACGTGGAACATATTGTCACTGTATTGATGAAGGTTCTGAAGTTTTGCCAAGTCTTCATATATTTCAGGCTCATTTCCTGAAACCTTCAAGGTGGGCTGGAGTCTGGAATTATATTCTTGAGGTCTACTCTAGTAGAAGTGAAGAAACTACATTTACATATTTTGGAGAAATCCTCCATCATCACCAGTTTTTTTTGGATTTCTTGGTTGTTTGGTTGGCCTGGAGAAAATATACGGCGCGCCATCTGCGCCCCAGATGCGTGACGTAGTGGTTGATCACCAGGATGATGACGATGCCCTTCATCATCTGCATGGCCATCCAAAAGTACACCCTGAGTCGTCAGTGCCGAGACGTCGACGAGGTGGGGCACCGACCAACGAAATGTTCGGAGTTGAAAAGTCGAAGCGTTGCGCACTCGAACCCACAGTGTGTAAAGAGCCAATGTCCACCTTGGTGGTGACGATGAAAAATAAATCGGCGGTGTTTCAGGAATTCGCCATCACGATGGTTGAAGAGTTTCCAAGACTTTCACTGAATGAGTCGGATTGTGCGCTTTTCTCATCTTCCCCCAATATATCTACCTACCTGCCCTGTTGGTACCCGCAAGCACCTTAATAGCGAACCGCTGAGCAGGTCAACTCGTCAGATGCCCGAGGATCACAGTTGCCAGGTCTTCTAGGTCTATGGTTCTATTATGTTTTAGCCTCTGGAACCGGCAGTTGCCCAAGAAAGAAGTGGCAACCAGAAGAACATCAACAGCTTGCAGCATTCACAAACGTTCCCAGAAGTCATTCTGGGTCAGATTTTCAGTGACTGGGGCCTTGCAAGGTTTCTGAGAATGTCATTGAATACCAGCACCCTCCAACAGGTCCCTCGTTGGAGGGTTCTTAAGGCTTCACAGGTCTCAATTGGTGACTTGGCAGTGAGAGTGCTTGTATAGTTGAATAACATTGGGTGGACAGTGGACAGTGTGTATGGACATTGCCAATCTATGTATATTCTGGACACCTCTTAGTGAAGTCGACGCATATTTACACCCTCCTTGTGGAGCCCAACTGTTCCTTGTCTCGAGCCCATCTCCACCCTGCCCCCATGCCACTGGGGCCCGTCGTAATCCCCGTGCCCAGCGAGACACGAGGTGAACCGCGTGAGGATCGAGACCAAGGTCTTTTGCACGCGGCTCAGTCGAAGCAATCCTCGGCCAAGGTCACTCGGCAGGGTCCGAAGCAGCTGAGTCGACCGCAGGGTCCGAAGCGGGCCCCAAATTAAATCCACGCCCTTGAAGGTGCAAGTCTAGTTGTGCTAAGTTTTGGAAATACACAGTGAAGTTCTGATATTGAAAGATCAAGTGTTCCAACACTCCAAGCCAACCACCAAGGAGTGGCACTCCACCATCCAAAGGGTTCCCCATCCAACCTGGCAATGTAGACTCTTGATTAGGAATACCTCTCATTTGAATTGGACATCCTCTTCATATGGGGGGTTAATGAATCAAGGGTCCACACCAAGTTGTGGGATGATGCTGTGCCAGGACCTTCTTTTTGTCCGATGTCCTCCCCACGTGTCTTTGCTGCCCTCGACAAGTTCTCTGGTCAGTCTACAAACTTAAAAACTGGGACAGCTGAGGTGAAGCGTTCGCTGACAAGAATCACTCCGGGAGGGTTATAAGTTATAACAACAATAACGTGTAGAACGAAGACCCAATTCACATGATCTTCTGAAGTTACCTTGATCTTCCCATGTCCTGAAGCACGGTCGACCGTAGAAAAAGCGTCCAAACGCAGGGTCCAGTCGGCCTGTCGAGCGCCTTTCGTCCCCCAAACCAACTTGTTTGAGGGTTGCGGTAGTGCATATGAGACTGTCTTAGCCGCCTGCGCATACCCAGCTCCATCCACCGCACACGCACGTTCGTACGCGTGCCCGCGCGGTGGAAGCGATGCGCAAGCGAAGCTATATAGATGTTCCTCGCCGAGGCGCGGAAGAACCTGAGCCGTCTGCTTCGGGGAATGGCATGTCCCAGGGAGGGAGAAACAAACACCTATTTGTGGTGATTCAGCAGAATTACATTATGATTATCATGAATTGCATGAAGGCGTTGTCACCATCAAGTGGCGCTAGTGTCCCAGAACGACCAATGTTGCCAAATGGTTGTTATCCCTTTATTTTGATATTTTCTTAGCCCTGGGGTTTGGAGTGTTTTGAGTAAGGTGGTCCGCGACCAAATCTGATACAGTTGCTGTAACTGTGGCTGAACATGTCACAGCACAAGGATGCCTAACCTTTCGGTCAACCTCAGCAGTCCTGCATGTTGTTGCCACCCCTAGCTGACCCCGACCTTCGAGTCCTCTTAAAACAGAACGCGGACACATGCTATATGATATCTTGCCAAACTCTACCCCGTAGTTTCTTTTTGGGGGGGGAGGGAGATCTTTTCCGGCACTTCCATGTTCCCAGTCTCTTCTCTTCCCCCGAAGTCATGCACCGCGTCGTTCTTACGAAGCGATTCGCGCCTCAACAGGCGCAGCACCCGGATGAGGCGCACCGAGTTGAGCCCCGTGGTGGTGGTGCGGTTCCGGATGTGGATCTCCGCCGAGAAGAGGCCTAGAGGCGAGGCGGCTCGGATACAGCGGAGGAGGGCGGAGGAGGAGCGTGGCTCGGAGCGTGGCGAGGCAAGCATCGAGGTGCAAGGGGTGTGAGTCGACATTTGGTAAGGAGATGTGAGGAGGGGGGGCTTCTGAAATCTTCTGAAGCTAGTTAGAGTGATCTCTAGACTCCGGTTGAAGACTCCAAAAATGTATGATCTGTTCTTACCTTAAACACAAAAAGGGGGGTCTCATCATATCTGGGTTCCCAGGACCTGGAGATGCAAGTCCATGTGGAAGTAAGTGAATGTTCATTCTTCTGAACCAACGCAGGGTAGTCACGGGCAGTCTTGCCACCTCCGCATTCTACAGAAGCCTCAAATCTGTCCAGCTTGCTGGAGCTAGGCACACTTGGCGTGCGCCAGCAGCGGGCGCGGTTGCAGGGGAATGCTTAATTACGCGACAAAAAACCACCTGATGGACCTGTGTTCGTAGGGTTTCCAGTCAGCACAACTTGACAATCGCACCCGGCTGGTGTCATACAGGGGTGGGGACCTGAGTCACGAAAAACGACATGCTAAGAACCAACAAAATCAATCAAAATCCAACAAAAAGCAGTTGTGGGAGTTCAAAAAGCATAAGCTTACTCATAAGCTTCATTGCGCATGATGGGTTTCATGCCTTTCATCGACCACCAAACCAACCCAGCCACAACTTCTCTCCGAGCGTCCGATGTCCAAGCCTGACGAGACCCAGGTTCGACTGCTGTTGGGGCTCATTTCATCGGTTGACCCAGGGGAGTCCGGCCATCTGCGAGGTTGGCAGGCTCTGATGGGGAGATCTCAATCATCTGATCTGGAACCAGAAGACAAACAAAAAATCACCAGAAGGAGAAGGGGCTTCATGGGGTTGGCGTAAACATCACTCGATCCACAAGACCAGGAGACAATGACAGGGGAAGTTTCTGAATACCTATAGCCTGTAGCAACTATCAGCCAATAGGCCACAACGTGCTTGCCATGGGTTTCTTCAAGGAGACAGAGATTCGCACAATTTGGGCTTACGAAGCAACCCAATTCTCCAATGAGTTAGATTTCTGTGTCTGATGGTCTGTGAGTGGCAATGATATTTCCTCTACCTGTACCTCTAATCTTTGGTCTCAGTGCATGCCACGAGCAAAAGAACCGCCACAAGTAGAAGCTCTGCTCCACGACACCCCAACACCCGCCGCCCACTGCTCATGCGCCGGCCTAGTAGTAGCAAGTCCTGAGTGTCAGGCTGCATGAGGAAGTGAAGCAGCCATTGCAGGAACTTGTTCGAAGCCCTCAAACACTTCAAACATAGAAATTAGTAAGGAAGATCGCCTTCCAGGGACTGATTTTCACAGCTGGTGTTGGCTTGCAAGATGTCAAAATGCAATAAATACACTCCCTATAATAAGTTTCAATACATGAGTATGCATTCTTACTCGATCCCCCCCAAATTCTTGTCTCGAGGGTCATACTGAGACGCCATTGAAACTTGAATCTGCCATGTACTACGCTTCCAGATCCAAGGGCTGCATGCGAACCTTACCACTGCCCCACTCATGGGTGAGTGGCAACCATTTACACTCCCTGACATCATGGACACGCCAAACTCCCCAAGCACTGTGCCAAACTCGAGGAATTCGCTGGTCGTCCGATCCAACGGGGTGCCATTTTGCCATGCCACGTCCTTTCCATGGCACGTCCTTGTCAGGGAGTGGGCCGGGCGGCCGGGCTACAAGGAAGACATGAACTAGCGGCTTTTGTTTCTGCGCCGGTAGATCTGGAAGGGAGACCCTCTCATGCAAGGCAAAGCAAAGAAGTGCCTCCACCACCACAGCCATGCCCTGCAAAGGTGAATCCAAGCTGCTAAGAACATCCAGCCGCTCCTCGCGTAGAGCAGCGCCACATTTTTAAGCCTGCCAGGTGGCTACGTGGAGGGCGACAGCACCAAGGCGGCAACAACAAAAAGCATTCCAAGTACCTGAGTAGGGCTGGTGAAAGTAACCTGCATCTTGCATTGACAACATGCCCAAGCTTTGTTATAGTAATGCATGGAAAACATGGGAAACCGATGGAAACCTAACATTCTCCAGGAAATAAGCTGATTCCAGTAACATACTTTGCCGATTTGATCAGACACATGGAGCTTCAAAGCAAACATGTAGAAAACAAACGTTCATGCTGCTCTCTTGCTGCTTGACCATTTGCGTCTGATGTGTTCTTCTGGGAGCTCTCTTCTCTATCTTTTCTCTATTGCATGATCATCTTCAGTCTGACCCGAGTCTTGTGTGGAGGAGACTCATGTTCTGTCGGCCTTGGGCGCCAATTCTGATTCGCTTCTCCATGCGCCCATTGAAATGGTCGGTGTTTGGGTGGATGAACCCCCAAAAAAGAGGTGTCCGGTGTCCTGTAGAAATAGGTCGATGTTCCCTTAACACCGTTCCATTGAACCTGTTGCTCTCCGCAGATATGTCGCTCCCACTCCCCCCCTCCAGCGTCCTTACGCCCCCTTGGGCGCCTCAGGTCCATTGCGTTGTTGGTGTTGTCCTGAGCAGGTTGGAAGCTCGGTGTCTCCAATGGAGAACGCTCGAAGCAACGGCTTGGAGGCTCGATGCACTTCCGGTAAACATATACGTTGGTTGTGCCACAACGGTTGGCTTTTTGGGGGTAGGGTATGAATCAATTTGCCCAGCTCAGCTTTCTTCATCTATTATACTATAGAACATCTTCATGAGCACAGCTGGTGGCACTTTGCCAGTTGCGTTTGATGCGGTAACACACAAACATGAGCCCCAAACTACACAGCTGTGATCCGATATGATTGCAAGTGAACACTTGGATTATCTTGGATTTCCTTAAGGAATCAATCCCAAACTTCCCCAGAAGAGAATGCAGTCACATGTATTGTTCTCACACAACCACTGGTCTTCATGGTGGCTCTGAATGATCTATGGTCGAATTCTTGAAAAAAGCACCTCTTGGCATAAAGGATCTATATTGTCATGGAATAGCTCTTGTCCTCTTGTATTGTTCTCAATGAGAGCCCGAATTCTGGCTACAAAAGCATAGCCCGATCCATCAGCAAGGGACAAGATCTACCAGACTGCGGCCCATGTGTTTGGGCTTCATGCACATGGTGAGCCCAGTCATGCTGAAGTACAGTAGATGGCTCCAACAAGCAAATGGAATCAAGAGTGTTCCTTGGCGCTTAACATGTGCTCCAATCTTACTTGTGAATCCTCGTTAGTTGTGTAGAACTTGCAAAGTGAGAAGAACAAAAACACAAACAAACAAAGCGCGCCCACCCTCTCCACGTCCCTCTCTTCGCGAGATCGCCGGAATCTCAAGCCAAGGATCTGGAGCACTGAAGAACTGAAGAACAAAGTCCAAGATCCAATAGCCAAAAACCTCAGAGAACATACTAGCTTTGGCATCTGCTATTCTCGTCTGGGAGTCTGGGGGCAACCCTGCCTCTCAAACCCTCAACAAAACCCTGGTAAACATACGGATGCTACTGTGCTCAAGCTGAATCATTGGAAACTATAACATGGCATACAACTTACTGAGCATACACATTCCGTGTCTGTGTGCAGTGTGCCACATCTTGGGTACTCTAACTTTGGATTGCCAACCTAATCCCCTCCCCATTTCGCACCCAAGCGGCCAGGATCGTCGCGACCTGCAAGACCTCTTGGAAGGTCGGAGACCTGAGGCAAGTCAGATCATCAATGGGGTAAATGTACTTATACCCTAGGGCTCCAACCACCTCCTGACAAGGTGGTTGGGGTGGGTTTTGGGGTCTAACCATCTTCTGAGGATATGGTTGGAGCCCTAGGGTTAAGCAAGTACCTGGAGTCGACCTGTTGGTACCCTAGAAAATGGGTACAAAGACCTGTTTTTATTATGGGGTCATGTCTCATTTTCTATGATACTTCGGAGGGTCCAGGCAGGAGAGCTCCTGAAACCGAGCACACACTCGTGGGGCCAGTCTGCGGCCAAAGGGGCACGCTCTCGAAGGCTTGCACCGGGATAAAAACCTGTGGCCATGGGGATGTGTCAAACTGGCGCTTGCGGCGAAGGATGTCACGACTCACTCCCAAACACAACCCATTGGGACAGGCACATGGACCGATGAGTTGGGGTGGTTGAAAAGGGATCACTGTATACGGTGTGTATATATATATAATAGATACATACCAGTAATACATGTCATACATGGAGCATCTGGAAACGGCTGATGTTGAGAAATCCACTGGTTGACCTCCTAAAAATACTGGTGCAACGTCCAGGACCATGCATCATATAGTGGCCCAGGTATTGATAGGCGCAAGCCACACGAAATTGGACATCTATACGCAGCTTGAATCAACAACCCTCCCAATAATAAGCATCACGATTGTGCCTGTGATACTTAGCAACAATTAAGCAACAAAGGCAAGGTTCTGAAACGTGTCAAACATTGTCGCATTGATATGTCCCCTTGGAACAATGTGATGTGGGTGAAAAACTGAACGAGGGTGGCCACACTGCACCGTTGTACCTTCCTGCAATGTTAGTTAAAACAACGGTCATGTCGTGGCAATTTCTTTGGAAAGCAAATTCTTATGGTCTCAGTTCCACTTATCCCAATTCAAGTCAGGGAAATAGCATCTTCTGGGAGAATCTCAGGTAGGTCGCTGCAGCATATCGGACCAAAGGTTGCAATGCGTCAGCCTGTTGGACTTCATGCTGGCAGATGAACGCAATAACCAGTTCATACTTCCTGCCATGATTCTTGTGGAGTGCGCGGTGGCCCTTATAGTATTATAGGTCTGCTTCGAGCCCTTCCAGAAACTTACGAAGTTGATCCAGCAACTTCGAAAATAGATGCCTTCAACTTCGACATCATTCTACATGGGAGCTTCAAACATATAATAGCTCTGAATATCACCGAATACCACAAACAAACAAAAACAACTCTTGTGAACCTTCCCACCCATCCCATCTTTCACGCACCCATCGTGTGAAAAACCCTACGTGTCGAGCTGAGCGTTGGGCACCACGTCTCGCGCGTCGAAGCGTCGCGTCGAACGAAGCGTCGCGAGCGTCCCGGGCACCACGTCCCAGGTAATCGCCAGGAGCCCCACGATGGACATGACCTGAGAGGATAACCCGGGTGGCGGCCGATAGGCCAAAAGCGATCAAAACACCGTGATCTGATCCATGCGATCTTCATATTGTAAGATTAACATCTGGAATCTTCCGTGATATTGTGGTCTTTCTTCCGTGGTTAACATTAATATGGTTCCATGTTAATCTTCTGTGATCTGATCCACACCGTATATATTTACACCCTGGAAGATTCACATGGAAACCCCAAAACCATTCGGTGTTAAAGGAAAGTAGTCTTCCAAAGGTCCATTCTCAGGTTCCATGTTAATCTTCGGGGGTGTATATACGAATAACGGTTTGAAGGGATAAACTGACCTTCTTAAGTTAAATGCAATTCAATGAGAGTGATCCTGGTGCAAGGGTCATGGGTTTCACCCCCACAAGCTATGGGTTTCCTATAGATGTTTCTCCTATCAATCTGGCACTGGGAAGTGAAAGCGTCCATCTGAGCAAGATAGAGACCAGTGCGTACTGGAGTTCCATCGTTACCAGGGTTCATCCTGTTTGTTGACCATGTCGGTAGGAGTTCTCACAGGGTGCACAAATTCTAACATGCTATAACAAAGAGAGCCCTGTCCATCCAAAGGTGATGCATCACCAAAGAGTTTGCCCCTTGGAACTGGATGGGAGACGATTTTCCTCTACTAGGTGTGGGCTATGTTGGGGTACCCCCCTACCTGTAACCTACACTCTCCAAAGAGATCCTCCAGCCGGAACACCCCGAACAGATCGTCCAGGATCGTTGAACACCCGTCTCGTGAGGTCACACAAGTGCCAAACAAAAATCAACAGCTGTGCAGGATTCATCCACCCTTCTCTCCAGAAATCGCCCCCTCCCAGCCGCCACGAGAGGCGTATCGTCGCGTCACTTCGTCGCACCCAGCGGCCAAACGGACATTGCTCTGGGGCGGCAGCACGCATAGACAATCCGAGCCTGGCCAGGGTGGCATGAGCTTCATTGTTCGAGCGGCTGCTGTACTGACACCCCTATGCCGGCAAACCCCTGGAAAGTAGAGGCGGAACCTGAAGTGTCCACCAGTTTTTTTCTTCGCGGCGGAAACAAAATTACAATAAACACAATGCAGGTTATATATCCTCTTCTCCTGGGTAGGGTTATGGGGATTCTCATCCCCCCCACCAATTACCTCTCCAATTACCTCTCCATGCATGAACCCCTCCATGTAGTGTACAACTCTCTCTCTCTCTCTGTATATGTGTATATATATATATAGAGAGAGAGAGATATGTAAATAGCTGTAGTCATAGCTGTATGAACCCTCTCCTTTGTGTACACCACCTCAATGTTGTCTATTTATTTGAAGGGGGTGGGGGGTGATCATCACTGGGAAAGGCCTGGACTAGCCATCATCCATTGGCAATGACAGGCAATGGGATTGATATACCCAAGTCCCAAGCATCATGAGAACCCCCTTCAGTTTTTGGCGCAGCATGGCACACGCCCGGATCCCAGTTACCACGCAACCATCATTCGCCAGACTCGGTCGGACCACTGTCCTTGGTGACTCAGTCCTGTGGATCGAATGCTTCCCACCTTGCTGGATGGCCATGGCGGCCCCTCGCTTGCTGTGGCGCCGCATCCGTCCTGAAGAGACGCCAAGGTGGGGGACTTAGGGAGTAGAAAGTCTGACCTGGGGGAAACCAATTGGGAACAAACAATCGTCAGCAAAGCAGGGTCCCAAATAAGTAGCTTTGACATTGACATTTGGACCGAAACAATTAAGTTAAGATGTCTCAAAATGTCTCACATATCTCAAATCATTTCAAATTTGACAACAGCCAAGTCTTGCATGAGAGCAACTTTTGAATTTAGAAGCTGTTCTGGGGGGCCAAGTCCACTGCCCATCGCCCAAGCAAGTGCGATGTGCTAAGAGCTGCCCCTTGCACCATCGAAATTTAAAGAGCCACATCTGCCTTCATTTCAACCAATGAATCTGTCCAAACAAGCCTGTGGAACTAACTTTGGGGATCCTCCTGCGAATTGCAAATGTAGCACCCGCCAAAGAACCCCAAACATAGAAACAACAAAACAAAACATTAAACATGTTTCAAAAACTACCCGGCAAAAGACCCCGGACAGTGTATCTAAGGTCTAGAGGTGGTGATGATGGCGATGGTGATGGTGAAGAAATCCGTGTGCACATACTTGGTCTTAGTGATGTCCGGAGATCTCCAGTCCCAAGGGCAAACAGGTTGAACATGACCGTGCTTTTGCCAGTGTGATCCCTTTCCCCATGATTGGCCCCACATGCTCAAGCCATGTGAGGTGAAAACATCATCCAAAACGTCCGGACATTGGTGGTGACAATGGGTGTGAGGACCACTTCAGCGATGCTTCCACCATGGGCAGCGACCGCTCGCATTGAAGTCGGATGCGCGAACCCACCACTTGCAAATCGGAGAAGATCCGCCCCTGGCAGCGCCTGCCACAAAATCTGCATTTCAAGGTCCACAAAGCGCGGCGCCTGCCACAAAATCTGCACTTCAAGGTTCACAAAATAATCACCTGCAACGAAGACTGCACTTCCAAGTGCACAAAGCACTGCCCCTGCCACGAAATCTGCACTTCAAGGTCCACAAAGTACTGCGCCTGCCATAGTACAAATCCTGTGCCAGAGTGGCCACTCAGATGTACCTCCTGACTCATCACCAAATGGAATTGGTTGCTCACATGGCCATAGAGTAGTGGCATCAACAGTCACAATAAACATCACTGTGATGATGGTCAAGAAGGTCGTAGCGGACTTAGGATCAAATGTTGGCACAGTCGGGCCTGGTTAGCACCCAGCAGATCGCGAACTTTGAAAGCCGAATGCTTCACCACCGATGTGGTCCTTAAAGTTTTGGGCTTTCGCCCAGAAGTTGTACGCCGACCACCTTGTGCACTGGGCTTCTTCTTGACCATTCTGCTTCAGAAAGCCAAAGGAAGGTCGGGAAGATCGCAGGATCCCCCAAGATTACCCCGGAGGGCCCTTAGGCTATCTGAAATGTAATTGCGTTATAAGATGTTATAAGCTAAGCTGTTGTGGCTACTGTATGCCGTGTTGAAGAGTTGGCCATAGTGGGACTGTAAGCGGGTTTTCGTGCTAAATATGCTACCATGGACCTGTATCAAGCACACGGTCTCGCCGATGTTCTGAATAACAAACTGGTGTCCACAGTCCAAGTTGGCTTGAAGGGGAGTGTGTTTTCATGTCTCGTGGACGGTATTATTCGAGCGTTGTTCAAACCAGTCGAGAATTTGTTCTAATGCTCTTCTTTCGCATGCTCCTTTCGTAGCAACACTTTCGCGGCGTGCGTTTTTGGTTTTCGCGAGCTGCGTTCAGCGCAACAAATACTGTATGTGTTTTGCATACTGTTGCAAGCTTTTGCGGACGGAACGGATGTCGCAAGCTTTGCAAGATTCCCCAGTGCAAGTGTTCACGCATGAAAAGTTTGTGAAATCTTCCGCGACTGCAGTTTAGTTTTTTTTTTTTTCCAGGCATCATATCGTGTCCCGTTCTTCAAATCTTTACTTAGGGAAGTTTTGACCACTGCTCAATTTGCTCTCAAGACTGCAAGAGAAAAGGCAAAGTGTGCACTCCTGTCATGTCCACGTACCAATTACCTCACAAACACTACACCCCAAATAATCTCTTGTAGCAATGGTTGGGACCATCAAATCAAAACCATTCAAAACCCGACTTGAATTAGGACATGACTGTCTTCATGGATCACTCACTTGGCAAAGAATTTCTCCCCCTGTCTCTGTCTCCCAGTAACCCCCCCCCTGCCGGACCCCGCGTCTCCGCGTCTCTGGGCCGTCTAAAACGGTCGCCTCCATCCTCCGTCTGGTTCACCGGCATCGCTGGCCGGCGACCTGGCGAGGAGTGTCCACGTCTGAGTTGGAAGAGGTCTTTCAATTGAGGACGTTAGGGTTTAGGGTTTTGGGAGGTGTGTTGATGTATTTGGAGGTTATAGGGGTTTGATGTCTTTGTTGATGTATTTGGGAGGGTTTTTAGGAGGTTCGGTGATGTTTTTTGAGAGGTGTGTTTCTTCCTGTGCTTTGGTGAAAGCCTTTCTGAGGGCGCGAAGGAGCAGCAAATATACGAAGAGAGGTTGGTTGAGAGAAGTGGGGCCCGATATATAGTCGTACATATAGGATAGGTCGGATAGGCACCTTTCGCCACTCTACGGGTACACAAAAACACGTGCTTTACACAATGACATGTGATTGCGATTTGACCTTTCGTCAATGAGTGGAGTTTCTTGATCTAACCTCTCGACGATTCCCAATGTGAAAGCCCGCAGCTCCTCACTTGGTGGTATACTTTGTTTTATACCCAAGACTGTCTTCAAAAAAAGAACTTACCAACAAGAAGTGAATCTAAAACCTACTTAAAGTGATTGTATATAGGTTTGACCTGCTGAAGTGAAAGGACCAGCTTTGTCCGAGTTGCTGTTGCACCTGTTGCTAAGTATGAAGGCTCTGAGCCAAACTTGACCTTTGAACAGCTTTGAACCAGCTCCACCACTTTGGATGAGAAATTTCAGATTCGCAAACCCTGCGGGAAGGACCAGCCTTGCCCAGTGGTGGCGGCGGTGACCCAATCCGCGTGCAAGGACAAAGCCTCCGCAAGCAAAAACAAGGCAATGGACATCATTTCACAGCGGTTCCAGGGCTCAACCATAGCGGTTCCAGGGCTCAATCCAGTCCCAAATCGAGTAATTTTGGGCTATGTGGATGGCTATGGATGGAAAAAGAGTCCTTGGCATAGTCCTTCACACGGGTCCACGTACACCTCTCCCCAAGGCCATTCTGCGCACTTTCTGATCAATGTCTTGTGGTCTCTTGGCAGCTCCAAAGCCTTTTCCATAACACCAACCGATGTGCCTCAAAATAGGCTCCGGTCGCAGTGAATTCCAGGAGTCAGTGCCCTTTAAGGGAACTGCCTCCTACAAGGTGTCCTTTTCTACAAGCATGTCTGGAATAATGACGGGATCTCATGAGTGCTGGGTGAGGGACGATATAACTTGAGTGACTTACCCTGATCTCATGAACTAATTACCCCACATGAACTCTGAGGGATTTAGAATATCAGCTCTTTGTCACAATGTGCCACACAGCCTCTCTAGGACACCAGGACACTGGCCGAGCCCGGTCCTGTCAATCCCACTGCTGCCCGGTCTAAGATGTTCCATGCGCGAATGAGATGCGGAGGATGTGAGAGCAGTTGACACTTCATGGAGGCTGAACATGCAAGTGATTCTCAAATTTGTGGATGGGGTCTGCTCAGGCTACTCCAAGCCGTTAACATGGAAGTGGGCAGTAGGTGCTGAAGGCCCCGCAGGCTATCAAATCCCTCCAGATTTGAAGCATTGCGCACCATGGATTCCACACTTACAGGACCTATTGTAGATGTTACCAGCTACATCTTCAGCAATCCCAAACGTCAATCACTTCTCTCAGCTCCTCACTCACGTTCACTTTGCACCGGCGCCACCGTCAGAGGTGCGGCATCTGGTCGGGTCCCTTGAGGAGCTTCCGCACCAAGCGTTGGCAGCTCACGCGCCCAAGGCCGTCCTTCGGAAGGCCTGTCCTTAGGTGAAAGGGACGAGGAGACAGGGCGACCACCGACGTCGGGGAGCGTGATCGAGCCTGTCCGTGCCGTGGGGTGGGCGTTTCTGGAGGGAGATGGATCCATGTTTGGTACAAGCCAGGTGCTAAACATATGCGGTAAAATTGCATTGACGGTCAGCAAACTGACCCTCTGCAAAGTGGACTTCTGGCATGCCGTCATTGCCAAAGAAATAATGGTAAAATATGGTAAACAGTGAGTGGATGAGGGCCATGCCCGCCCCAATCACCCTGAAATGCAGGCAGCTTTGCTAGTGGTAGATCGATATCCTCAACCGTGGGATTGGGCGATGGTGTTTCCTCAACTTCGCCTCCATAACAGCACATTGCCCAGCAAGCCATCGCTTGGTGCTGGCTCTACGTCTTTTCTTCCCGCTGGCGAGATTGGAGTCACCGAGGGTGTGGAACACTTGTGCAGCAAAGAAGTGAGCCTGCTGGCTTCCTCCTTGCGTTACTTGTCGACGCTTGATGGGATATCGAACAAGGGAACCACAAAAAGCACGACAACTAGACAGACTAGAACTCTAGTTTTGTAGAGATGGGAGGACCATGGAGGAACCAACATGTTTTGTGCAAAACCAACCCACCTGTCGACACAAATAGCTGCCTCTGCCACTCTTGGGCTCTTTGAGTGCAATAGGGAACTCCGCCGGTGGTGGCACTCCAACCCGAACACCAGTTTGTTGCGATCCTGAGTGCCTGGCAAGGGCACGTCTGTTCAAAAGCAATGGAATATATAGGCGATTTTGGTTCATTGACTGCAGCTGTCAGAACACCCAGGACCATTAAGGGCCACCACATGCCAATAATAGGGCCTCCTGATGAGCATGAACACCTTGAGCCTTGCCATGCCAATAATTGTCAGGCTCTAATTCACTCCATACCTCAGTGTCTGAGTACGTACATCTGAATATCCATGAATCCCGTCCTTTACAGTGGCAGCCTTGGTTGACGTTCAGGTGCGTGCTAAGGACACCGGGCATTGAAACAATCCGGAACGGCAGCACGAGCAGGACACGCGGCACTTCGGCCTTGCACCCATGAGGAGTGAAGCTAGAAGACGTGCAAAGAATTCGTTCAATTGCTTCTTGGCTAAGCTACACCAGGAGTTCGAATAGCTTTCAACTATTAACTATTCAATAATTGACAGATTCATGGGCACTAACATATCTAACATATACGACACGAGTGGAAAAAACATGCACCGGAGACAATGGATGACCTGCGACAAGCAATCCGTTGGAACTCCTGGTGAATCAATCCGAGGTTTCTCACAAGTGAAACTCCCGGCATCATCGCCACCGCCTACAAAACAGCTAAAGGAATATAAAGTAAAGAAATAAAATAACAACAGTAACACATGATGAAAAAGTAATAACTAACAAACAAACAAACAGCACGTTGGTGTCCTGCGGTTTGTAGTTTTAGTGATGTCATGTTTCTTGGGAAAAACATCTAGCATCTGACACTGTGCTTGGATGTGCGCAGCCTTGTCACTGCGAACTAGGCCAAACCAGTGGTGGCACTCCAACCCGAACATCAGCTCCCAAGCATCAAATAAATGTCAAATGCAAGGAATCCACTTGGCATATCTACTCCAACAGATTTCTTGTGCTGCAGGTGTATGTCAATTCAATAGTATTCACAAACGATCTGGCACAGGTGGAATATCCATCTGCAATCAATATCGTACAGATATATCACGTTTCAATTGTCGCATGTGCTGACATTAAGGTGCGTGCTAAGAACACGTGGCATTCAAAACCTGCGACCAACCTGCACACAAACTGCAAGGGGACAGCACTTCGGCTAATCCCAATGCGTGCCACTCACGACTCACCTTCAAACCGGGCACATTGTACGTTGATTGCAGATTTCCATCATGAGCTGCCCTAGTCTCCTACCATGTGGTGTGACCGAACAGAGGCTACCCCACTGGGCAACACAAAGTAAACCTGGGCAATTTCTGATTGGACAAAAGTGATTGTAACTTCAACCGGGTGTTCATAGGTGAGACGTGCACTCAGCTTTGGTCACGACAATGAGCTCCGATGGTCCATCCACAATGGTCCATCTCCATCTCCACTTGTGTTGCTCCTAGTGTGTCTGCGATCCAAATCACGTGCAGCACATGCAGCCATCAATGATGAGAGCTCCAACATGACAAAGCAAAATATATCAGTTATGGTGTTGCGGTTTCTCAAAAAAGTGTATCTATAGGGTGAAGGGCGCCTGCAGCTAGCATCTAGCATTTCTTCGGACGGAAGGTCAAAAAAAACAAGGAACATCAAGGAACTATTGCTGCAAGAGGTGTTGAGTAAAGGCCAAGTGACGTCCAAGCATCAATCCGAATAATACCCAGGAGCCTTGGATTAGCTCTCAAAAACATAATCAGCATCTTAATTTAGTTATTACCCATCGCAACTATACACATAATTATATTAAGTACTAGTCCCAACCAGTCCCAACAGGCGATAAGGACTATATATATATATATATACACGAATCCAAAAAGCAAAACCAGGGAGCCGTGTCAGGAATGCTCCAGACATCTTCCGCCGCCTTCCTGCCCTTCCGACGGCAATGCTTTCCCGCACGACGAATCTCCTGGAGCTTGTGGCCGTGGCTATGGATGCACGCTGGAGGCTGAAACACCGCCACAGGCACGTCTGGCTCAAAAGCGATCTTCAACACCTTGGATGCTTAAGGCACCCGGTGGCAAAAAAAAAACTATATAGTCCCTTCCAGAGTCTGCCGAAAAGGAGTTGCAAAAAAAAGGGTAGGAAATACCAAATCACCCAGAACTGGAAGAAAAGCCAAGACACTGTCACCGGGCCTGGCACAAATTCCACTGAGGTCAGTTTCGTGGGGATATGGTCTCCTACCATGACCTCATCGCCAACCTTCAGGTCTGCAGCGGAGACCTGAGGAAAAGGAGATCAAAGCTCCAAGCTGACGTGAGCGGAAAATTAGACATCTTGTTATATTTCAGCAGCAAAACCTACACACAAAACACATCAGTACACAAAAACACATGCCTTCAATGTCTGAAGATTCTGCCTGTTACTTGGCCAAGTTGCCAAATGACCATTGCCAAGCACCACCCGATGGTCCGGCGTCACTTGCAACTTGGCCTCCCGAGCCTGAAGGAGCACCGTGGCGCGCGCAGCGTGCTGCTCGGGCGGAGACGCGACCTCCAATTTCGTTTGGCCATCGGCTGAGAGGATCTGAGAGTCTTTGCACCTGAGGTGAGGTTAAAGACTGGAACCAACATTCACATTTGAACGAAAATCGGAAACCTTTTGTCCATTCAACAGAAAACTTAAACACAGAAACAAATTCTTAGAGTTTTGTCAAGCTTACCTAAACATGTATATATATATATAATGGTTCATGCGATGGTCCAGTATCATTCAGTGCTAAGTAGGCCGTTGCCTGCTCAATGACAGTGGACTTGCCACTACTACCGCTGACCACTCGAACATATGCCAATGGGCCATTGCAATCACAAAACTTCATAATCCTCATCTAGATGTTGTTCAAACATACACACATTCGGACGGATGCTGTCACATGCCATCTGGTTTAGAACACCCTTGGTGGTCGGATACCTTTACTATTCACCACTTGCTAGCCTGTCGGAGTCGTGGTGACCCTGTGGCCCTATGATGCCCTATGGCAAAATGATGCAACATGTCAGGTCTTGGCCAGCTTGAGGTTTGTGAATGCCAGCTGAGGTACAAATCTGCTCCGCTCAGAAGTTTGCCATCGGGTGCCTTGAAGAGCGCATCGGGCATGAAGCAGCGGGGGCCACTGGTGTCGATGGAGAAGCCGGATGACGCACTGTGCAGCATGCTGGTCTCTACACGTTGCTGGATTCGAACCCAAGAGGCATCAGAGCTGGCATCACTGGACTCTTTGTCTTCGATCTGCCACATTTGGTACTTTGCATGATGCATTGTTGACTTAAACTCATTCACATCATTTTTCTTCATCTTAACTCTGTCATTGACACCTGTGCGGGCGCACTTGACATTCACTTCATGCAAATCCTTCTTCAAATTGAGTAGATCTCTCTGCAACTGAAGATTCTCAGATTCTGTCTTCATGCTGCGCACTTGATTGTTGGATTTAAGCTCCAGCAATTCAGCCGACATCTTCATCAATGTTGTCTCCAACACCTGAACCCTCTCAACAATTTCTGCCCCATGGCACGCTAAGTCCATTGCCTCATCAGTCTTGCGCCGCTGATCCTCCAGCTTCTTGTGCGCTTCTGTGTGCATCAAAGACTCGTTCTTCAACTCCTTTAGCTCAGCACTGACAGTCATTGCTTGGAGAGTCATGTCCTCATTCTCCGACTTGACATCCTGCAGTTCCTTGGTCATCTTCAGTTTATCATCCTGCAAGCCTTTCAACTGAACCTTCATCCTTGAGAGCTCGCCCTCAAGCTGTTCACTCCTCTGGTTCCCAGCCAAAATCTTGAGTTCCATCTGCTTCAACTTGCGATCGAACTCAGCAGTCAACTTGCGATCGGTCTCAGCAACCTGGAGGTTCCAACTGTCTTCCTTCTTCCTTTGTTCCTCCAAAGCCAGAACGTAGCGAGCCTCTTCTAGGAGACTGTCCAAGAGATCACTCAAGTCATAGAGGGACACGGTATTTTTTGCCCAACTGTCCAGATGATCACAGAACTCAACCCACAATTGTGAGTCAAAGATTGTGTGCCAATTTGCAACGGCTTGTCGAATGGAGCGAGACAATTGCTGGAAGCGTGATTTCTCCGCCCAGTTCAGCTCGCCCACTCGGGCGTTGCCGATGCTTTTATTACTAGATTTCACCTTCCCAATGATCTTGTCAAGGACTTCCGTGGCCTGCGGGATTCCAGTCTTCTCGTCCAATGAAGCTAAGACTGGGAAGCAATGGTGGAGTTTTGAGTACATCTGATGAAGATGAAATTTGTTCACCGAATCCGTGGCCTCTTCGTACGCCGTTTCCTTGGTCGCGCAAAAGGTGCCAAATGCAGCACCCATCAAGATCTGCAAAAATGATCCAACAAAAAAGAGAGCCTCTTCTAGGAGACAGCCCAAGAGATCACTCAAGTCCCAGAGGGACACGGTATCTTTTGCCCAACTGTCCAGCTGATCACAGAACTCAACCCACAATTGTGCGTCAAAGATTGTGTGCCAATTTGCAACAGCTTTTCGAATGGGGCGAGACAATTTCTTCAAGAGTGCTTTCCCCTTCCAGTCCAAAGCGTGGGAAACTGTGGCTTCTCCCAAGGATATTCGACTCTCTACCCAGGATATTCGACTCTCTAGCCTCCCGAACAAAATCTCAAGGACTTGCGTGGCCTGCGGGATTCCAGTGTTCTCCTCCATTGAAGCCAGGATTTTCGAACAATTCTTAAGTTTCGAACAATTCTTAAGTTTGTTGCGCATCTGTCTAGTATGAAGCCCGTTGCAATTAGCCTTGGTCGGGTCAAAATGTGCCAAGTGCAGCACCCATGGAAATCTGTAAAAGTGACCACACAAGAAGATCCAACGTCTTCTGTTTCACCTTGCTCACTTGTGCTGCTTCCATCTCGAAATTTACACCCTCAGCCAACCAACTTAAACTAATTCCGGAGGGATATGTTTTTGAGGCCATGATGTACAAAGGACATCAAAGGAATGCCGTGCCATGTGATATGTGCCAATGCTATGGACTTGCGTTGTTCTAACATGAAACATGTCCTTCAATCTGAACCACCACAATTGGCAACCTCGTATTGCTCTAGTTTACACTCGTCTAGCAACGGGGTTCCACCGTTTCCCCCACCACTTGAGGCCAAGCCACGTAAATAAACTTTCTGGATGCCATCTCTGTGGATGCCATCGCAACCACGAACAGCGGGATGAATATTCTGGATTAAGCTGGACAATTGGGCGCTGGCTCTTGATGTCTCCGCTCTGAACCAATCCCCGCGGCACGGATGTGTCAGTTGAGAACATGCCCGGCGGGCAAAAGGACACCCAAAGCGACTGGAATGCTAAGCTGTCTGACACTTGCAAATAAGTTGAGCGCTGCCACTAAAAAAATAACACATGAGAAACACAAGTAAAAACACATATAGCGCTTCAGGTACACTTTTGTCATTACATACTCTTCTCTTGTTACCATCAAATGAACAATGTGTAGCACTTTGCCAAATAGGATAGCTCATAATCTCCACCAAAAGCCAAGTATACACAAACGCAGGAATGTGCGCCCATGCAAACAAAATAATACATTATGCACGGGCAACAGCAACAGTTTTGCAAAAATAAACACTTTCCAAGAGGAACCTATTTGGTCTGCTAGCATCCAACCAGAAGCAACGGCAACATCAAAGAGATCGCAAGAAGAAGCTTTGTTGGAGCAATGTTTGTAACCCTCGAGATGGAAGAATGGTCACATTAATGGTCACATGCATGTGTACGTTTGTGGGAACACCTGCCAGGGGGAGGGTGCAGTAACGTGAGCTCAAGACTGCTTGTGAAAACAGCCTTGTACAGGCGACAGGTTGGTGCAGGAGAACTCTTGAAAAGCAGTTGGCCCTACTGATTGTTTTCAATACGAAGCTGTCTTGTGTTCAAGAAGTTCGGCATCATGTCACGGACAAACATAGTATAACTCGTTTCGAAGAATTGTGCCCATGAAGCACAACTATAGTAATAATATTTATCATCATTTATCTACAACCTTTGTAGATTTTGGTGGTAGATGTCAAGGAATCTCCAACGTGTTAAAAATCAGCAAATGACCTTATATAATCCAGCTCAACCGCGCCCGAGCGGCAAAATCTCATCCACCGTGGACTGCGGCAAGCGATCCTCAATGACCCGCTGGCTTACTGCACTGTCCCGTCACCGGAAGGGTTTCATAGGCGGTGTCCTACACAGGAAGGTCGAAGGTCTACAGGAACACCTCAAGGGAAAACATTAGAAGAAACTAGTACAGTATACAAATAGACTCTGCCTGCAATCTGCTTTGAAAACAACTCCATAGATAGGTCGTCACGGCGCACAGAAACGACACTCTGTCACAGAACGGATGCTTTCCAACAACCCAAGGTCGCTAGAAGGTGACTGCTATGTTGGTCGGAGGAGGGGGAAGTCCGGACATGATGTTGGCGTATCCCGAGGCCCGAGGCCCTTATACTGCAACCACACAGCAATATAGTGGTTGCTTAAGTTAAGTTCTCGATCCTGCAAAAGCCAATAAACACCGCTGATGGAAAGTCTTCGTCCTCGCCCTCCTACCACAAACCCACTTAGCTGTGCGCTCTATCCGGTCGAAAGCGCAAACGGACATTTCGAAGAGCTAGTATGATCATGCAGTTGCTACATTGTTTGACTTTGAACATGGTAGTCATCATTTCACTTGACTTGCATGTCTGATCAAATCTAGTTTTCCCTTGAAAAGGAATTGAGGTCAAAGCATGTTCTGACTCCGCTGTCAATCATTGTTATCATGGTTTCAATGTTCAATGCATCATGTTTAAACCCCTGGCCTATCGCTCCAAACCTGTTGTTTCACCCGCTTGGTGTCAGCGACGTGCTCTTTCATTCTGCAGCCATTTGGCCCCCATGGTGCACAAGATGGTCTGGATGGTCTTCCTTGAAATCGCCGGCGTTTCCGGCTCAAAGGCTGTGTTACCCCAGCCCGGCGAAGAGAATAGCTGTTGGGTGGGATCATGGTTGCATTGCATGCGCATGTGGGGTCCAACTCCCTAAAGTCCAAGTCTCCCTGGAAGCCTAACTCAAAATGAGGGTCACCCAAAGGTTTGGTTTCAAAGTTCATTCAACAAGATTTGCCGGCTGTCTTTCCAAGCCCAAGCCCCATCAAGTCTAAGCGCATCTGCAGCAAGCCAATATGGTGCCAAGATGTTCCAAACACAAGGAGGTTAAGCACGGCAAAGAAGCAAGCCACAGGGATCTGGTTGTTGAAGATTTACAACTTGACCACTTGGCAGCGGCTCTTTGGAGGCAGGAACACCAGGTTTTAGGCTACACGGGAAGTATACCCGACAAATCACGGAGCTGTAAGGCCTGAGAGAAGCACTTATATAAGAGCTTTTCCGGCACAGTTCCTCCAAAAGACTCATGTCAGTTCCTGATTTCTGCCTGCCCACTTGAACTTCAACCATACATAGAGAGTTAAACAGTTAGACATGACATGTTCTTCTAGTTTTGCAAAACAATGGCAGCCAAATGACGACTATGACAGGAATAGTCTTTTGATCGCTCCAAGATGCTCAAACATAACTTGTTTTGCTTAAACCCAATGGGTCCAAGACCATCCTGATGATGGTTTTGGAGCTCAAGCATTATCCCAAGGATTGCCTTTAGAGCCAAAATTGATCCTCCACAGAAAAGTAGGACCATATCATATCCCCTCATCTTGGCTCAAAGTATCTCAAACTCCTCTTTCTGGGCCAACTTCTGCCAACATTCTAATTATCAACATAAATCAACATATATTACATATAAACCGCCACTTAGTAAAAACAACGGCTTTTCTCCATCGTCATCTCCGACCTCCTCTCCGAGCGTCACGTCCAACACGCCGCTCCGCGTCACGTCCAACGCCCGCAGCGCGGAGAGGAGCTGCTGCTCGTCGGGGAGCGGTTCCTGCGCAGCCGCTTCGTAGAGGCGGTAGAAGTCCTCCAGCAGAATGCCTCGGGTTTGACGTGGGTTCTTTGGGACCGGCCGTGGTTACTCCGGTCCAGCTTGAACGTAGAAGGAACGAGCCTTGAGCCTTGAGAGGTTGAGAGGCCGCTTCACGTTCGGAGCCTGGCTGTGTGGTGCATGGGATGGCTCAAAAAGGGCTGTTCAACCTCTCTTGGAAAAGCCTGGTAGGGAGGTCTTGGACGTGTTGGACCCACGTTGGGTGAGAGCGAGAGGGCCCGGCGGTGAACACAAAGAGTCTAGTAGTGTAGGAAGGTCAGTCTTCTATCGTTTTGTTGTTTGAGATTTCATCCACAGGGTTCATACCGGATGTATCCTGTTATTCAACTGTTAGTAGAGATTGGATAATTCCAGCACCCTTCAAAAATAGGTCACCGCCTACTACACCTCTTTATGTCTTCAAACACCTTGAGGGGAGACCTGGCAGGGTGTTGAAATTTGGGGTCGCTTAAAGAACCAACAAAAATAATATATATGTATAACAATTCCCAGGAAGGGAATTCACCCACTCGGGAAATTAAGAATCTACCAAAGGAATCCTCTGAAAGCTTATCCGTTTAGATTCGTTTAAGTACTCTTTGGATCTATCTTGACGGTCCTTTGATCCCGTACACAGGGTTTAACTTGGTGTGGATGTCGTGGTTTAGTCGAAAACCCTCGGACCCTCTGCAAATCCAAAGGCGCCGTGTAAGAGCACACCGAACGGAGAAGGGTAGTTAGTCAAGTTGTCGAAGTCCTATGCCATCCCCCAGTCTCCATTCACAGAACTGAACGTACCACTACAAACAACACACACACGGCACACATCTCAAACTGATCCTCTCAAAAACCTTATGGGTTTTGGAGTCATACTATTTTTTTTGAAGCCTATACATTCCATCCCTCCCAGTCTCCGTGTGCTCTGTGTGCCTCCCTCCTTCCGCTCTCAGTGGCCCTCCTCCTCCACCGAGCCCATGAGCTCGGACAGCTGCTTCTCGCTCACCGCGCGGCCGCAGCCGCGCAGCAGCTGCGGCACCAGCGCCCGCGAGACCTCCGCCGGCGCGCACGGTGCGCCCGCGGCACCGACGAAGGGTCGCGAACCGGGGAGTCTGAATGAAGTGCAGCAAGTTCGGGGGGGATGTGAAGAAGAACAGGTCACAGGTGAGCAACAAAAAATCCAAACACCCCACCCCGGCATTGTGCTGATGTCAGGTTGCATACTCTTCCCTATACACGACAATGGAGATGTTGTGATGATATGATAGGCAGCAGCTCAGAAGGTTTCATGACTACACTCAGGATCTGAAGACCTTAGCGATCCGTATCCTTTGGGATTCCTATAGCTGTATCGGCGGTCGACATTTCTGCAACGAGAACGATATCCAATCAGCATCTTACCATAGTCTCATCTTAGTTGGCTAATATCGATCAGCAAGCCGGGAGAAGTCATATTCGTATCAAAGCATCAAGCAAGGGGGGCGCAAGCATGTACCAAGCAAATGAAGTGGGTGCCTGATTGAGTGGGGACGTAGGGACTATCAATATCTATATAACTTTGTTGCTTCCTAGCCCCATCTTCTTGTCTGGAACTAGAATTGGAAAGTTACAGATTCCTCTACATACTTCATTCCTGCAAAAAATCCGATGAACATCAACCAAACCACACCTCGCAGAATCACATACTTTGGTTTGCCAGTCTGCCAGTATCAATTGCTTCCGTTGAACGCTCGGCCCTGCCGAAACGGAACCGGTTCGGAGTGCCTTCATCGGTAGTCCTTCGCGCTGCCGGTGCCGGGCACCGTCGGACTTCAGCGCGAGGAACTTGAAGGCCTTGGGCGGTCCAAAGACACTTAGGATTTGCTTCAGGAACCTGGAAGAAGTATTCCCCAGAAGGAGATTGACCCAAAAGGGAAGGTAAACAATCACCTTAAGCAACACAATATGGGACATGGTGACGGGATGGGTCACTCCGCGATGGGCTCGTGACAAACCTGGAGCCCTGGAGACCGTCCACCACGGTAGGAGAACATGACCTTCCACCAGGTTAGGGAACAAGATGGAGCCCACGAACCCGAATGCAAACACGTTCGAAAAGCTACATATGTCCAAATGACACTCTTGTAGGACACTCTTGTGGGACACTCTTGTGGGTCACTCTTGCAGGAAACTCTTGTGGGACACTCTCACGGGACACTCTTGTGGGACACTCTTGTGGGACAGTCTAGTAGGAAACTCTTGTGGGACACTCTTGTAGGACACTCTTGTGGGATACTCCTGTAGGACACTCTTGTGGGACACTCTTGTGGGGCACTCTTGTGGGACACTCTTGTAGGAAGCTCTTGTGGGACACTCTTGTAGGACACTCTTGTGGGACACTGTTGCGGGACACTCTTGTGGGACACTCT
>CAXAMN010025084.1:661557-727034 GCA_963970005.1 Durusdinium trenchii | reverse complement strand
TCTTGCGGGACACTGTTGCGGGACACTCTTGTGGGACACTCCTGTGGGACACTCATTTGGGACACTCTTGCGGGACACTCTTGTGGGACACTCTTGTAGGACACTCTTGTAGGACACTCTTGTGGGACACTCTTATAGGACACTCTTGTAGGAAACTCTTGTGGGATACTCTTGTAGGACACTCTTGTGGGACACTCTTGTAGGACACTCTTGTGGGGCACTCTTGTAGGGCACTCTTGTGGGACACTCTTGTGGGACACTCTTATAGGACACTCTTGTGGGACACTCTTAACTCTTGTGAGACACTCTTGTGGGACACGGTTGCGGGACACTCTTGTAGGGCACTCTTGTGGGACACTCTTACGGGACACTCTTGTAGGACACCCTTGTGGGACACTCTTGTAGGACACTCTTGTGGGACACTCTTACGGGACACTCTTGTTGCACACTCCTGTGGGACACTCTTGTGGGTCACTCTTATGGGACACTCTTGTCGGACACTCTTGTGGGACACACTTGTGGGACACTCTTGTGGGACACTCATACGGGACACTCTTGTGGGACACTCTTGTGGGACACTCCTGTAGGACACTCTTGTGGGACATGCGGGACACTCTTGTGGGACACTCTTGTGGGGCACTCATACGGGACACTCTTGTGGGACACTCTTGATTCACACTCTTGTAGGAGACTCTTGTGGGACACTCTTGTGGGACGCTCTTGTGGGACACTCTTGTAGGAAACTCTTGTGGGATACTCTTGTAGGACACTCTTGTGGGACACTCCTGTAGGGCACACTCTTCGTACGAGACTTCCTCCAAAAGTCACGCTGCGAGGCTGCAAGACGAGATTTTCGTACGAGACTTCCTCCAAAAGTCACGCGTCAAGTCTCAAAAACGAGCGTTTCGTACGAGACTTCCTCCAAAAGTCACACGTCAAGTCTCCAAAACGAGCGTTTCGTACGAGACTTCCTCCAAAAGTCACATGTCAAGTCCCCAAAACGAGCGTTTTGTACGAGACGTCCTCAAAAACTCACATGTCAAAGTCTGCAAAACGAACGTTTCGCACGAGACTTCCTCCAAAAGTCCAGCGGAAACACCCATCGGAGCACACACATCACGCAGCCCTGCCAAGCAGTTTCGCGATTCCAGCCCCTCCAAACGACACCCGCTCACACGCCAATCCCAATGTGACAGCGACATTCACCTCTACCACAACTCACAACCTCCCGATTCCCTGCGCCTGCCACGAATCTTTCCGCGTCCACACGTCTAACGCGCACAAAGTACTGCGCCTGTCACGACATGTCACCTCCGTCACGCATCGCAACCTCACGATTCCCTGCGCCTGCCACGAAAATCCCACTTCCACACCTCAAAACCCGCACAAAGTCCTGCGCCTGATAATGTCATCTCATGTGAGCTTCACCCAAATTTGCACCACACCACACGTTTGGAATGATTTCGACCCGTTCTGAGCACACTCCCAGGGTCCAAAATCGGCATTTCAGCTGAGACTTGTCACGAAAACAGAGCTTCGATGCCACACCCTGAAACGCAAATCCCAATGGCACGGCCACATCCAACACCCCAAAAAAAACGACTCTCCAAACGCTAATCCCAATGGAACTGCGTAGCAAACTGCGGATCTCACAAAACGCTGCGCCTGTGCAGTGAAATGCATCACGCTTCTTGTGCGACATGTCCTTTTCACGCAAATCACAATGGACTCGCGTCGCAAACTAACACGTGACACATCCATGCATAGTCACTTGCAAAAGCTTCCCCCAATGGCAGCGCCTTAGCGACCTACTGCGGACGGTTGCGGACGGTTGCGAACATAGAAGCAACGGATCGCGAACAAGACTCTACCCCCAGGACCCCCAGAGTTAAACGAGAACCCTTCGCTACGCATTCGGGAAAAAAAACGGAACCGGTCTCCTGGTGTCATGACGGGGCCGGTCTCCTAAGCCATCTTCGACCTTTCAACATGCCGTGGGAAGCCTTATAGCCTTATTTATACCAGGAGTCACAAAGGGGTGGTGTTTAGTCTCTAAGTGAGTGGATAATGGGCACCCCTAACCTCCATTAAGCACCCTTTTGTGACTGCTGGTATATATATATATATATATAAAGGTGAAACCCTCGGGACTGCTCATAGAGCAGGAAAATGGGTGCTTCCAATTCTAGACATCACGAGTCAGTTTGTTTGTTTCTCTCGTTTTGTTGCTTTGATTGACTGGTGGGACTAGGGACTTGGTACCAACTGGATTGATGCATGAATTCTACAACGAAACTAAACACAATAACAACAAACACACTTCACACGCAAACATACATTATATATGACATACATTACATATTACTAGTGGCAAATACCTCATCCCAGGTCCTTTATGGTCCTTTCCAACACCAAAACAACGACCACCACTCCCACCGCTCCGCACCTTGGCGATCTCATCCTTCTGCGCCTGTCCCAGTGGCTCGCCGGGGGCGATGAGGATCTCCATGGCCTCGGTGTCACGTGGTGGAAAAAGTCATCGACATGACACCGATAGATGGGGGAAAACATGATGATTTGCTGACTCCCGAGCTGTTTTCCTTGGACATAAAAGAACCTTTTTCATCCTTTGTCAATCCTGTTCATATTTAGTGGAGTGTCCCCAATCCGAATCCCCCCAAAAAAGGTTAAAGGTTATCCATTGACTGGGTATTCTGCAATGAACCCCTACAAGTCCAGCCTGAAATGGGTCTTTGCAGAAGAAGTAGCTATAGATAGAAAGCATGATGAACATGGACAACACACTGCTTTCTCAACAAGGACCATCGGGCGAATTAAGTCAGAACCATGTGGTACAAAATCATCTAAGCAAATCAACATGGCTCTGATGCATGAGCTACGGTCTCCCTCCAATACAATCAACATGCACTTTGTAGCTGAAAAGGGCCCTCAAGGAAAGCATCATCGCCTCTCCCTGAAGCCAAGGCACTTCCGCCCAACTTCCACGACGAGGTTTGGGCCAAACGGCTCCCAAACAACAGAGGCTTCAGCTGAGGAAGCAGCAACAGCAATCAACCCTCAGGCCATAAAGCAAACGTGTGCTCTCGTTCAAGCTCCACTAACGCAGCCCAGTAAAATAGACCCAGAGGAAAGCCGAGTCCATCTCTTCTTCTCAGTCTATGGATCCACTGCCCTCTTTATGAAGGTGATTGGGCACTATTTGATGGACCCGGTGCCTTAAAAGGATCCAGTCTTATCTTCTGAGAAGGTAGGTACAAATCCGTGGATCCCAAACCCTTCTCCACATAGGGCTCCAACCACATCCTCAGGAGGTCTAACTAACTACCTCCAATTTGCTTAAGGAACCTGGAAAAATACCACATATTCCCAGAAATGGATTTATCCATAGGGAAAATAAACCAATTTCCTATAAGCAAAACCAGGAGGTGGTTGGAGCCCTAGCATCTCAGCACCTTCCAGACTCTAGCCAGCCTCTGAGGACGGTGGTGCCAGCAAATGCCGTGTGAGCCGGGCCTGAGTGAGTGGAACCCGAAGAGCCGGGCTCGCCCGGGCGAAGAACGAGAGGAGTAGCACCAGCGGAGCGGGCGCGAGACGCGAGCGACCAAACGGTCCGCAAGGTCTTGCACCCATGTTAGGGGTGGTTTTTGGATGACAAGAAGTAAATAAAACTGTCCAAGTCCAAGGCTCAAGGGAGTCATTTTTTGGAGTCTCTGACCATCCTCTGGGTGGTGCTCACATAAGTAGTATAGGGAAGATTTGAAGATTTGGTGACCGCATGGTGTTCAAAGCGACGAACAGCGGTGTCACGGGCCACGGGTGACCACTGCAGGTCCCTGCAGAACTTGAAGCGAAGCAAAAACAAGAAACACAAAACAACACAAACATGCTGCACTTGAGCTGACAAAAGCGAGCACTAACCAGAGTGGAGTGGAACCAAAGGCAAAGACTATAGTCATAATTCTTCAGCTTTCAATAGATTTTACATCATGCCTCCTGCCAGTTTGTCTAGCAAGCTACATCCGATCTGAAACATTTCTCAGAGCTGTCGCTCACAGCCCCTCCCAAACTATCCCAAACCTTCACTTGATATTCTTCAACCACCTCCAAGCCCTCAAGGCCACGTACGGCACCTCCGTACCCTCGGCCACACGGTAGGAGCCGGACGCCCATCGTTCAATTCGCCTCCACTGTTCGGCCCAGCAGCCCATCGTTCACCGCTGGTCTCGAGGCTCACGTCGCTCACGCGCAGGGAGACCGCCGCCGACTGGGCCAGTCACAAGTGGTTCTTCAAGAGCCCGAGGATAATCATCTTTTACCCCTAGGTCTCCAACCATCTCCTCAGGTGGTTAGACCCCCCAAACCCGACCTAGGGACCGAACAGCCATTGCTTTACTCAGAAGATAGCTCCGGTGGACTGGGCCGACTGTGAAGAGCCTATCTACTGAATGAGTACTAGTGACTCGAGTCAGATACCAGCAGAAACCAGGTGAAGTCACGGTGAAGTCATTTTGGAAGAACATGGTCGAACGGAAAGCTAGCGGCAACTGGGTGACTGTGGAAGGGTGTTGGCCTGGCCTACTAGACCACCGGGGCTTTGGGACTGACTCCCCCGTCGTGACCCAAACAGGCACCCCCGGGCCAAAACTTCTGGTTTGTGTGGTATATGTTCACTTGGGGCGAGCGGTGGGCTCAGGAAACCATTTTCAGGAGCAGTGCGCATGCAGTGAGAGCTTCAAAGAAGTTCCCTGGGTGGCTGGCGGAATGGTCAGAGCAGTCTGATGGGGCATCCTGCAAGTGCCCTTCAACCCCAGCAGCACAGTGTTTTCTTTCGATCTTCGCCCCCTACACCCCAGCAGCACCGTCGCCTCTTCCCGCTCCCAAGGGATCTCATCCTGCATTTCGCCCCACTCCGCCGCGAGGGCGACCGCGAGTGCGACCCCCTATACATGCGGGTGGGACCAAGGGCGGCGGATGCGACGGAGTGGGTTCATTGTCCTACTGGCGCTGGAACCCAAGAAGTAGTCTGTAGCCTTGACCTGTGGACCCACCTGCAGGTCGGACCCGGATGGACTCTCACAGCTGCTGGGTTGGTATTCGGAAAATGGTCGAAATCATGGGGTCACTTTGAGGGTCCAAGCTTGCACGGCGGCATATCATCAACTAAGCCAATTAAAGCACGTGGCTTGCGTGAGACTGCAGCCACTGCAGCCTGCAGTTTTCTTTGCAGCTGCAGGACAAACTGGAAAACGAGACCGTCGGATTCCCCTTCCCTACCGAAACCATCTAAAAACCTGTCCCTCATAGAAAGCAACATGGACCCTCCCAAACGTAGGGGTCCGGACCCAAACCAATCCCTAGGGTAGTCCCTAGGGACCCGTCGAGCTGTGAACGGAGCGTCTGTCCCTCGTCGAAAGCAACTGGCGCACCTTCCACATCTTCGTACTCCATTTCAGACTTTCGCTCGTTTCACCCGTTGACATGGCACACCGCAACTCATCATCAGTCAGTTCCTCTCCTCCTGCAGCTCGTTCAACTCGATGCTCCCGCTGCGCTTCCGCGTGCGCGGACTCACCGCCCCATCGCTGCAGCGGCCACCGCGGTCGGACGCGACGTCAAAGGCGGCGTGGTGTGCCTGACATGGCGACCGTGGTAAAGGCTGCCTTTCGGAACTGTGGGTGGCACCCTGTGGCAAATATAACCTAAGCACGACCTGTCTGGGACATATTTGCCAATCGGGCCAGGGCTGGTTGATTTCAGGGGTCTTGCTGGGGTGACATATCTTCCAGTTCCATCTCAGTCGTGTCGTGAGGTGGCATCCCAAGACCGTCGATCCATGGCTTTCTATGGTGACTTTCCAGGACTTTGTTTGTCCAACTCACATGGTGTTCAACAAATCTTGATGGCTTGAAACATGTTGAAACAGGGATAGCATTCACCCAGGGTCGCACCAATCAAGATAGAGGTGTCAAAAAGTGCAATTGGGAGTCATCAATGCGACCCCCAATCGCCCAGCACATCTAAGCAAAACTTAGGACAGCTGAAACACCTCATGTCTATGATACAAGTGGGGCGGCATACCAAACCCAAACGATCCATATGGGAGAGCCAATATGACCAACACTCACCACCCAAAGACCTAACGTACTCCCCCTGGAACTTAACATGGAAGTGGAGTTCACTCCCTGTTTGGTATTCTGGTCGGGCAATTGCTCCTCAATTCCAATTCAGTTCCAGGGAGTACAGGCCATACTTGTGCCAGCTTGGCATCCGGGAAAAGTCTCACAGGTCGTCGTCTCGAGGGTCGCAGGCTTAAAAGCTGGCCTGTTCGAGTCTCGAAAGTCTATTTCCAGCCCACAAATCTACATCAACCCAAACTAACCACCACTTCTGAAGCAAGCAAAAAATCAACAAGCGCAGATTTCAAATTTAAGGACACATTGTAAGACCGCAAGAACATCTCGAGAAGAATAGAACCTAAACTCAGAAAAAAAAAATAAGAACTCACGATATAGATAGATCGATAGACAAATAGACTAGACTAGACTAGACTAGACTAGATTAGATTAGATTAGATTGATAGATGTATAGATAGATCTGGAGATAAACACAATACTGTAATCCCAAGGAGCCTGGAGCAAACCAGCTTTAAGGACCTCTAGCTGCTTCTGCAATGCATCTTCGAAATCCGCCATCGAAGAGGCTCCGCCCGGTCCGGCGAGCGAGCGGAGCGAAGTGTCTCAACAGGTGCCGATGGAAAAATGCACGTGCCGATGGTAGTGCTCCCATAAACGACAGGTGTCTTTGTTTGACAGGTGGCCTTTTTATCATGTGTGTTAGTATGATGTGATCATATGATCACATACCGGAATATATGCATTTCACCTGCATTCAAGTCCGGTGCATTTACTCGTCATCCTAACCTCTTGACCGTCTTGAACCTTCCATCCGAGGCCGGGCGTGCCATGGTCCCAAGAACTGGTTGGCAGCTTTGGAACCTTCAGAAGGTACATCTGCGGAATGTTTTGGACCATTGGACCACACACGAAAAATAAACTACATACTTACAGCCATTTCCTATCAAAGCTGTGGGAGCCTCATGTCTGGGCTTTGGGTAGGCTACGTTCACCTGCCAACACCGATCTGAGCTGAAATTGGAACATGCCCGGCTAACACATGTGCAAAACATTTGGGAGAGGGTTGCTGCCATGCACTATGCACATGTACTGTTTGTCTGGTACCCAGGATGGTCATGGCCTATGTCTTTGCGACATGGCAAAGGTGTGCACTCTTGAAACTTAACTGTAGCACAACCATACGATACATCATACACATATGGTGTCTCTCTAGGAGGAACCCACTACCCCATGACACAGCAGCTTCATGTGAACAAACAAACCTTGCACAGCTTCAACTGTTGGTAGCTTTTGATCAAAGGCTTTGGATCCAGGACTTGGATTTGCTAAAGGAACTTGACAAACATTAAAAAAACAATCAGGAGATTCACCAATGTATTAAGACAATAAGCATCACCCTGCAAAACCAGGAGTACGAATGGATCATAGATGAGTGCCCGAGTCCCCTAGGTGTCACATGGATTCACATGGCATGTTGGCCATCTCCCAACCGCTGCCGTCCAAAGGGCCCCTTCTCAAACAGTCTTCATAGCGATAGAAGGGTGACATGATCTCGGAACATGTCTTAGGGACAGCTCATATTTTCGCGGGGAACACTAATAGACTAATAGAAACGTGTTTTCTTGGAACACGTTTCATAGAAATCTCGGAACATGTACAAGAACATGTTCCGAGAGTTCAACTCTTGGAAACAGGACAAGTATATAGAAACATAAAGCTGTCTGGATCCACCTCCACCTCTCCTCAACCGGCCAGTTGCACCTCGTACATCATCCTCAGGTCATGTGGGCACCAAACAAAGTGGGGACGCTGTACGCCGCTGTGAGATGCTCCGATGCCAAAAAGGTGCAAGTCGGTGGAACTTGGTTGAATTTGTTGCGTTGAGAACCCACTTCTACGTGTACAGTTTCGTGTTTCAGAAGTTTCTAGCTGGGTTCAGTTGTGACCAACCACAAAAAATGTCGTGCCTGACAGCCTTGATTTGCTTGGGATGCCATCTCAGCAAACCAGGACCCAGGACTTGGATATTTTTAAACGATTTTGAAAGCTTTGAGCCTGGAATATCCGGCCACCCACCACGCGTTTTGATATTTCCTTGGGTCTTGCATCAACAAAAAAGTGAACAACAAAAACACCAACACAACCGATGTCAGAACACATTTGTAACACATTGTAACACACATATAGTTACCAACAAATACCAACATACACAAACACCAACAAATACAAACCAATACCACCCCAACGACGCGGGCGCGTCACTCCCCACCTTTTGGGATGCTCCCATCCGAAGTCACTCCAAGCGTCTCCAGCCTGGCCATGAACTTGGGCAAGGTCCAGGTACACAAGAGCCTGGACTCGCCACCTGCGGCGTTCGATCGGATTGGCTGAGCCCATCGGAAAGCATCTTCACCAGAAGTAAGGGGATGCAAAACCATATTATAATATATGGGGAACATGCAAAATCTCGGTTTTGAAGGTGGCTGGGGTGGGTCTGAGAAGGTGGTTGATTTATTTTCACGCAGACCAAGAAAAGAGGCACTCAAATGCTCACTGGGCGAGCAAGGTCTCGTGCGAAACGCACCGGCCGTCCCTGAGTGAACTTGATCAGGATTTGATCCACACGGTGCGCAACATCCAAATGCCAACCAATCTCCAAACCAACCACTTGATCAAGCCCACATGTGGCCGAGCTCGACTGTACGTCTCAAGAGGAACCGATAAATTACCAAAAATCCGTTTGAACGTCCTCGAGTCCTCTTGAGAAGTGTAAGTCGTTCCTGAGCTGTCAGCGAATGCTACAAGCACTTAGTTAAATAAACATGCCGTTTCATGGGAGCAACCAAGTCAAAGCCCACCGTCCAACGGAGGAGGTCGGCAACAAAATTTGCAGGGAAACCATGGGAAACCAGCTAATTGAATTTCATTCACATCATCCAAAAGTCCAAAAGAGAGCTTGAGGGCCTCCAGGTAAAGAGACCAAAAGTCTATCTCAAAAGGGCCAACATCAAGATCCAAGTTCTCATCCAAGGACCATCCCAGCTGGGCAAGGCACTGCGTAACCGCAAGCGTGTGAGCAGTAGTCACGAGGCATTCCCGGAGGGTTCGGCGGCGGATGGAACGACGAGGAGGGTGAAACCGGGGAAACTGGGGAGCATCCGCCGGGGCGGCAGAGAGGAGGAAGTCTTGGAGGTGTTGAAGCCCAGCAGCGAAGATGTCGTCAGTGCAGTGCACAGGCACGGCAGGACCATGCAAAGCCCAAAGCAAGCGGGCCAAAGCTTGGGCAGAAAGAGTCGGAAGAGTGGCCGGATGGGCGTGGAGAACCATGGCACGAACGCGCTGCCACGTGTTGAAGGAAATGGGTATGCCCAGGCCCACGAGAAAGGCGTGGCGCGCACGGAGGCCGCCAAGGTCGGTGTCCTGTGCGGGTAGGTGCAAGGAATGCCGCAGCAACAGATAGATTGGGCCGGTGGGCACTCCTTAAGAATGTAGACCTCCTCGCCCTCTAGAATCTTACTGCCCGTAAACGCGAGGGAGTCGGCGCTCTGCTGGGCGCCTCCGCCGGTAGTAAAGTTCACCGGACTATTTGAGGGCGAAGCGCACTCTCGCATCTTCTGCGTGAGCGCTTGGCGACCGAATAAATGCCTACCGGCTGCTGTATCCCGCTGCGAGGTGACTGACATGCGGCTGCCCAGTCAGAGCCAAAGCGAGTCTCCATGGCCGAAAACCAAGTTATGAGTTGCCGGATGGCTGTGCGACTTAGTTTTAGATAAAACGTAGGTTGAAGTTCTGTAGTGTAGGTTATAAAATGTGTAAGTTTGTTCAGTAATCGCCTCTACTTACAACTATAGGGGTAAAAGTGTCAGGAACAACTCGGAAAGAACGGGAGGGCGAGCAGTGGCACTTCGGGACACTTTTTTGGCCCCATTTCAGGGGGGGGTAGATGGCACAGGGTTTTTTACGCTCGCGTGGGGAGTAGGATGGGTGTGCGTTCAGAATTGATGGCGCAAGCCATCCAGCCTTTTGATTTCCTGTGGATTCCTTTCTGTTTCCCTTCGTGGCTATGGATTTCCTGTTGGTGCCTATTGAATTCCTGTTGAAACCAATTGATTTCCTGCTGATTCCTATTGGTTTCCTTGCGGTTCCTTTTGGTTTCCTTTTGATGTCCCAGTGAAGCCTTTCGATTTCTAGGTGATTCCCTGTGTGGGTTGTGAATTTCCCCTCCAACAGGGTCAAACAAGTAATAGATGGCACAAAGGACAACGCGCTCCCACTGGGAGTAGGACGTTCGCGCGCTCAGAATTGATGGCGCAAGCCATCTAGCCTTTTGATTTCCAGTGGATTCCTGTCTGTTTCCTTTCATGGCTATGGATTTCCTGTTGGTGCCTATTGAATTCCTGTTGAAACCGTTTGATTTCCTGATGATTCCTATTGCTTTCACTCTTCCCTTTCTCCTGTTCTCGCCTTTTTTTGCATTTAGTTTCATTGTTGTTTCATTTCCTTTCCTTTCCTTTCCTTTCCTTTCCTTTTCCTTTCTTCTCCTCCTTTTTTTCACTCCATTCCTTCACTTCTCCTTTCCCTCACCTTCCCTTGCCATTCCCTTCCCGTTCCCTTTCCCTATGCGTCCACTTCACAATCCATTGGCCTAGCTTTCAGACCAGTGCATGATAACAGCCAAGTAGATGGCACATCCCCCGTGTGAAAGATGAACATGATAGTTGAGCCAATACATGGCGCAACTCATTTCCTTCCCCTTCACATCCTCTTCTTCCATACCCTTTTCCTTTCTGTGTCCTTTTCTTTTTCTTTCCTTGCCCCCTACATTTGTTTTGAAGTTTTCTGTTCTGTCTTATTTTCTTGCCTTTTATGTTCTTTTTGCTTCATTTCCTCTTCTCCCCTCTCCTTTTTTCCACTCCATTCCTTCACTTCTCCTTTCCATCTCCTTCCCCTACCTTTCCATCCCCATTCCCTTTCATTCTGCTTCCAGGACAACGAATGAGAACTGCCCAGCACATGGCGCACCCCCTGAGTGAAAGGTAACACAGCACTGATAGTGGAGCCAATAGATGGCACAACTAAGTTCCCCTCGCCTTCGTGTTCCCCCTGCTTCCCTCTCCTGCTCATGCCTGCATCCTTTCCTTTTCCTGTCCTTGTGTTTCCTTTGTTTCACTTCTCCTTTACCTGCCCTTCCCTTTCCTGTTCATTCTTGCTCTTTCCTTTTGCGTCCTTTCCTTTCATCTCCTTTTGCTTTCCTGCCCTTTCCCTCTCCTCTCCTTTCCTTCACTTCTCCTTTCCCTCTCTTTCCCTTGCCTTTTCCTTTTTCCTTCTGCATCCACTTCACACTCCATTGACCTAGCTTTCAGACCAGTGCACGATAACAGCCAAGTAGATGGCACAATCAACGGGGCATGGTCACGCAAAAGTAGATGGCGCAAGGTTTTTTGGGATTGATGATTTAGCCCTCCCAAGTCTGGAAAATAGATGGCACAAAAAAATGAGGTCTCACAGGTAGAGGCTTGCAGGTGCCCCAAAATATTGATGGCACAACCTCAAAATTGGGTCCATCTACTTTTACCGCGGAGTAACTTGGTGCTCTTACACTAACTTATTGGATTTATTGTTTCTACTTAGTTCCTACTTAAGATGTACTTTAGGGTCGACTTAAGCTGAACTTAAGATTCATGTTTTTTGCACTTTTTTACTTAAGACCAACTCTTTTTTTGTAATGTTTTTAGCTGCTCCGGGAAAGTCTGAGAAGAAAACAGTCTGCTCCGGGAGGATTAGGCGAATGTAGGCCGAATGTAGGCGAGAAATCTAGAATTCTAAGTTTTCCAATGTAGGCCCTTCTGAAGTAAACAAGCAGGCCATGTAGGCCAAATGTAGGCCAAATAACCGCACAAGCTTGTTTCTCCTCCTCTATTTGCACTGAAAACGAATGTGCGTCGGAAAAAAAAGTTCTTGCGCGAAAAGAAGATTTTAACATATACAGTAAAAACAACTACGACCTACTTAGGCCCTGCTTGTAACCTGGGTCTTAACTCCTAAAAGTCCACTTATGCATACATTGGATAACTAAGTTATAACATGGACAAGTTAGTGACAAATCGCCACAGCCATCCAGTAAGGACATCAAAAGCTGGAGCAACAATGCCGAAAGTCCGGCGAAAAACGGCAAGTAAATGCGCCCAGCTGTTCTTTGTGAGTGGAACGTCGAGAACGTCCAAGATCTGCTGCCAGACGAAATATAAGCCGATAGCTGTGCGCGCAACGATGCGGCCCACGCCTCATAGGCAGGGTGACTTCCGACATGCACGCCGAGAAGTCGCAAAGGATGCCCTGTCTATAGAGTCACAGAAACGACACAAACGATGTCCGACCGAGACGTTGCACCGCATGGCGCAACCACACCCCCTTGCAAAATCTGGCGTTGTTAGGCCAAGCAGTACATGCGGAACAATACAATCGGTGTATATATCGAAAGCCTTAGGCTCCGCTTGCCAGAGTTTGCTACGAATGTACAAAAGGGACCTGTATACGGAACAGGTCTGGCTTGAAAGAGGAAGACAAGGCTGTAGGACCGTGGATTTTCTGGACTCCAATGTCGCCCAGTTGGATAATGCATGAACCTCTGATCAGCAGAGGGTCAGAAGCCTCTTGCAAGATGGCCGGCCACACGAGGTTCTCAACTTCAAGTTTTGCTATGTGTTCCGTAGGGACATCAGTGGTAGTCAGCATTGCCAAGGCCTAGGCTGAGATACGCTTTTGGTCCTGCAGGAAGCGGATGGCCTGCTCAGTTGTTCCAATCACAATTCCACCTCCTTCCGGCGTGATGCGATCAACTGAGATCTGTTCCAGCGTGTTGTCTTCTGCAAAAAAGGATGAGCAAGTAGAAGAAGGTGAGGTTGTGGTGCCACAGCTGGCTCTGCTCGTGTCTCCAGTGGAATGGTCTCTGTTGCTGATTGGCAAGTTGTTTGAAAGCCTGCCAGGGATTTGCTTGTGCGATTGCCCGAGCAATAGGAGCCGTTCCCAGTTTGGCTTGGATAGCTTTGCAGCGCCTGCTCTGACATTGAAGTCCAAAGTCCAAGAAAAAGGCCCAGTTTGTTGAGGACTATGGCGCCACAGTGATCACCAGTAGTCGGGGCAACTGGTGTGTGCCGAGTGACCTGCCGGATATGGCACATGAAAACTTGCACAAGCAAAGGGGCAATCTGCTGGACAAGAGAAAGATGGAAGTCCGGGACGCCATCATAGTAGGGGACCAGCCCTTGGCGTAGGTCTTGAATGACAAAAATCCAGTGCCCTTGAGAGAGAAGAGGCAGCATGATCAAGTTTTTTCCGCTCAACTCGCAGATCATCAATTTCATTGTAGAGCTCAACATGATGAAGGCCCGCTGCACTGCATCTCTCATACCCCAGACCTCTGAGCTCACCAGATTAATCTACCCAGATGGCATCGCCCCAGTGGTAGGTCCGAAAGGCGTTCTCAAATCTCATACCTGGGACAATGCGAAGCCCAAGGAGTCAAGCGCGTGAGCAATAAGAAAGCCAGGTGGGCCCTGGAAAGACAGAGGTGGATGGTGATGGAACCTTGTGGAAGGTCTCGGAGTCTCTTGGGCTGATGAACTTGTTTCCTTCACGCAGAAGCGCTTCTGGCCGTTGTGCTATGCTATGCCTTCTTTCCAAAGGGAGAGTCTTTGTCCCCATCCCAGTAGATACTGATGGGCTTTGAGCAAATCGGCAGCAGTAGACATCGGTGAACAATGCAAAGTATAAGTGAGGCAGAACCATCATGCAAAGAGACCGTCTGCGTCTGATGCGTCTGATAGGTGGGCCACATGAAGAGCTTTCATGATGTGCATCATGTACCACATTGCCTGCGTGGGGGCTGCCCTATCAAAGGAAGGTCGTGTCTTGCATTGGAGAGGTCATAGACATAGTCCGCTGGCAGGCTGCAGAAGAGACCAGCTTCAGCAGGATGGAGATGTGTGTATTGCCCCTGCATCAGAGCGGAGGGCAACATAGTCAACGAGACTCCATCATGGATGAATCTTTTGTATGCAAAGACCTTGTTGTCTGCGGCCACATGGGCAGGGTAGCAGATGGTGCCCCAAACTATGCAAAAGCGTCGGGCAAATGGCCTCGGACCTGAGCAGAGCTGAGTCCAAATCCAAGACTGAGGACTAGAATTCCATCTCCTGCGACGTCCATTGCAGCTCTTGCTCTGCCTTGGTCTGCCATGTGGGCCATTGTGGAAGAACTGCTGAGACACTGCAAAAGTCCAAGAGCTTTGGCATGGTCGGGAAGATCAAGCAGACCATGGCCATGTAAGGCAGGAGAATGCACCACCATGCGGTACGGCGACATGGCCAAGAATCCTGGAGATGAAGGATACCCTCCTTATACCCAAATCCCATCGCACCGGCAAAGGGCTCAAGGACCTGTGGGGGTTCTGAGAAATTGCCCGTCAGCGGAATGCTGTCCAGGAGCATCCATTGAGCATCCATCAAGTAAGCCGCTGCCAGTGTATGCCGGGGCATGTAGAAAACCCTTACAACCCCCTCTGGTGGAAAAAAGGGGGCATGGGAATCCACAACAAAGACCCATCTTTCAATTGCCAACCTGCTGGAACAAAAGGGCTATGTCAGACGGGTCACTGATGTTGCCCTTGAGCGCTTTACCCATGTGGTTCATGTCAGAGGTGTTCACCGCTGCGTACGAGATGTGCATACCAGCAGCGCGCATCAGCTGTAGCTGTTCCAAGCCAGTTGATACGCCCCCCAAACCACAGCAAAGCTCTACAAAACTCGAGGGCGCGACTTCAGCATGAGTGTGAACCTTGGTGACATCCAAGGTACACAGAGCCAACTTCCTCAGTCAGGGAGACTTCCTTAGTGATCCATCCGTTGAACACCTTGACCTCACCACCCGAGGCACATGCTCACCCCAAGCAAGAGCCCATGACGCACGGTGGCCAGAGAACAGCCTTCCTCACAACAGCTATGGATCCTAGCTGGAAAGCTGGCAAAGCTGCCAGGCCCCAGTCTCTCTTCCCAAACAAAGGTCGGCATGGCAAAAGGGACAGAACCGGCCCTTAGACACGTCAAGTTGCCGCTGAAAGGTTGGGCCCAAATCCTCATTCAACATCCCCTCTGCAAGCGTGAGTTCCCTCTCACTCATGACTTCGAAAATCTCTTTGATCTCCTTTTAACGCTGTCGTAGTTTGCTTCTTGCAGTGCCTTTTCAAAAGTTGCGTTGTCGTTTCTTGACGTTTTGAAATCTTCCAAAAACGGATCGTTTCCCAGATTGAAGTACTCCATCATGGAGTCGTACGTGGCTTTCGTCATCCCTGCCTGGCTCTTCAAACTTCATCGCAAGAACCTTCAGAGAAGAAGAATACAATCCCAAGTAGGTCTGGGGGTGTTTTACGGTTTTCAATATCATGCTCATGTGACGGTTTGTGATGTCGTTTTGATCGAACCCCAGTTCTTCTGACCCCTTGTCCTCCACAAAGTCGGCGTGTATGTCGTAGACGCTCCTTGCCACCTCCTCATCCGTAAATGCCAGGTATTTCCTCATCATGGGAGTTTGAAGGAATGCGCCCATTTGGGAGGGTGAGTATTCTTCACCTGATGAAAAGGTCACCTACCTCCAAACTCCGAGCCAGGTCTGACGCAAAGGTGACCATCTTCTTCACAATCTGTTCCCTTGTATTGCCAGGCCCGTTCAAACCAACTGTTGTGAAGGAAAGAGCAGGTGTGATGTCCGATCCAGAGAGAAGCGATGAAAGGACGAGCGCTCTCAAACTTTTCGCTTTGTCTTTCTTGTAGAAGTATATCAATGGAAAGTCCACTTTAAAAGTCGAAATCGAAACTGTCACATCATTGGCAGTTTCTCCCAAGCTTTTCGTCAAGGATCATGCTCCACACCTGAGAAGAAATAGCCGCCTTTGTGTTTGCATCGAAGTCGCCTCTGAAAACTGCCCGTTTGAATGTGACTCGGGTGCTCGGGTCGTGTAGAGTACGTGCCATTGTGTGCACCCCAATTTTGGGCCCCAAGCGTCCTTCTCGCTTGAAGGTTGGGTCCCTTGCTTCGAAGCCTCCGCTGAGTTTAGGGTATCCGTAAAGTTCCTCAGCAGATTTCTGCTCTTCGACCGAGGATTACTCATGGCCATGCCGAAATTTGCTCCATCCACCATCACCAAGATGCGGGTAGGTTTTAGTGCCAACCCCAAATGACCCATGAACTTTTCAAAGGAGAATCGAGGGCTCTCCGATCTTCCAGCTCTCCTTGATCTTCTGGTGGATGCCCTTCACAACCACCTCATCTCCAGCGATGATCACATCGTCGACATAGGTGGCACACAATCCCACCAGGCGCCACTCCTCCTCGCCAGCTCGCTGTCCTCGCACAGCTCACATGTCGTCCTGCGTCGTCTTCTCCGCCTTATAGCGGACCTCGCCCTCTTCCCAGCAGAGTTCCCGGACGCATCGGTCACGATGTAGGCACCAGTCTTTCGGTGATGTGGCCAGTCCATATAGAGCCTTACGGACTCTCCACAGTTCTCCTGGGTGCTTGAGGATCTGAGCTTCTCTGAACACTCGGGGAGGCTCGACAATGACGATTCCCCTCTCAGCCGATTCATCGACCGGCGCATTCAGAAATGCTGTTTTCACGTCCACTGTTCCTGAGTGGGCATGTGCAAAAGGTCACCTAGCGCAACGGACTTGTTCGCGAGTCCAGCTCTGTGTGCAGATTTGAGCTTTGTTCTTTAGATTCTGGAGAGCCAAGAAGAGAGACCATTTGAGTCGATGAAGCTTGAGCCAAAAGGGCCACGGATGATTAGCGGAAACTAAAAAATACATCGCCTTGCAGCAACACCAGTTTAGGTTCTTGTTTGGGACACCGAAGCCTGCAAGTCTATTCATGTGTCTGGCATGCCCACGTTCAAACGACCATGCCCACCTCAAAACCCTGAGGTCTGGAACATGGCGGGTCGGGGGGCGGATGACTGGAGGGACAAAGGGTCACCAACAAACTACACGACTGGGACCTGCCTCCATTGGGGGCCTCCATTGGGCACCCCAAAAGCGGAAGGCTCCTGGAAATCCATCCCCCTTTTGGCGCTGTATATAGTTGTTCAATTCAGGAGATATTATATAAATGTTCTTAATCAAGGCTCCACATTAGAAGCATCCTCAGGCCCTGCCCCAGCTGCGCCAGGCCCTCCCCACTGTGTCCGCTGCCGCGGTTGTTCGCGCCCGGCAGCACCGAGAGCACCGCCGCCTGAAGCGATGCGCCCTTCACCATGCTCCAACCACCCACCCATGGGCATATGGGGCATGAACCACGTACATACGTCCCATCTCCAAGCACCGACAAGCGCGGTCGCTCTACGGATCGGCCATGTTTGGACCTCCTAGGAATCGACTTCCAGGAAGAAGGACACCCAGCGGCCAGTGTGTCTCTTCGGTCCGCCGAACTTTGGTCCGCCCGGTCCCTCCGTCGGCTCGGCTCGCTGTCTCCGTCGCCTGGATGCGGTTCTTCCCGTAGAGCGCCATGACCTTCCGCGCCGCTGCGCGGAAGCGCTCCAGCGGCGAGGTCCGCTTGACCAGGCGCACCTGAGATCGGTGGGGGTTGAGGGCGGAGGAGGGGTGGTGAGAGTTTTGGAGAGAAGGAGCATCCCCCCCGGTGCTGTTGGGGACTTGGATATTTGGATGTTGGATGATTTTGGTGTATAGGTGTAATGGTCTAATGATTACATCATGTTTTTTTTACCAGGGCCCAGTGGATGATCTTGGGGTAGGTTGCAGGCCTTCATATCGAAAATAGTGATTTACTTGTTCAACCACTGTTGCAGCTGTATATATATACTGGGACAACCCCCAGGTAGGTGTTTGGATGGTCAACACCAACTCAAAGTGAAGCAATCAAATCTTACTTCAGTTTCTTCATTGCTTCGACAAGGGGTGAACAACAACCACAATACACTGGGGCGCCGAAAGTTGCGCTTCTTGACTTCTAAAACGGGACAAACCCTTTCCCTTTAGAATCCTACGTGCAACATGTCGACACCTTTCAGGTGTGGAAATCTGACCGCGCTGTACCTGCCAGGCAAAATGGACGTGTCAATCCGATCCGCTGTAGACCGCAAGTGTCATGTTGGAACAGAGTAAGACGCGCAAACTTTAGGGTTCTTGAAGCAAGCTATTGTTTACTCCACAGTTCCCTTGATAGCAGGAGAACACCCGCTTGCTTAGTGTGGAGGGTTTGCAAACTACTTACGACCACTACCGCACTTCATCTAGGCGGATCAAAAACACCTTAAAACCAAATGCCGGCCCAAATCATGACTTGGTTAATCTTGGTTAAAACCCTCTTCGCTGCGGGGCAGCGATCGTCTCCGCGAAGATTCGTGCAGCCTTTATGACTTTGTGTTGGCTCAACTGATGTTAGATTTCCACTGCTGCAAACATCGTTCATCAATCATAATATTCATCCCATTCTCGACGATTAAGGAATATATGTTATGTTTTTTCCCGAAAATGACTAACTAAGAGTCTACGAATCCCGTGCAAAACCGTTACCAATCCCAATGTGCCGAAACGATCAAAACGGTTGAGCCATCACTTGCAGGTCCCCCCGTCGTCGGTCCCAGCCACACAAAGCTGCGGAAGGTTTGCGCAGTCGTTGAAGCCGTACGACAGGACGGGTGCCTCGCAGCTGCTTGCTGGAGGTGTAACGATATGATGGGCGTACATGCAAAACCCAAGGATGAAGGAATTCATATCTGGAGCCTACTCCCTCGCAAACTAACAGCTATCTATTTGGAGTCTATCTGGAGTCTACTCCCTCGCAAACTCACATAGAACCTGAGAATTGGCCGGTGGTTTCGACCATTTTCCGAATACCAGCTCGGTGGTTTTGGGGTTCCATGTTAACCTGCGGGGGAGTATATGTATGGGTAGAAACGGTTTCCGAAATCATGCTTAAAGGAGCTGCTTTGCTATCTATATCTATTTTTTGGGGTCTATATCAATACAAAATTATTAGATATATGAGGCCTGGAACCAGGATGGTGAGTTTGGCGTCATTGCCTACTAGGGTAGGTTCCAATCCTGCTGACAGAGAGCAGCTCTCAAAACTTATGATTCTGGGGCGACATCCTGCGTCACTGGCAGATTACTGAAACCATAACTATAACTGGACATATAACCATAAACCATAATAACTCTATAAATTGAATGAAACATCTGGAAATGGCAGACTCCCATGTTCTAGCTTTCCTTCGATCAGCTTTCCAAGGTCGTCAGTCAGCCACTCGAAACAAAAGACACCCATGCGACCCCAGATGTTTCCCACAAAGGGGCTCTAAACCCCCACCATCCCAGACCAGACGAATGGGACTGGCAGAGTTACTCTTCTCAGTTGGGGTCAGAAATTCATGGGGTAGATGTCCGTCACTCTTCCAGTCCCATTCGTCGGGAACTGGGCATGGTCACCAACTGAAGAATCTGATGGACACCGTCCTCACCACTCATTGAGTTCAGTGGTCGCACCTGCGCGGCCAGTTCGAACTGCAGTCCTGCGGCGGCGAGCGTTCTCTCGCCGGGACCGGCCCTACTCGACTGAATGCAACATGTTTAAACACATGGTTTGTTCATGTTGGTTCGTTCGACGCTTCAAGGCGATTGGCAAATCTGGAACATGTGTTGACCCTACAAAGTGATAACTGATAACCTCTCTATAATGCGGGTGTGCTTCCCATGCAAAAGTTATACTTCTAGATCATAGGTATATGATATATATATATATAGATAGATAGATAGATAGAATAGCCGCATGTTGCATGTCTGTGTGTATGCGGAGACGTTTCTAGATCTGTTGTCATCTACGGGTCCTCTTTCGGGGGGGAGCTTCATGGGGATCACCTCTCATGGTCACAAGCCGTTCCGCCGCGTTCCGCCCCCGACGCCCCACTTGCCGCGCCTGACGCGGGGCGCACCAAGCGTGTGAGCTCATTGGCTTCATCCACTTTGGCTTGTGCACGCCGCGCGCCAATCATGAATGCCTCCGTCGGGGCCCACACCGATCGGTGTGGCCCACACTCGGCGCACCACGACGCGATGTTCTGGATCCGGACGGACGAACTCAGCGAGGCTTCTTGGAGGAACCGGGGGGGGGGGGGGTTGCGGGCGTGCCGTACTCAGCATGTGTTTGGGCCTATGCAGTGGTGAGGTTCTGAACCTTAGCACTATATAGGGCTCCAACTATATCCTCAGGAGGTGGTTAGACCTCTTTAAAATTATTCAAACCTACCCCAGTCCCACCGAACCGAAAGGGAGGTGGTTGGAGCCCGAGGGTAGACGAGAAATCCCTCCAATCTTGGAGCTTTTCCCACCCACGGCCGATTTGGCAGGCACCTGAGATCCGGAGATCTTCCCCATCCTTCGCTGAGAAGCTAACCTAAGGCTTCCAAGCACCATTAATGGTCATATATAGGTGTTGCATGGTTTTGCCAAACAGTCATTGTTGTACTGACTACTGTAAGGATATTACAAAACCAGGTCCACCTTTCTCTCATTGTAAAGGTCTTGGAAGGCGAAGGTAAGAATCCAAAAAACACATGTGACATGTGCCTTTCCCCCAATCGCAAAACCAGGTCAAACCACGCCCCTGCCCCGAAACACTACCCGAACTGCTCGGCGTTGCCGATGCCAGTCTATGGATCCTTATAGATCCACTGCCACCCTCTTCATCAAGGCGATTGGACACTCTTGTGTAGGTTCTGAGAAGGTAGTGGATCCTTAAGGCCATGGGTGGTGTCTTGCAAAGGGGGTACTCTTCCAGGTCAAACCACCTTCAGACCGAACAACGACGCGGCTTCGGTTGGCCTTCAACATCAGCTCCCCCTCACGGTCTCGGTTTTGACCTCAGCTTTTGCACCAAAGGTGAGCGTTTCTGAAAACCTTGATGAAATCCCATGTCGTATCATTGGGCTTACGCTTATGCTTACGCTGCCTTACGCGACTCACATGTTTGCTTACGCGGTACACTTGGAGCAAGAAGGGCTTACGCAAACCTTACGCAACGCCTGTCTCGCACAAAATGCAGCTGACACCACAACGCGAGCTTACGCGCTGCATACTTTGTACAATGGACATTTACTACACCTAATCTTCGGATATGGATGCTGAAGAAGCACTTGAGGATGAGGACGAAGAAGAAGGCTCGAAGGCAGAAGCAACCAAGCAGCAGCAGCAGCAGCAGCACCAGCAGCAGTAGCAGCAGCAGACCAGCAGCAGACCAGCAGCAGACCAGCAGCAGCACAGCAGCAGCAGCGGCAGCAGCAGCAGCAGCAGACTAGCAGCAGAAGACCTGCAGCAGCAGACCTGCAGCAGCAGCAGCAGCGGCAGCAGGAAGTGGAGAAGTGGGAAGGGCGATGCGCGCAAACCACATTGTATATGTATAGAGGTCTTCAACAAAACGCTGCCGCTGACGCAACGGTTTCGGAGAAGGAGGCATGTGGGCTACTGGTGGAAAAGGACACCGGAGCTTACGCGGAGCTTACGCGGAGCTTACGCGCGGCTTACGCGCTGGAACTCACAAAAAACACCTGGAGTTTCTCATGTCTGACATGGAGGTTTGACTGTTCAGCTGTGGTGTTTGGACTGTGTGTGTTCAGCAATTCGAGTTTGGATTGTCTATATATGTATGTGTGGAGTTGGACTGTTCCTTAGTCCTAGCACTTCTGAGAGGGGTTGCTCATGTATTTATCATGTATTTCTTCAAAGCTTACGCATGGCTTACGCAAAAGGTTTCCTTACAAAAAGCTTACGCAACCTTACGCGCGTGCAGGTTTTGCTTACGCACAACTTCGATATGACAACACACTGATTAAACATGAACACGGAGGTTTATCGAATGGCTCAGGTGGGAACTTGTTCTCCCCATGGGGGTGTAGGTCTCACTCCCCATTTAACTAATTATGTACCTTTGGTCTGTATACTTTTGGGGGGTAACCTTCATGCCTATAAATCCAGGTGGGGGTTGTGGTCGGCTTGTGAGGGTAGAAGGTTCATGAAAGTTCCCAGGTTCTGCTCACGAGCCCAGCTCGCTGACGATTGGTGGTGACAAGGTTTGATGCATCAAACAAAAGTCTGTGGTTGGTCGGCGACAATCTCGCAGAAACAAAGGCATGTTTGCCATTGAAACGGAAGGTCACCGGAAAATCAGTGATAGCGAGATGCTTGCAAAGTTTCATGGATACTAATTTGGCAGCACGCACAGCTTAGCCATAGTGAGAGTTGTAGTTGGACTGTTCGATCTGATCCTTGCTGGTGAACTTCAAGCTTTTCTTGAGAAGATACAGGATTTAAGTGAAGACAACTGAGTTCCTTTGGGTTCTCCAGGTGCTGTGGGGATTCTCCGAGGACTTCACATAGTCATCAGCTCGTGCCGGGACTTTCTAGCAGCTGGTGGCAAGCGTTCTCGCATAGCGCGTTGGGGGCGAGTTTCACATTCTCTAGCAACAATTTGTTGAGTCTTTGTTTTTGATCGCTTCCAACCCCGAGACCAAGAATTGTCCTCGAGGATCGTGCAGCCCTGCCGAACTAAATGCTTGAGCCGGGGGCCCAGCTTCAAATATAGATCAATATCATTCTCCATGCTCGTTCGCGTCTGTATGCCCTCCACAAGGAGCTTTTGGGGCAAAGGCTGCCCAGATAAAAGCAACAAATACGTAGTGTTTATAGATAGCAACCCCTTGTATGATATTATATATACATAGTAGGATGAACGTAAGCCCGAGTGAAGCTCCGCCAACTAACTCAAGCGCTACCGCTGCTACCCAGAAAGGCAACGTGCGTTCAGCTGGGGCCCATGTGCGCAAGTGCTGCAATCATCAGCCACGTCTGTGATAGAAGGCAAATGTGACAGAAAGCGATATACTACACTCAATTGCACCACTTGATCATGCATACCGTAGGGCTCCAAGTACCTTCTGAGGAGGTACTTGGAGCCCTAGGGATCATCATACTAAAGACCTCGCTCTGGGTCGAAACCCGGACCCCTGATCCGTAGGTTGACCTCCCATTCGTAGTCTATTCCGGTTTTGACCCACATTCACATGGTGACCCAAATCTGATCCAACAACCTGCGGACGATACAAGGACGGTGCAACCGGGGGGCGCCATCCTGCGCGCAGCCAAGCAGCTCTGGAGCTGATTGCAATAATCTCCTCAAATCCAAAGAACTGACTTCTTCAAGGAGCTTGGTGCGGTTGCGGGGTGAAATCAGTCCCGTGCTCCAGCCAGATCAAGCCGGAAGATGAGGCAAACATTTTCCCAGAAACTCTGCTGACCCAGTCATGACCTTGGCAAAAGTTGCCCAAACAAACCATATCCACTATATAGGTCTTTCAATTAGTGTACTCACCCATTTTGGGTTCCAAGTGCTCATCCAAACCATTCAATGTTCTTGCACACCAACGAGCAAACCTCATGGTTCCACGCTACTTAACCATGTGTGATTGAGCAATGGCATTATGTGTCCATAAGACTTTAGGCTTGTGATGCCAATGCTCACTACGTGCTGCAACACCTGCAAAAACTACATCATACCTTCCTCCCACCAAGGCGCGACATCGTTCAGCACGTGGCCTTCGCCGCGTTGTGTAAGTTCCCGTATTCCTACATGTTGACTCTATTTTTGTGTTGACTCTACCTGGACCCTCCTGTCGGGGTGTCCTGGCTGGACTACCCCACACTACCGAAAAAGGCTTCCAGACAGGGCACCCCACGGTGTCGGTATAGAAGCGTTAGAAGGTGCGTATGCTAGACCAGTGAACCCTCCCTCCCCAGAACCGCGTTCCAGCTCGGTCCACCTCCGCGCTCTGCACCACCCGTCCTGCGAGCTTGGCCTCCACGGGATCTTTGCTCCGTGCCTGGAGAACGAGCGCCAGCGAGCGCCAGCGAGCGAGCTCGTTCGAAGCCATCCCATTGCCAGGTCAAAAAGAAATCCTGGACAATCCAAGAGCCTGTATAGACATGAATTATATGTGGTAGATCCCAGTAAACCAGGGCCCAGTGGATGACGATGACGATGACGATGACGATGACGATGATGATGATGATGATGATGATGATGATGATGATGATGATGATGATGATGATGATGATGATATAGCCTAGGGCTCAAAGTATAATTCTACACAATGACAATTAGTTTCTTAAATCTGTCCAATTAGCCCCATGTATAGCCCTAATGTAGTTACAGATCTATATTCCATAATACTCATGGATGGTCTGGACATGATCCACCATGCATTTCTTCACCCCTGGAGTGGAGTCAGTCCACGCCTTCTTTGGCACCCCTGCTGCAGCTGCTGCTGGGGGGTACATCTGGAGCCCAAGCTTCTGGACAGCTGGAGCCCTTTTCTTAGGGAGATCTGCTGCTGGAGGGGTCACCATGGGTCTCCCTCGGCTTCCCTCTTCGAGTTTCTTTGAGGAAACCACCCGGTGGGTCTCGGCACGACTCTGTGCGGAAACTTGGCTTGGTGATAAGACATGCCCAAAGTCCACCCTTTAGGTTTCAAAAGCCACCCCTTTCGAGTCTCCAAGCCTCAGTTGATAGAGCTTCCATACCCCCCCCACCAAAACACTATAAATAGGCCTGACTATGGGTCATATGCCAGGCTTAATGGTAGTTTGAGGTGGCTAGAGGTGTTTTTTTTCCGAATAAGAGACTCAAAACCCCCACCGGATCTTTTTTCAGCATCCTGCAAAGGAGTCTTGGGGTGTTCAAACTCCTCCAGGCTTGGACACAGCTCCTGGTCAGCCAAGTCCCCTATCCCCGGGCCTCGCCAAGAATACTGTCCACCAGTTGTTGAGTAATTCGACCATCCTCGCAAAGGGTAGACCGGTCGATCACCCCGCAAGAGCCTTTTTAGCTCCATGGGTACAGTCAGTTTAGTATGAGTTGATGTTCCAAAAAGCATAGATAGATGGGAAGGGATTTGGAATGGATCTATACCAGTACCCGAGCTCGATCTCAAGGGTCTCGTGACTGAACTGGAGCTCGGCCGTGGAGCCGCGGTGCTGGTCGATCGGACGTCTGGGAGGTCACCACGCACCCGATTTTTTGATCACCTCGGGTGATGAGGTGGACGTTCACCAGATTTATCAAAGCAAAGCTCACCGGCAGTGGTCTGTCCTCCATCTCTGCTCTGGAAGTTCTCAGCTTCTCTTGCAGCTCCTGCATCAGCACGCGGGCCAAACTTGTGCCAGCGGTGGCAACAACAGCCTTTGGATTTTCCTATAATGATGTCGTCCAAACAGGCGCTGAGTGCTGGCGAACAGGCTTTTCTTGAAATACCTTGCCCGGGGCAAGCTGTCCCAGCCCTGTTCCTCCGGAGATGCACGTTGCAAGAACAAGTAGAAGGTGGTGACGGTCGAGCGGCCAAAGAGGATGCAGTCCTTGGTTCTGAACCGAGGACTGCAGTCCCACATGCCAGGACTGGAAGATGGAAGCTATGTGAACTCCGAAACAACCAAAGTAATTAGATATAATATCCATGGCAATTGACCCATCCAGGGGTCAAGGGTAGGTCTATAGAGCACAAGGGTATACCCTCAGCCTTCCGATCAAACCATGGCCGAAACGGGGGCACACTTCGGAGGCTGCGGCCGCTCAAACGGGGCGGCAGGAGACCGCAACGGTCGGCCGCTCGGGAACGCTGCGGCCAGGGACGGTCGGATGTGGCACCCGAGCCACATGGGTTTCGGGATGATCGTGGTCTTTCCCCGGTCTTTCCAACGTCGTGGTCTTTCGTGGCCTATCTTAGCTTGTCTGAAGTTTTGTATCAAGTGCGGCTTGATGAAGTGGACGTGGAAGACATTTGACGGTCAAATTGGTCAACAAACTTGGCATTCAAGCATTTTAGGATCTACCTTCAGTCCGTCTAGTCTATATAATCATGCGGTCAGCGCATGATTGACACATAATTCAAGAAACAAAACAAACCGAAACAGTTTGCAATGTGAATCACATTGAACACCTGCCGGGTTAATAACGATTCAGATGCCGCACGTGAAAAGGCAACAGCAGTTTCCATCAATCTTTGCTTCTCCTTGGAATGATCTTTTTGGGGTGCTGGGAACCACCACCACAAATGCACTGCCTGAAAGAGTGTGGATGGCAATTGTTGGAGATGGTATGAGATGGTCACCCTCCACCTTCAGTCCATCTAATCATGTGGTCAGCACGGCCCCCGCAATATAGTATTTGTTATATGTAGTACATCGTCAGACCCCACAGAGCTAAGGACGTCCAAACCCACAACGCCCTAAGTTAGGCCGAGTGGAGCGGGCGGGCGCTGCCTCCCAACGAACTGACGGGCGCTCAAGGAGGGAAACACTTCACACACGGTGCCCAGGTGCCAAGTGTTTCAACTCTTGTTCGTTGATCAACTTGCTTCCATTCACCTGCACGTCCCGACGCTGGCAGTCGCTTCATATGAGCCATCACCCCTGGCTCCCTGCAGAGGTGATCAAGCTCATCGATGTGCCAAGGCACGAGGCACAATCGATCTGTGGGGCATGTACTGGGTGGTGACTCCTGACACCCCAAATCCAAAACAATCCATGTATGGAATATGTACCTACAGGAGGCAAATATGGCAGTCCCATGGAGTGTCTGGGAATTGGATGGTGCTTTAGATGGTTTCCCCCCATCTGTCGACAAACATCTTCGGGTGCCCAGTGCCATGCGAAGACTCTGAAACCACTATGGCAATAATCCACCATGTGCCACGTGATCATCATCTTAATCTTCACCAGAGAAAACAAACAACCCAAAAAAAAATGAATCTCCATCTGCCACGCCTCATAAAAGCGGTCCTCACCGGTCAGAATGGCCAAACCACCCTTGTTATTTTCAATCATATATCAGGTAATCCCCTGTGATTCACTGTGGGTTTGACGGATTATTTCATTGACATCTGCTCATTTACACCCACTCATGATCATATGAATCATATGCGATATCTCCACTCTAAGATGCCATGTCTTGATTCAACATGCTCATGAAATGATCCTCCTTCCGCCTTCTCCTCGCACACACCACCGCGCGTCACACGAGCCACGCGCGCCGCGCCTCGATGGCGCCCGCTCGGCCGTGGCCATTGGGCGGCGGCGCGGGGCGCAGCAGCACCCGGCCTGGGTGAGGCGGGGCCGGACAAACGACCGAGGTTTCTTGGCCCACCCATCCCAGACACGACCCGTGGGACTGCCATATAAATGCCGATCAGGCCAGACCCCCCTGGCACCACCCCTGGCCTGATCGGCAGTCCTGTGTATGGCAGTCCCATGGAGTGTCTTGGCATTGATTGAAAAGGTGGGAGTCCCCTTGCAAAAACCACTGTTTGAGGATTTTGTTTCGACTACAGCGCCGGGTGAAAGCATTCTTCTTAAGTGGGCAAACGGAAGGCGAACGGGTGTGGACACCCTAGGGCTGGAACAGTGGATTCCAACTATTGATAAGTCACATGAGGGGAATGTATAATATTATATTATATATAGACAATATTCCCATCCAATAGTGCCTGACCGGCGCATTATCATTGGTAGGTCAACACTGAGCAAAACATGGTCAGCAAGTTCATTTGAAACATTAATGGTTATATCATCCTGTTGGTTTGGGAGGGGGGCTCACACTCGGGGTCGACGCCAAAAAGGTTAAAACTATCCCGACGTCTGGTTCTATAGGGATTTTTGCGGCTCAACAAACTTGGGCAACCACTAATACCACTAAATGTGTTTTCCATCAACTCATTTGCTTTCCCGGCTTGTCCAAGAAAAATGGCCAACCATTCAACGGCATCTCTACGGTACAAACATGTCATGGCTTTTCCCGTGTGTGTGCGTGTGTGTTCGTCGTGCACCTCCGGTGGCGGCTGCCCGCCTTCGTCGTGGCGGATGTAGCCCGTGGTGGCCGACACGCCCAGCCCCGGAGGCAAACGGAAGGCGCAGTCGCTGTCTGTGGAGCGGTGCGGGTCCGGTCGCTCCAGCACCAGCAATAGCAGCATGTGGAGCAGCGAGAGCAACAACAAGAGACTTCAGACATTGCCAATACATTTTTTGCTTAACCAAGGAGAACTCACTCACGGTGCAGGTACCTCCCTCGCGTTTTCAACAATTAACATCCCCAACCATGACCTATGGGACTGGCATTTAAAAACTATCTGGCGACATTGGGGCCATAGTTGTAGTAACTGATCCCCTCGGAACTGCATCACCCTGGCAGTGCGGGGTCGTGGCTCAGTCAAGGCCAAGAACAAACAATGAACCTTTGAGTTCTCACCCCGAAATCAATCACTTTCCCCTCCCCAAGCTAAAGGTCCTGGCCTCTCCAATCTGATCCTTCTTGAAGAACAAACTCAAATCCGGCACCCGCAGATGGATTCCGAATCCCAAAACACAGAAAAATCAAATGATCTGAATTGATGGGTTCAACTATTGTGCCCGCAATACCAATCCTGGGTGAGGACTGCATGGCAGGGAGCACACCACTGTGGTGGGGGATCATATGGGATGCTATTCTTCTGTAATCCATCTCAGCCATTGCGTGGTTCATTCCCTACTGGCCCAGTCTGACCCAGTAAAACCTCCACTGAAAACCTCATTGAGTAGAGTGTTTTACATGATCGACTTCACCCTAGGGCTCCTGTCCCATATCCTCAGGTTCGGTGGTTAGACCCCCCTGGCACCCACCCCAACCACCGAACCTCAGGAGGTGGGCCAGGAGCCCTAGGGTCAGTAAAATGAGGTCTAACTATCCCATGTGTTTTTCCATCCAACTCCGCCACCCGATCGGGACCAGCCGCTGTCGCTCCACGTCGGAACCCGTTCACACCGAGCGACCGCATGTCTCCCTGCCCTGCCTGTTCCCAGCGACCGCTCCACACCATCGTTGGGCACCTGAAAGACAGTTGCCAAACCTCTGACCCCCCAACTTTCTTGTTGTTGTCTTCAAAATAAACGTTAACCAAAGGATGTAAACACATATATGCAAGACGTAAGTGGAGATACTGATGTATTTTTGGTGTTGTTGTTTTGTTTAGATTTGGTTTGTCGATGTCCTCCGTCACTACACACCCAGAAGTTGAGACTACCCAAACACGCACTATGGGACTGGCACGGTGGTTTATGAACATATTGGTGCGTCGTCATATATGATTGCTAGTACCGGTTTTGGTGATAACAATAAGTTATAGTGATAACCGCTTACCGACGGTTACACGACACCAAAAAAATATACATACTGTAATTAATAAATAATTATGTTGATTTAATTTGTATATGCGTGCTAACCCCCCAGTGCCCACCTCGCTTGGCAGGTGTTCAGGCATGAATTGTACCAGCAACTGGCATGTTGTAGAAGTTTGGCGGAAATGCTAGATGATATGTCATGAGTTCATTGCAAAGGAAACGTGTAGGCATCTCATAAAAATAAAGCGGACAAATGAGTTGAAACGGTGGAAAAATCAGGTGACATTGTACAAGAAATTATGTGGACTCCAGCGCTATCAGGAAGAGCAGCAAGACCAGGGCACAAATAAAAATAAACATCCCCGGGTGAATTTTAAAAGCACCCAGTTGAGGGGTGCACCAAACGTTTCTATAAAACGATCAAACCAGCCTTGCAGCACAATGGACAGACTATAAAATGTGGGCACCCACCCTCAAGGTTAAAATAGAAATGTCGAACATATTTCTTTATGAAGTCGGAAAGTCTTTATGAAATCAGAAAGACGCGCGTAATTTGTCGAAAGTAATCAAAATAGGCCTTACCCCTGACCTTAGCGTTCTAGAGAAAAAGGCAACACAATTTACAAGTTTTGACTGTTCAAAAAAAAACAAAAATTGTCCATACCATGTGTCATACAAATGTTCATATTTTCTAGACATAATATGACTATTCTATACTATTCTTGTGAAGTGAGGACTCGAACATTTGATGATTTTATGCCGGAATAAAAGATTGCTTTACGAACAGTCAAAATATGTTTCTACAATACCCAGCGTAATGGTGTGCAAAACTTGCACTGGTGAACCGGAACCCAAACACAAACAACAACCAACAACAAACGCGAAACGCGACGTCGTGACGGGCAGCGGGTAACAGCTGCAGTCGCGCCTCTTTTACTTGAGCCAAATGAACAGTAAAGCGTCAAGCATGCACACATAGGAGGAGGGTTGCTATACGTGGCAAAACTCAAGCCCCCCTCATGCTGCAACGCGGCTACTGTGCATGTAGTATTCCAGATCACGAGACAGTGGGTTCATTGGCAAACCACCTGTGACCTGACAATTTAATTACGGCACGAACGAACGTGGGTAGAGGCGCGAGTGGAGCCGAACTGACCCTTGCGTGCGTCTTGGTCCCTGCAGGCTAGGCACTACAGGCTTTGCATCCAGCATTCATTGCACGCAGGGCGCTACAAATCGTGCTTCAACCCTTCGTGAGGACGTCTCCTCGTTGCATCGAAGTGTCTATGTGACTGATATATCAATGTCTTCCGAACCATTGACCACCTCACAGGTAGACGCATCATTGACTCTGTGGTTCTTTGCCAAGTGACGAAGCTTAGCTGAATATCCCTTGGCGGTGATGGCAATCACTGCGGAGTTATCCTCAAAGATTGCGAGCCTGATCGATGGAATGAGAGTCTGCCAAACATGAAGAGTTGGCAGCGCTTCAGAAAACAGCGACGAAGACAGGGACATGAATTCACTTTCAGTCGTGGACCGTGACACAACACTCTGTCTTTTGCTCCCCCAGCTTAGCAAGGCCAAGCTTGACGGTCCAGTCAAGGCCAAAACATACCCCGACGTGGACTTCATGTCTGCGCCGCAGAACAATGAAATGCTTAGCATATCAGGAGGGTCCTGGATTGACATGACTGGTGCATACTCATGAGCGGGCTGCAGATATAACCTATCAAGCGAGCAGTTCTCCGGTCATCATTCACAGACCATGTGGTGATATGCTTTGCAAGAAGGTTTATGATGAGCATTACATCAGGCCGGGAAATCCTGCGCAACCACATTAGTTTCATGACCAGCTTAGCTGCATGAGGTGCAAGTTGACCGCGGGGTTCATCATCTGATGCAATGAGTGAGCCTTCATCCCAACAAGGAGATGCAAAGCTCTTGATTGGATTGTTCGCCAAATCGCTGTAGAGCTGGACACATTGCTTAGCAAAATCCGGAGAGCTTTCTTACCGTCCATCCATACCATACGGTGGTTCCTGCCGAGCACCCTGCCGAACTCAGTGGGAGGGTCAAGGTTGACGTATTCACTTAGTGTACGCCAAAGCTCACCGTGCTTTGACTTCACCCCTGCCAACGTCAAATCATCGACGTATACTGACATGATCAAGGCTTGGCCAAAGTGGAGCACAAATGGCATGTCAGGGAATTCAATCCCGTTCAACTTCTCACGGAGAATCTTTGACAAATGAGCTTGCCAATGGGCGGAGGGCTCAGGGTGTCCGTACAGACTCTTAGAAAAATCCGTGAACGTGAAAGGAATTTGTAACAATTCTGTGCGACTGGTCCTGCTTCGAAAAACAAGAAGGCCCTGCTTGTCACTTGCGCAGGAGCCTGCTCTTCCAGCTCAACTTCTGGATCTCCAATTTCAGGTTTATACGGATCGGGTCTAGCACTCTGTGGCTTACAGCTTTTGAACTCACTCGCCAACATATCCTGCGAACATGTCCCACCACAGATTCATAAGCTTCGTAACTGTAGGCTAATGGACTGGGAGGGATGTGTATTGGATGGGAAAACGTGCATATAGGACGGGTAAAAAGGTGTAAATAGGACGGAAATTTAGGTAGAACAAATTTGTCACCTGGGGCTTTTCTTCAAAACATGAAGCCCTGCCGGTTTGACAAGCTCTGAATCTCTTGAGGGAGCAGCGGGCGCCACTCCTCTGGGATGGACACACACTTCAACACACGAAGGTATCTCACTACTTCTGACATGGCTGCATGTTCACATGTGTCACCGTATGATAGGCTTTGGAAGTGCAATATGGCAAAAATGGCTACAATCAGAAAACATGCATTTAAAATTGACTGTGGCGTCTTTTTCTGAAAGACGTGTAGTGCACAGAAATTTATGAATGCATTATTTCGGAATGATTTGAGGTTGCGGGTGCGTATACCTACAGACTCCACTGGCATGAACATTTTGATGCCGCTCAGGAAAAACCAGGTTTTGAAGACATGCCGCGACTTTTTTGGGGTTGCGGCGTGTTTCTAGGATTGCGGCATTTTGACTCAACTCGGGGTCTGGACCTCAAGTCGAAAAATCAAGCATATAATGCAGCGTTTTTGACAATGTTTGCGGCGTGTTTGCCCGAGTTTGCGGCGTGTTTGCCCGCGTTTGCGGTGTGTTTGCCCGTGTCAGTGTGCAGTGTGTTTTTGTGAAGCTTGCTCAAAGCAAGTCGCGGCGTGTTTCTGGGAATGCAGCGTGGTTCTGGCCAAGCGGCGTGTTTCTTCAATTGCCGCGCAAAAATCAATGTTTTGTCATGACGGCGGAAAGACACGCTGCAGGATTCTCTAGGTATGTATATTAATATATATATATATCAATGATATATTCCACTGGAGTGACTGCGTTAGGACTCAAGGTTGACCGGTGGGCCGGACTTGTTCTGCAGGTCCCCGAAATCCATCGACTGACGAGTGCATTGCGTGCAGCCACTTGGATGAGCTTAGGGTGTATAAGGGTTGGAAAGCTACAGTGATTGCTCGTCCTTCGTGACGAGGCTATAGCCCTGTGTCCGGGAACTAGGTGATCGGTCAAAGAGCAGTGTTTGAATTCGCCGGGCGAACCGGGCGGAACAGGCGAAAGTTAAACATTTGTAAGGTGATCCAATCCAAAACTAAAGGTATTTGTGTCCAACAACCACGTTCACGTTGCATAAAATCGTTCGTGAACTGGCCATAAATTGAATGACCGCCATTTGTGAGCCAACCCTGTCTTCTCCTTAAAGCCTCCATATCTTTTACATCAATTGCATGGTGTCGGCTTTAGACCATGGCATCACGTGACCATTGTCATCCGTTGTCCGGTGTACAAACCCTCCTGATACCTGCAAGAACCTCATAGAATTATACAACTAAAATATAAATCCGCCGACCCCACACCGTGGGGTGAGGCGTGACTGTCGATGTTAGCCTTAGCCTTAAGCCTTAGCCTTAGCCTTAGGCCTTATCCTTAGCCTCAGACCTAGTCCTTAGCCTTAGACCTAGACCTTACCTCCCCTACCCCTCCGGACCCTTGTTGCAGTGACGAAATCCTGCCCTAAAAGCGACCGGATGGTGACCTGGATTGTCCAAGATTCTGCCATCCCAATTGATTTACATCTTGGGGCACCCTCTCGACCCGCGCGGGAAAATAAGCACGGTCCAAAATGGTCCTGGGCTCGAATCCCGGGCTGGTCGCGGCATGGTCCCGGCCAATGCCCTTGCTTTTTCGTAGATTTTGTCACGTTTTCTGTTGGTTTATGAGATTTTCAAAGGCTTTTCTGGCATTTTCCTAGGAATGCTCTAGGCTTTGTCTTTTTGGGTACCTGCTTTGGTGGTGCTGGGTTGGGTCTAAATTGGTAAACCTGGGAGGTACCCAAAAAGTCGACTTTTTGGGTACCTGCTTTGGTGGTGAAGGGTTGGGTCTAAATTCTTGGGCAATGATCGGGGTTCATGCAGGAGCTGACGTCCGATGGTAAATCTGGGAGGTACCCAAAAAGTCGACTTTTTGGGTACCTGCTTTGGTGGTGCTGGGTTGGGTCTGCACTCTTAAGGCTAAGGCTTAAGGCTAAGGCTAACATAGAGCAAGGCTAGCGCTAAGGTTCTATCCCTTGGGGGTCGGCGGCTGCAGGCGGTAGCCTGGTAAATCCGGGCGCCGGCCACGCGCCCGTGTCCTCGCCGGAGGCCTTCGGTGGTAACCGAAGGTTATAGACGGTCGCGCCGGCTGCCGCCAACTTGTCATATATGGCCTTTGATAAGAAACTTATATGTCCACCAAGATCCTGTCGTCAACTTGCACGGCCTCCCCAGAGTTAACCTTTCTTGCTCCATGGTCGCGACCCGCGACCCTCCCAAACCCCGCACATTTGTGTGCTGAGAAAAATCTTTGGGCTCCACACATGCATCACCAATTTGAAGGCCAAATGAGGATCCTGGCACAAAAAAAACATGCTCTACGGTGTCTGATGGCACATGAGCTGATGGTATGCTGATATCTGATAAATAGGTACCAAATATTGCCCAAATTGACGGCTATACCAACATAATTATATACAGTGCTCAACCTGAGTATGTGGAACAGTTCCCTCAAAGGTGGTAAAATAGATCCGCTTCCGAAGATGTCTTTTTTGACTCCATTCCCCATCGTCACGGAAAACGGGTGTCGTGCAGTGCAACACAAGGTAACGAATGCGTGTGTTGAAATTTGGAGACCATCCCAGTTCGGCCCTGGAAGAATTGAACATAAGCCTGTCTACATCTGTCTACCCAGCCAGGGCCTGGGTGTCTCCCTGTTAAGATGCACACCCATATAGTCAGTCGCCATGTTTGACGTTTGGTGCAGGTACACGTTTGATGTTTGGGTCGAGGGTTCCGACCCCGTACATGAACCAACCTTGAAGTCAAACTGCACATGTCATACACCTTCCATCTTCCTATATGGATCATACACATGTATATGCTTCAAGCATGCTTGACCTACCCAACAAAAGAGAAACCTCATCCTTCAAGTTCCCATCATTCTTCCATGCTTCGGTGCTTCTTGGATCGCCTCGGAGTAGTTGGCCAAAAAGGGCAACGGCATCTCGTTCATGTCGTGGGACCTGTGTCGCTGACGAGCGACTCGCGACGAGGTCCCAGGGACCGAGCGACTCAACATCCCAGGACCACCCAGTGGGTAGTACTACCATGAGCTCAAATACCAATACGTGTCATATATTGGGTCTATCCTATTGCCTGTAACAGTGGATGGTGATGGTTAGGTACCAGGCCTGGTTCAACAAGAGCGACAATTGTTTACTGACTGTTGCAGGCAATAGGACAGCTCCAAGTCAGATATACATTGGTCCAATGAAATGAATACCAATACCATCCAAAAACATCCAAAAAGCCCTAAAACATTTAAAAAAAAACAACGACACATCCAGGTCCCTAAGGTGTGAAGGGTAGTGCATGTTCATTGGACAATTGCACACCCATTTCTTGCTCGTATGCTAGGATTGATGATTAAAACAACTCGTCATTAAATTCCATGATGAGGCCTAGAGTTATGCTGGCTTCGCTGTGGGTTCGAGTGGTGCGAGGATTTGTCATCAACAATCACCAAGGGAATGCACTGGAAAACCTCCGCCAATAGTCTGTCCCCCCCTCGCTCCTCCAAATGAGTCATTGCATGGATATTTGCATTACTGTAATATTACACACCTGGACTGCCCTGGCTGGACTACCCGACACTACTAAGTAGTCACTACTTAGGGATCTCTAGACTCTAGACTGGACACCCATTGCTCCTGGTTTGTATTTATATCACTCCCCAGGGCTCCTGGCCCACCTCTGTAAGGTTCGGTGGTTGGAGCCCTAGGGTATATTATCTTCCAAAATCCTCCAGTCCCATGCTGAGGATGCTTTTGGCCGATAGCATGGTCCAAAGCATGATCTGATGGGGGAGTTCAGGCCACCCCTGTCAGAAGGGTTCCGGGGGTTCGGGAGCGGCCGAAGTCGGAGAAGAGTTGGGTCCAAGTGGTGAAATGGTCAGTACCAAGATCATATCACGTGCAATCCACACAAATCTCACACAGGGAAAGTCTGATCATTGAGACAGGGATCTGAAACATAGTGCACGATTCTTCCGGTAATCACATAGCTATTGGAAGTTGTATATGTCAGGAAGTAACTTTATATTGTGGCATGGATAATTGAGAACATTGTGGCGCACGTATCGATTTCATGTTTAAACATAATTTTGTTAGTTTAAAGAACTCCGCAAGTATGAACGAGTTTCCACAAAGCTTGCCACTTAGGATGGTTGCATGAGGGCCTACTGTCAACTTGCTGGCTTTGCCATCCAAGCTGGACTTCTGACTTCTGCCGTGGCCCAGCAAACCGAAGTTCCATGTGGCTTGAACGGAACATCCATTCGTACAGTAATTAGGTTTGGGTTCGCAACTCTGGATTGTCATGACTCATGATTGTTGATCTAGCAGTCCCAGACTGATAGATTGAGAATGTTGGGCTGGTAACCATCATCGTGGATTGAACCTATTGTGGACAGCCCATTGGCTGATGGACATGGTTTCCTGTGGATCGCTGGTGGCTCTTCATGTGGCTGTTGCGTCGCGTGTGCTCATTAGAAACCGTGCATGAACACCTAGGCCGAACCAGGAAGACCTACATTCAAACCGAAAGAAACTCAGTTAATATCTTCTAGTGCCTTTGCACCTCTGAGCAAAGCTCCTTAAAGGGATGGGTGGTCAAAGGCTGACGTAAATTGTCATTCTCAAGGGTCTATTTTGATTAACTTGTTGCCAACAAGGTAAGGAGAGAACAGCAGGTTCTACCACGGGCTCAAAAGTGAAGATTATGTGGGAAGGTGCCGGACCTTGCCCATGCCTGTTCAAAAACACAGTGGAGCAAGTTTGGCTCCCTCGTTTCTACATGGGGCTGCTGATCTCAGCATCAGTCATAAGTTTTAACTTTATATTTTGCGATCATTTCTGTGCACACACATTTTTATGTTATCAGTTATCAGTCGTCAAATGTGACTGGGGAACAAGCAATGTGCATCGCCAAGGTTACAAATACATCAATATGCAGTCATGACCCAACATCCCCTGTGACGAGAGACCGTCAGAATGGTCTTGGAACTTTCCTGACTGGGTCGGTCTTGAGATGAAAGTTCATGCTGAGATTGGCCCCCGGAGGACTTGGGATAACAAAAATCCACTGCTTTACACTAATCAATTATATACTCCCCCCTCCAAATTACTTGTTACCCATGTTACCCGCCTGCTCCCGTCCGTACCACTGATTCTTGGCACCCCGCCCGTAACTCGCCTCGCCCACGGCCCACTCCAGCCGCCCCCACTGCCGCCCACCCGTCCACTCGCCGCGCGACGCGATCGTCACGAAGTTCCCTCGGCTCCCGGGCGACAAGAGGAAACTGGACCTCTTCGAGCGCTTCCGCCGCTGCTCCGTCTCCTTCTCGCGTTCGATTAGGGAGGGGTGGTTCGGGTGGGCGGAGGGAGCGGGCCGAATTCGTCGCCACGACGACGGTCATTGGAGTGGGCTGAGAACGAACCAGGATCAGAATCGTAAACAAGCGAAGTCATTGTCCTGGTCCTAGGGCAGGAACGCTCAGTTCGGGACTATCAACAATCACAACCATAAAGGGGCAAAGCAGGGTATTTGGGAATCCGAACTGCAGTGGAAAGTGGCAGCTGGACCCCCAAAGGAATGACATCACATGCCAAGAAACATGCTCGCGAGGTCACGAGCCCGGTGTGCTTTCAGAATTTGGGGGGGCATCTGCAAGGTAAGCTCATGCATCTCTCCTTGGTCCACCCCAGCATGAGAAGGGATGGTTTCCTGGCAAACTCCAAGCACCTTGCAAGCCTAGCTGTGAGACCAAGCAGCTACACTCCCTGAAATCATAGTCATGTTTGGAAAACAGTCATCCTTTCCGGGCCATGCCATCTGCTTCCATGAGTGTTTTTCAGTGTTCGCGAGTGTAGTTTTAACCACACCACCGTTTCCGGACTCGAGGTCTCACCTCCTGGAAGTGAACCCAATCACGCCTGGGATGCGAGCGAGCGAAAGGGTCATGGCTCGCTGAGCATCTAAAGAGTTCGAACACAAGTGGTTAGGGAAAATGAAAGCGCCAAAGCTACTTGGTTCCCTCTACAAAGCCATCTGCATCCAAAAACTAAATGATTCTCTCTCTCTCTTTCTTTGTCTCACTCCCTCGCTCACTACTCGCTCACTCACTCGTTCATGCACTCGCTCACTCTCTCACTCTCGTCATGCACTCTCTCCATGATCCGAGACACGTTTCCACGGCAAAAATGGCTTTGCTGGCTTCCAGATTCTCTTGAATCTGTTGCGCTGCCTCGAGGCTGGGCTGGGGCCAATCTGCTGGGCCGCTTGGACATGTGAGATCTATGTTGATTTTGAATACATTTGGGCATATCATTAGATCCAGGGCTCGGATGATGATGGTTAGGTTGCAGGCCCTTCGAAAATCAGGTATATATTATATATATATAGTAGTTTACTGACTGCTACAGGTACCGGGACAAACCGAAGGTGTATACAGTATTATATGATGGAGTGTTTCTTCCTGCTTGCAGCTTGCAGTAACCCCTCAAAGCGGGCTCAGCTGGGTGAGGCAAACCTCACCTGCTTCGTTCAGTCTCCTATAATCCATTCAGCCTCGACCAATCCACAAACGGACTGACATATGGACTGATCAAATGGGTGCTTTCGGGGGCCTATGTAGGATTATGTAGGATGATTGATGCCTATATTCCAGTGTTTGGATGTACACCGTAGATGTGTATATGCAGTCAATGATAGTCAATGAGTGTTTCACGAGCTGGGTCAGGTCCCCCACAAAAAAATAAACACCACGGTACCATCATCACTCAACTAATGTGAGCCCGCTTGATCATGTTAAACTTGTCTGTTTTCGAAAAAAGAACGGGGTGTGGGGACAATGAATAACATAGACGGGCCTTGCTTCATGTGATGGGCCCCACCAAATGCGCAACTCACTAGTCCGACTTGGCCTCATCATCGTGCTTCTCCTTTGCCTGGTGCTCTGAGTGCTCGACACAAACAAGGTTATGGTGTTCTACAGCACAATGGCATGACTCTTCGTGGCTGTGGTCTACAGTCTACAAGGTGCTAGCAGGGTTGGGTCCAAAATGATACCCTCCGACGAACACATCACATGGAAATTGAAAATGGCCTTTGGGGTGTCCACTTCCATGTTAGTGAGTCGGAGTGTAAAACAAAACATCCGGTACAGAAAGGTGAAAACCTTCACTCCGCAAAAATGTGGCACAAACTAGCTCTGGTGACTCTGCTGCTGCTTAAGTCTGGTGCCTATCCTGTTACAAGGAAGCAGTGAATCGATTTGCTGTTAGAGTCTGCCGCCTTAATATCCCAAAGGACCTTGAGAATAGGATTATATAATCCAAAACAATGTCGTTGCTCTTGATGAGCAATCACCTGCATCGCATGTCATGAGAACACCAAGCTTCTCCTAAATCCACCAGCACTCTCCGCATCATCTACGTCCTGAGCCACATGCTAGAATTCATCTACAGCACCTCATGTCAGCTATTTCTATTTGCGTCCTGCCCCACTCTCCTAGCCTCCTCCCAGGTGTCAACTCAGTACTCCCTGGGCTGGATCAACGCAGTGCTCCAAGCGAACCAGCTGAAGCTGACCGGGTCTCGAGAGAAAAGGGCTCCACCGGAGCCATCCAGTGTAATCCGGTCGTGTGGGCCGGTCGGAGCCCTGAAAACCAAGCCTGTTCCAGCTGCTTCCGGAGCTCTTGGATTTCACTCTTCAGCTCCTTCACCAGGGCGTCCTGGCGATGAACCCGGAACGGATGGTGTCTATCCCGGAATGGCATACTGACCTGACCCCAGGAGAAACAAAGGTAGGAACTGGATGGAACTGGGATGAGCTGGGTGAAGATGGTGAAGTGTCACCTTTTGAGCACCTTATTCATGGTGAGGAGGAAAAGACAGCCAGCTAGCAAACCACGAAGCAAGTTTGGTGGAACTTCCATCTGATGGTCATGTCAGCCCGTGGCAAGTGTTTGAGTATGTTGATCCGGGGGAGATCTCCTATATACATAGGGATGCCCTGCCCCACAAAACATTGGCCTACACATGCCTACAGGACTCCCGACCCGAGCACTCCGCGTGTCAAATCCCTGAATTGAATATCTTCCACTGTTTAGGGACTGAGCTGAACTTATATAGCTTAAAGTTTAAAAATGTTTGATCCAGCTTTGGCCTGCAACCATGCCCAACAACAATTCCTGGGCAAACCCGCCCTCCACAAGCACAGGGCAACCCTCCCCAACGGTGCCATAAAAGTCAGCAGCTGTGGACCCCCAGCTACTGAATACATCGATCCCCCAAAAGATATCCACCCCACCATGGAGCTAGAATCTTCCAATCCCATCCCAAACACTCCATGGGACTGGCATATTTACATACATCGGGGTGGTTGAAGTCGGGGTCAATGTAGGCATATATACCAGTCCCATGGAGTGTCTGGGCATTGTTACTTTCAGATCTTTTGCGGCTCGGCTGGGCTTGTCTGCTCAAAAATCCGCGCCCGCCGCGTGCGGCCACGTGGGCCCGGGACGCTTCGCTCCTTGTCCACGGCTTTGGTCGCCTTGGCCTGGACTTTGATGGTTTTCACCGTGCTGGCGAACCTGGGAGGAGGCGCCAATGGCGAGGCGAGAGGCGACCGGTTTTTCCTCCGAGATGGCGGTTTCACGGCGATCTGGAGAGGTTGATCAGGTGGATGAAGGTGGCAGGTGGGTGGTAGCAGGTGGAGGAGATCGGTGGGGTGGAGTAGTAGAGATTTGGATGGAAAACATATGACTTTGGACAGTAGAAAGCCCTCAAATCCAGTATCAAGGCATTTATTGTTGGTACGTCCGTACCCTCCATGGTGCAGTTTACCACAGCTGCAACTGAATTGGACGACTTTTCGGAATGCCTGCCAATCCATAGCCCAGCTGGATGGCAGGGCCCCTTGGGTAACCCTTTTCCTCTACAAACAGGTGGTTTTCAACTTCCATGATTCTTATTTTTTTAAGTGTCATGACTCATGCAATGGCTGAGATGGTGACTCGAAGTGTACGTCGTCCGCATCATCGCCATGTCACCCAGGAATCTGTGGATAGCTTTCATGAGCCGCTAGCGCCGTCCAAAGCGCCCACCCCCGGTCGTCTAGTGCATCCAAAAAGGACTGGGACGAGGTTGGAAGAAGCATTCACACTCAAACAGCCCATCCATCATCCATGTGACCTATATAACTATATGACCCATCCAATGGGTGTCACAATGGCGGCTGCCCCCCAAAAAGAGTACTCTGAAAAAAACGGAGCCCAGTTCTGAGCAGCCGCGCTTCAGTGTATTGTGGCTCTCTTCGAAGTTCGAAGGCTCAGCGGGGCGAAAGAGGCTGGCACGGGTGAAGCGCTGAAGCGCTCGGCACGTGAGGCACTGGTTTCACCACAAGTCAGCGACTCTGTGGTTGTGCTGTGCCACTCACTGGTTGGGGGACAATTCCAAAAGCACTGCCCATACAAAAATCACATGCATCACATCTCTTGGCAAAAGGGATCAAAAGGGCACCAAGATAATGCCTTGAACTCACATCGCTGAGGCTGCAGCTGCAGGGCTCAAAGTGCCAATCATGGAGGTCCGGGAATTCCCCGACAAGGCATTGGACAACAGCCTCCGGTTGGACGTCGAGGCGATGGCCAGCCGATGTGCGAAACCGCCCGCGTGGAACGCCGATCGAAGGGTTGGAGTGTTGGAGTGTTGCATCGGTCCATCCACACTGGAGTCTCAGTTCGTGCCTGCAAACATGAGTACGTACTACCATGAAAATCCATGAAATATGTAGTAAACATAGGTTTTTCCCATTTTCTGGGGTACTTGAAGTCGGGTCCAGGCAGTGCACATCCAAAGTGCGCCATCACCCGGCCACATGTCCTCCCCCCGCCCTCGTCTTCGGCCCCAGTGGCAAGGTCAGCTTCGAGTTCCGGAACCTCGGTTGGTGGCGAGGTCGGGGGTGCTATCCTCGAGTAAGATGAAAACTCGAAATGCTCAGTGAGGTGGCTTAACCAAAAAAAAACATGTTCTTGCAATAACCTAGTAGGTTCCTTTATAGATCCCTTATACTACCTTATACTGTATAGATTTGCAGGGGGAAGTGAGTGGATTAGATCTACCATGATCTACCTACTCAGTCCCCTTTTTTGTTCAAGGAACGTGCATTGAAAACATGACCAGCCCACAGTCTTGCACCCTTTTTGGTCAAAATCCAAGAAGAAAACATGGCTGGAAGCGACTGTACGTCTGTCCTGCCCTCCTGGACGTAGACGAATCCATATAAATATGTGATAATACATGGAGTGTCTGGGATAAGTTCTGGCAGGAAACCTTGACCACATTGATTGTGGATCAAATTGGACTCCAGCATGCATCCCACTCCTACCGTGGCTAGTTGTAGCACGGCGTTTTGATTAATGCGTTTGGACAACTGTTGTATCACAGAAACCGTCTTCCAGATTGCTTCCCATGATTTCTCCAAGAAGTTGGCCTGTGACACGTCAAGTAGAATGTAGAATGGATAAAACATGATAAACCTACCTTATATGACTTGTCATGTATGAGAAAAAATTAAGGCTTCCCCTATGAACGTATAGATCAGTTCCAAACCAGGGCCGCCCGGAATCCTTCCGTCTTCCATCCCGACCTTACGCCCATTCCGATGTTCCGACATGCCCCAAGCGACTTGGACATGTCATTGGGCTGGACCGGCGGAGCCTTCTTGGTGCTCGACCTGACCGTCGCGTCCGCGTCGCGTCCGCGTCGCGTCGCGTTCGTCGCCACGGGAGACGCTCCGGACGATGTGAGTGGGCCATCCCAAACCATGTATGGAGTCATCAATGGGGCAACTGCACCAGCACCTTCCAATGCAACGTCCGGAGTCTCCAATGGACTACCTGATAAAAGTACAAGATCTGTGGCTGTCCATTGAACACCCCGACACGAAGGTCCAGGTCAATCCATGTAAATCCAAGTGCGGTATGAACTATTCCATGGATCCATGGATGATCTGGTTATAAACAAAAAAACCTGTTGGAAAAAGGAAGTCAGTGGATCAGAACTTCCACTAGGTATCCACATCTCCTCAACAGGTCTTTAGGATGTGTGTGCCTGTGGGTTTGTGCCAACCTGGAGAAAAGGGACCAAAGCGCCCCAAATGTGGAATGGATCAAGTGGACACTCAGCAGCGGCTGAGAACACTTAAACACATCTTCAAATTTATGTCGTTGTGTCCTCAATCTAAACGGCCATGTGCATGTGCTTTTGGAAGATAAGGTATGCTTACAGTCCACCCTTCAGGTTCAAACATATTTAAAAATAATATACCCTTTCATTCTATAGAGTTATCAGAGAATGACCCAAAACAATCATTGAGTCATGCAATCATTCATGTGCCCTGAACCCGCTGACCGCCCTTTCCCCGAGAGACTCTCGAGTCCCCTGTCGGGTCCCCTGGCGGCTCGGTGAGACTCCTGCGGCGCTTGGGCGCTTGACCCAGATCACGGATGCAGTTGGCCAAGTGATGCAGGCCTCGCTGCCGCGGACAGCTCATCCATCCACGCGCGGTTTTTGTTGAACGAAGGAACGGCATGAATTCATGCAAATAACAGGAACGACCTCCATGCCAACGAACTCATGCCTTTGAAGAGGCCGGAAGAACATGTGCTGTTTTCAGGTTGTTCATGTTTTTCTCATGTTTATATTTGTTAGATGCGATGTTGTTCAATGGGCAAGTTGGCAAATCGATTACAAAAAGGCTGGCAGCACATAGACCCAAACATTCACAACAACTCTCCCAGCCCCCAAAGTTGACTAGAAGAAATACACTTAGGATCAATTAGGATTACGTCAGTTGTATTTAATGCCCAGCATACTGATTCCTTGCTTGGTGGCAACATGTTCATCATCTTCATCTAGGCAATGTTGCGCCTTGCGCGCCGGCTGCCTTCCAACGATTCCAACACTCGGGATCTGTGACCACACTGACTGACTCCCTCAGTTCGTGCGTCTGATACCTACTCCCAAACCAGTGTGCAAACCATGCTGTGACTTCCAGCGACCTGAACACGCGGTGGGCTGATAGAAGAGAGAGGATTGCAAAGGGTGCTCTTCTTGCGAAACGTGCCTCAACATGTGCAAACCTAGCGCTTTCACACAGGTTGCTCCATGCTGAAAGGGACATGCCAGCACCATCATTGTCCTGGCTGACTACTCTGACATACACTGACTATACCTATATAGGGATCTCCAAACAGGACACCGCACGCAAAGAACGCAGAGAACAGCCGCAGCAAACGCCGAGCGGCTCTTGTTGATGAAGCCCAGCTCAACGAAACGTTCCCCAGTCACCTGTGCGGGCGGAGATCCTATCCCCAGCGCCCGGAGGTACAGCGGCACAGCTGTTACTAGTTGCCAAGTGAGGTTAAGTAACCGTCAAATAGGACCCGTCACCTGGGCCCGGGGTACCTCTCTCTCTGTCTCTCTCTCCCTTCTAAGTCGAGGGTCTGGGGGACATTGGTGGCTGGGTTATGTCGGGCATCTGCTCTGGCTAGACCTTCATGTCCACTTCGGCTCTCGGGCGCCACGAGCGCTTTTCCAACGAAATGGTCATGCAACATGTCTGCCTTTCAGGCTAGCTTGATAGATGCCACGGCAGAAACCTTTAGGCACCGTTGGAAGATCATAAAAGGTGTTATACACAAATTACCTCCACATCACGTCATTCCAATGTTTAAAAAAAGAAACTGCCTTAGATAGGCCCCTGGGCCCCCCTCAATTACATATACGAATTATCATTAAAGGGTACATACCTGATTTGGGGGAATTTACTCGAAGCGTGCCTTGACCTCGACTCGTTTTCTATACATGTTGCAGGTCGGGCCCCCCCTACACCCCCGACACCCCATCGACACCTGACAAACCCCTCTGTCTTAATTTCAGGTGGCAAACCCCCCACCCACAGCCACGCCAACGTCATACGTGAGCAGCGTATGAGAAACCAAGCAGGAAAGTGGCCACCGCATGCAAACCAAGCAGGAAAGCAGCCATCACACTCAAAACCAAACAACAAAAATTATATAATTCAGGGGGGTGTTGGACTCTGGGGGAGGGGTCGATCAGTTTTAGTACACTGGGAACATTAAATAAAACTTATAGTCTTAGAGTTATACACTTAGACCCTGAATATTCTGAAACTCGCATCGACGTCCTTAGTTACTTTGGTTATCTTTGGTTCATCTCTCTCTCTCTCTCTTTCTCCCACCCCGGCCCTCCGTGATAATTAATTGAGGGGTGTGCGACCTCTCCACCACCTCTTGACTATTTCTCTAAGTAGACATGACCCTAGCTTGATCCAAAGTACACTGGGAAAATGTAGTTCTTTTTATCCGACTTAGGTGTTTCCCAAAATTGTCGACAAGGTGTCGGAGAAAAACACATAATTGAGAACAACTATTTCGTCTGCAACCACCCCCTTCAAATTAATTATTGGAGGGGTCATACATCAAAAACTCCAAATATGCCGTCCGTCCTGGCCCAAACACCCCAAACAGCCCTCCACCTGGGTGTCCTTCTCGTTCTCGCGCCCGGCCAAATCCGCGAAGTAGACCTGGTCGCCGCTCCGAGCTCCACTGCGCCGAATGTTCGATGCTCTTCACTTCGTAAAAACAACAATGAAAAACACAAAAAAAACATGGTCCGTCATTTTCACCATGGACATTTTGTAGTAGAGGATGAAGTTTAGGGTTTCGAACATGGTCACAAACACTTCCACCCTTAAGATCCCTTGCAGAATCTGATCCCGAACGCAGATTTCGGGTCCAGATCCCTGGTGTTTCAGGGGAGAAGGCCGTAGACTGTCAGACTGTCCGATGAAAAATACATGATTTATCATGGAGATGTAAAACATTATATCCCTAGGGTATAAACCATTCTGACAAGAGGGCTTTTAGTTCATCAAAAGTCGACATTGCGTTGTCTGTTTACAGTAGTCGCCTAAGAGTATGCACCCCTCCAGTAGTCCCTGACCTTACCCAAAAAGCTCAAAGCTCGCATCCCCAAAGTGGCCCTGATTTGGAACTTAGTTCCCCAACACTCCATGGGACTGGAATAGTTTACATACCTGGTACCCTCGAAAAGCCCCGAAGAGTGATAATTATCACTCCGGAAAGTGGTGTGACAAGTGACAAAGAGGCACTCCAAAGTCAGGAGTGAAAAACCAAACATGAACAAGCATTGTAATTCCTTGCGTCCGGATTGTGTTCACAATGTGCTCACTTTGCATTCGAACAACAGTCGCTTTGCGAAACGCTGCCGAGCAGCAACAACAACAACAACAACAATTCTGGAGATTCTGGAGCAACTATTCTCACTCCCGAATGCTTTTTGTCACCCCTTGCTGGCCCAAAGATTGATACCAAGTAGATCAAGGTCATAAGTGAGTACAGTAAATGTAGGCAACTATTTGTTCCATGTCCATGCATGGATGGTTTAGGGGTTAGAACATCACCTTTCGTCCGGCGGCCCGTGGTCATATCATACGCCTCTGCGTTGGAGATCTGATTGTCCTTCCCGCCCTGGCGTTTCGGGTCTGGTCGGGGCGGTTCGGGTTTGGTTCAGTTCATTCCCAAACACTCTATCTATAGCGTGAGTCTATATGATTCTCATGATTTCTACCTATATTGGTGCACTAGGAGTCAATGTAGTCTGGGATTGATCACTCGGTCAGTTATTCTCCCTCAGCCAGTCGTCTTTTGCAAACCACTCACTCGCCTTTCTAAAGCACCAATTGGATCACTGGTCCGTCCGTGGTTGGCAAAACACCCCAGTTTCATTCGAATGCGAAGCTCCACGGACCCCACGGGATGCCCTCGTTCCGAGCCTCCCAGTGCAGCACTTCTCACTTCTACCCGCACCCAGTGCATCCCAGGCAGTTCCCACGAGTAGTAAGGAACCAGGGATTCGTTTGATCTATGGTTTTAGTCGTTGCCTGGAACCACGACGGGACTCCCAGCGAGCTCTCGTGGGAATTGCCTGGATGCCCTGTGCCAAGAATCAACCGCCGTTGAATCTGACAGCGTCCTATCTGGGGGCCACAACTGGGGCAGTCCCCTTCAGAAACCCTGGATTCTTCCGGCTGTGGTCCTTGACATCTGGGATCATGCCTGGGACTGGGCAGTTCGACTTCTCTCTGATTGGAAACTGGACAAGAACACCCAGAGTCCACCCCAGCCACTCCCGGCTCCCGGACCTGAGTGAACATTTTCAGCTTGCAAATGGTGTGGCCGCGAGAACTCTGCGCGTTCATCGCGGTGGCGTGCACTACCTGGCGGTGGCCCGGCGAGGCGCGACTTCCAAGTTGGTGAGGAGGGAAAACCTGATTACCTGGAGTCACATGTCGGAGTGGTTTTTAGTCCCATCCAGTTAGTGGAGTAGCTGGGCAACCCGACTGCCTCCATTCAGCACCCCGTCTTGTGACTGCTGGTGCCCGTGTTTCATTGGAAAACACCTGGTCTGCTGGTCCGCTGGGTGGTGCCAACATGTTTCAACATCGAACAACATGTCGGTTAGCTCGTGGCATCTTACAGTACCCCTGGAGAAGGTCGTTTCGACCCTCACTTTGCCCAAAGGGCAGCCGTGGATCCATCGCGAATGGGGATCGCGGGTCTTGGCCACACCACGCCCCATCAACCATTCGTTCGGTTCATCCCGGTGTTCCTAGGACCACGACGTATACGGCGCGGCATGTCTATGGCTGCCTAGGATCTACTGATGCATCCATGTCTTGGGTTCCTTGATGTTCCTTGTGGGTCTTGGATATGTCTTGCAGGACTCCCCGATGCCTCACCTTCCAACTCCTAACCACCGTTATCACCCAACCACTGCGAGCAAATCGATCTTAGCGAGCTGGGAAGCACAACATGCCAGATTTCAAGCACCCTGAATCGCGGGGGGCTCAGCAAGTGTGCAACTGTTTCACAAAACATTGAGCCGAGTTTGCGTTGGTTATGAAGAAAACACAGGAAAACGACAATATATAGTAGTCTATATAGTATTGTATTTCAACCAACGAGGTTGTCGACAAGAATACTGCCAAACACCAGGATCTGAGTTCTCATCTTTTTTTGCCCCCTTCAGTGCGAAAGCTGGTCCTTTCTCTCTCTCGGCCTTCATGGTGTTGCCAAAACCAATCCTCAGGTGCGAGAATCGGAACGCACTGGTGGTTCACAACCGGAACCTACGCGCCTTCTCGGTGGAGTTGCACCAAGGAGTGGAACCTTCCAAAAAGGCCCGAAGAACAAACAATAACACACACACACACATTCCCACCCAGGAGTCACAAATGAGGTGGTTTTCAGTCACCACCTGCACTGTTGGTCACCCATTGGTTACCACTTGTGTCAAGTGGGCTGGGCAGGTCTGCACCGCGCCCCGCCAGTCTTGGGGCCAGTCGCCCAGGAATCCCCGCGTGTGGAAAAAACAAGAGAATCCAAGATGGCCCCCCTGCCGCGAATCCTGCCCAACAATGGTCCAGTGTAGCAGGCCTATAGCTTCTGGACATTCTTCTTGGGCTCTAGACCTTCTTAAGCTACGTATGCCACTGAAGACATAGCATTGGCGTGCATTTGCAGCGTGCCTGACGCACCCGGTGCCCACAAACCACCAGAGGTGGTTGATGTGGACCCCCATCTGTGCCATGGAACCTCTGAAACCTCTGTACCATGACACAAAAGGCCCTTGGCACAGACCTGCGGTTGAGGGGCCACCATAGTACAGACCCTCTTGGCACAGACCATGTGCCCCAAAACATGTTTGGCCTGCTGAGAAGCCGAGACCGTCCCACCCTCGGCCGCGCTCACCCGTCCCAGCCACGTCTTGATGCACTCCTCGGCGGTGGACACCTGGTGGGCTCTGCCAAAGCCGTGACCCTTTTGGACAAAAGACTCCCTTTGGACCGGGGCTTTTGAGGCTCAAGGTCAAGCTCAAGTGCACCTTGACCTTGGACCAGAGCTTGATCAGGTTTGACCTGGTTCCTTGGGTGACTGAAGGGGAACTCTGGGCAAGAAGTGCCCAAAACCTTAAGAAGTTGGCAGGCCTGACTGCAAGCCTGGCAAGCGCCAAAGATTCAATCATGAGCGCAACCGATTTAGTTGGCATCTTCAATTTTTGTCTGGGTCGTTGCATCACAAAAAGGTTTTTGCCCTGTCGTCTACCAATAACACGTTGCGAAAAGTGGATCACATGGCTCTTTGGATGACCATGCTCCTCTTAAATAAATAGGTGGTGAACTCCAGTTCCCTGTTTTTGCAACTTGGATTTGCTTAAGGAACCGAGAACACATCTCAACGAATTCTTGCCTGCCTGGTTCTTCAAAGTGACCGTACTTGATAACCTGGTTGGTTCGGATGGTTCGGTCACTTAAGCCTCCAACAGGGTCACTTTCTCGGAACCTTCAAAAGGTCACGTACCTCACGAAGCTGGCGGAAGGCCCAGCAACAAGTTCGATGCTGGAGGCCCACCAGACTCTCGGCGGCCGGGCTTGGGGTGGTCCGGAAAGCACTGAGAAAGCCGAGAGCCAAGAAAGGCCGCTTTCAACATGTGTGAGTTGCTTGAATCAAGCTCCATGTACCTCCATAAGCTGGGCCTCTGCAAAACAAAGACGCCCACAGATCCGGGTGCTTTTGAATGCTCTTGACCCTTCTGCACCGGGGACGCCGATGCGAAGGATTCTCGTGCCTGGGCCTCGGTGGCATTGGTGAGGTACACGCCCAGCTCCTGCCAGCGGTTGAAGAGCGTGGAGACCCGCGAGTCAAAGCTCTTGGAGACCCGGAGGCCCGGAGACGTCTTCAGTGACGATACTCCTTTAGAACGTGGAGTGACACAAATCAAATGAACCATGACTAACTCCATTGCCATTACGTGGAACAGTTACATCTTACATAATGTTACATACATTAGGGTCATAAATGCTGTAAATGTAGGCAACTAGTCCGTATATGGATGGTTTGGGTATATAAACCTATATGAGTCAGGTTGCCCTTTTTCTTTGGTGAGGTACGAGCAAAGGGTCCAGGTAGATTTGGACTCAACCTAACACCCATGCAAGCTCCTAGTCTGCATTGGGCACTGGGCACCCATACATGTTTGTTTCGCTTGTCTTGGGACGGGTCAGCGCTCAGTGCATCCTCATTGCATGGAAGAACCTGCATTCTGCAGCAGAACGTCTCTAACACCTTGGCACCATCCATCCCAAGCAACTCCACGCAGCTTCAGGCCCCCGGCACTCGGGGAAAGAAGAAACATAACACACACCGCGACAAGGGTTGCCAAACATGGCACCCCAAGGAACGCCCCAACAAAAACCGGCCCGGTACGCGCGCAATACGAACCTACGCGCGCGCGTGCGTGTTTGGGGCCGGTCCGGATGTACATGGATCTTGATCTTGTTCTTGACCATGCCCGGTGAGGCATTCGTGGGCCCGGAGTCAGGCTCTACCAGGAGGTCATTCAACCTGGGTCCCGCCGCGAGTTGTCTTTTTTCATAAATCCAAGCACCAAAAACCACTACTGATTTGCAATACTGTTCTTTTGCCAAGTAAGTATTTTGACTAATGGAATTTAGACTACACAATAACCAGGTCAACCTTTCTTTTGGTGGTCTTTGAAGGCTATGGGCTGTGTAGGGGTAGGATACACTACCCCAAGGATTCCAACAATTGATTTTAAGATCCTGAACAACCATTTGTCTAATGTTTTCTACTAAGGTTTTTAGGATATTAAACAAGAGTCAACCATGTCCTTAAAATGGTCTTGGAAGGCAAGGGCTATGGCTATGGATATGGATCACATCTTGGTGAAATGGACATCAAGCTGAGCCGTTATATAAATCTGGGAACCATAGCTTGTTGGAACAAACATGAGCCAACGCATTCGACCATGTCAGTCAAATCTGGGAATTCCAACACTTTGGCAGGTTGCAGTCGGCTTGATGTAACCCTCCCTGACATCGCGTCAGCAATTCCCAGTTTTCAAGCTGGGCTGCAAAAGGAGCGTGGAAACGACCCTACAAACCACTGTACAAAGCTGGCCATTCCTGTCTTGGAGAACAATTTTTGCAACTGGACCTTCCGACCTCCAAGTCTCTAGGCCGAGCACCAACCAATTCTCCAAACGTTGATATCTTCCCTACATGCAACCTTGGACCTCATGTTGCTGGATTTGATCATCCCCCGAGAAACACACAAGTAAAACCACTAGTCAATGAGGTAAAGGATCAGGCTTTATTGGGTTTTTGGACCTGTAGAGATTATTTAGGCCAAGCCATTGTTTGCTTCTCCTCCTCGCCCAATCTGGGGAACCCCTCCACCAGATTGTGGTTGGCCGAGCAGCTTCTCGTTGTAGACTTCCAGCATTTGCAAGACAACGTGCACTTGGCAGCCTTCCTCACGCCGCTTCTCTGCCTAGAGGCACCCCGGGGCCTTAATTGTTTCACCACCCACATCGACGTCGAACTCTTCACAAGAGTTGCCCCATGTTGCCCCTCACATACATCTGGAAAAAGCAACCAGCTCGCTAGTTGCAGGTTGAAGGTTACCTCCCACAGCAAATGGCAACCTGCTAACCTCACAAAGACCCTTCATGTGACCCTTCCCAACTCAGCTCCCTGTGTTCGGAGATTCTTCTAAAACCACCTTTTTCGGAGGTTTGAAGGTTGAAAGCTGCTGGCCAGGAAACACCTAGGCCGCTCCACAAGGTCGTCCTTCCCAGATTCGCTGACATCCTCAGACCCCCGCAGGACTCGATCCTCGTCAGATTGGGTGAACGACGTCTGTTTCTGGTTGAGTGGTCAGAGACCTCCCATTCCACCAACAAGATCCAAACATGTTTTATCCCTATGGATCCACATACCGAACCTCAGAAGGTCATTGGGTCCCTCCTGGCGCCTACATCAACAGTCTCCGTCCTCACCGTACCTGAGAAGGTATGTGGATCCATATAAAAGGCGACTCGCTTCTTCCTCGCTGTCCTGACGAATCAGTCCAGAAGAAAGCCCACCCGCCACAGGCCGATCCAAACGATGCACAAGTCGATGTCTTCCACCGAGAGGGGGGGAATTCTATTTTCAACAGGATGGAGCCCCAAAAATCACAACACAACAGTGCGAAGATTGGATCCATTGGATGTTTTAATATGTTTTAATGTTTGATTCACAAAACCCGCCCAATTTCATTTGGATAGTAAAGCCTCTCCATAAGGGGGATGTCATTCATTATAGAGTCCACACGACCTAACATTCATCATCCATGCAGTCAAAGACTCCAGCCCCTTGGCACACCATGGCACACCCACCCCATGTGATCGCCGCCGTACCCCTGCGACCCCCACCTCGGCAAAAACGTCGTCCACCAAACGCATCAGCAAGCCACGCTCTGAGCGGGGCTTGTCCTCAGCCGTGGATGCGTGGAAAACCTGTCACGCAGTGTGCGTTCCCAGCCCATTTGGGTCCCAAGTCCCACAAGAATGGTGGAAGAACAAGGTGGAATCCCACCTATAAAGACACCAAAGGATTGTCAATCCGGAGCTTTCACCAAACTTGGATGGTGCCAAAGTCCTTCCTGCAACACCTTTAAAGTGATGAAAGCATGAAAGTGAGACCAAGTGAGCGAAGTTGGCCTTGCCAGTGACCTAAAGTTCAGAATCCTAGGGCTCCGCCTCCTGCCAAGGTGTTTGGGATGTATAGGGATCTAGGCTTAAAACACCATCCGAGGAGGCATTTGCACTCCCAAAGAACTCACTTTTTGCCGCTCCTCACCGCTCTCAAACTCAGCCTGAATCCTTGATCGGATCCAACTGGAGACTCCGGACTCACTCCACTCCTCCGAGGATCTCCGGGTGACACGCGATCGTTCGGTGAAACACCTCACCTTCACCCTGCTGAAGAGTTCTCTTCCCCATGCAGGAGGCTCCATGGGGCCGAAGTCTGAGGATCCTGCAGTGATGAGATCCCATCCTCCCCAGTCGTTCTGCGGAGCGATTCCGCACACCAAAAAAACGGATCAAACATGGGGGGAGTGATGCTTAATACTCCCAAGTTCTGGGAGTGCAAGACTGCGAGAGGATCTGATTTGGCAGATCTGGGGAGTGTGGAGGAGGATATCCAGGAAAACTAGTCCAGTAGCTCCTGTGCCATATTAGCACACTAAACGCATTGTACATCCGTGAGTGGATCCTATGAATTCCACGATATTTTCAGGGTCGCAGTGGTACCACTACCTCATCAGCGCATGGCTTCCGAAGAAGCTTCTACTGCTTACGACCGCTGTCCAAATGTTTGTTCAACAAAGCACCGTTCACATATTGAAACTGCTGTTTAGATCCTCTTGCAGGGAAAATGGTGGTCCCGACCTCTTGCTTCAAATGACAAAGCGGCCTCAGCAACAGGTAGAGCTATTGCAAAATTGCTGCTTTGCGAGCCTTAAGAAATGGACACTTGGCATCCAAACTTGTCGGGCCAACCCAAGCCAAGTGCGGGCACTTCAAAGGACATGGCAACTGGCCAGCTGACATTCAATCTCCAGAACAATAGAACAGAACAACAAATGCATCAAACACAACAAAAATTGCAGGACCAAAGCATCCTGCGCCCGTTTTTCCGGGACTTTCTCGGCCACTGCGCCGGTTGCTGGAGAAATGCCTGGCCAATTAAGAGCGGCTCAGCGACGAGCGTCTCCTGGCGAGACATGCAGTCAATAGATGATAATATCTCGAAACGAATTACATAGAAGTTATACATTCGGGGGCATTATGATCCTCATCCCAAGATATCCCAAGTAAAGGTTGGACATCCACATGTCTGAACCCATCATCCAAAAGAGTATGTCATTATGTGCACAGCCCCTGATTATGTCGACCTTGCAGCAGCACACTGGCTGCTCCGCTGCTGCTTTTTTTCTACTGTGGATTGGCCTCTTGACTCTTGGATAGGCTTGAACCTGGACATGTCCACCTCGAAATCACCTCGAAAGTATAATATATATATATATATATATATTTTTTTTAAATATGCCCTTATAAAATCTGAATCTTCTGTTTGACGGTCTTGCCACGTTCCAATAGAATATGGATGTACTTTGGTATTCTTGGAGATTTCTTCTGTAATGAGGCTGTAGCTATACTACCAGCACCCTCCAAGTATCTCCAAGTACGACCATCTACGACCTGTCACGAGCAGTCTGGGACTGGCAGTTTCTGCGTGGGAGGGCTGTTTCCGTCAATAGTCCAGTTTTAGGGAGGGTTTGGGTGATGTTCTCCACGCTCGAATCAGCACAAAGGATTCCCAAGCAATCCATGAGACTGGCATGTGGACCTGCATTGGGATGGTTGACTGGCATCCATTCCAGTTTCATGTGTTTGGCTACGCCCAGTGGATGATGATGGTCCAATGGTTGGTCAAGGCATTGCCCAAACTCAGGGATCATCTGTCATTCAACTGTTACTGGTAATGGGACACACCCTGAACCCTGAAATCAGCCACCCCAGTGCGCTCTGATTGGCGGGGCATGGTTTGCAGGATAGCTCATTGGTGTATATTAGTGTCAATTGGTCAACAATCTTCCGGAGTTAATGTTATAGGCTATAGCGGCTATAGGTACTTAATGTCATTGTAGTTAATAATTGATACCATGTAATACCAACCCTCTGATCCCTAAAACCTAAACCCCTCTTCATATGGAGCTTTTATTCATCAAGTGCCTACACATAAGTTACAGTGTGACGCCATGCACAACCCGGATGGCTGGGTTACTACTGGGGCGCCACGCCAAACGCGCGTCCCGACCGATCCCGGATCGCCGGGCAAAGCATGCGAAACCTCAAAGCCAAAGTGAAACCAGAAAACGTCTAGTCTAGCATGTCTTCTACCAGAGCCCCCCGGATAGGGGTGGTTAATGGATACCCCTTAACCTTTCAGGAGCTATAATTAGACACCCCTTAGGGGGCACTAGTTACTGTTTATGTTGCTTTTGTAGAGCCTGTTCGGGCCACCCTGACTTCTGGTGCCCCGCTTTTTTCGCCGCAACTAGCATGGGTGCCGGCATGAAAACTGGAAGAACGGCGCAGTTCTTCCACTACCGTGACGCACGTCACAAAGGGGCGACGAACATGTCAAAACGTGAAAGTTTCATCATTCATCATCGACCCCATGATCTTTCAATTTGACCCTCGGTTCATGGTCCAATCATGCGTTGCCAAACCATCGTTCTCGACTCACCAATAGGGCAAACAAAAATGGGGTTTCTTCAGAAGAGCCTAAGAGTCAAGGCTCGCTAGTGGCCCAAACCTATTGAATCATCCTACAGCTAAACCTACGGAGTGCATGCTGACGCCCCTGCTGCTTTCAGTGAAACAGCGCTTCAGCTCTTCTTTGAAGCAAAGCTGAGAACGGTGGAACCGCAGGGTAGCTCCGGACCGTGAAGAAAACGATTTATCCGACTTAAAAGGACCACAATGGACCACAGGTCTTAGATGGGCACTTCTTGCTACTGGCAGAAATGGCCTCCACCCCAGTAGCGATGGCCTCCAACCTACTAGCTTCTAGCTACTAGTAGAGTCTTTGCTACTAGTTTAGTAGCCTTCTAGGGGTCAAGATCTTTCATTCATGATGAGCCTTTAGATGGGGACATTGGCCGGGCGCTACTGAATCTACTGGATCAGGCTGCAGTCAAAGCCAGTTAACCCCTACCCTCCTGCAATTGAGGGTGAAGTCGCTATAAGATGTTATAAAGAACGACCAACTGGAAACAGATTGAAACGCTGAGTCTCCAGTTCCCAACAATCTAAACAAGCACTCCAGTTCCATTCTGCGGAGTGTCACACACCTGCCCTTGTAGTCTGAACTTTGGAACGCCCAAGTAAAATAAGTACATATATCAAATAGTACTATATCATGTATATATAGATATAGATCTATCATATTATACCTCTTCCCCAGCAATATACCAAGCATCTTCATGTCCGGGGACCTGCTGGCGCCTTTCTTTTCGAAAGCACGAGCCTCGCCTCTCGCCTCACGTTCGCCTCATCTCCCGGTGGTCTCGGTCTCAAGCCTCGACGTCGAGTGACGTCGAGTGACGAAGACTGGGTCTTGATGAGACTGAAAGAGTTACAATGGGATGTGCCGGGGTCATCCGGGAACAAGGGATGATAAGGTTCATATATATATATATATATATATATTGTATTTATATATATACAGTATATTACAGCTGTCAGGTCAGTGACTAAGAATATACAGTGTATATATATATATAGTGTCCCAGGGACTTATCCCTGTTGTTCTTTACCAGGGTCATCCTGTCTGGGTGTCCTGGCGTTCGACTACCCCACCCTATTTGCAGGTCTCCAAACAGGGCACCCGTTGGAAGTGCTAGGTACATGCACCCCATTTTCACATGACCCTGATGTAAATAAGAAATTCCATGGTTCCCTACCCCAAGAATCCATGTATGGAATATGATCTATCCACACCTTCCTCTGGTGGTTTTTGGAAACCCCGTAACCCTTCACCCCTGAGAGGCCAAAACCATAGAAAACCCTTCGAGCGTCCTGGTATAAGTATGCCATACATTCATTGTTTGGGTATGTTTCGAGAATCCCTGCCATCGACGAGGCTAACCGTTGTTTTCCCACAACCAGGCTGGACCTCAGTTGAAGGAGGCCAAGGCTGGGCCTCAGTTGATGTACGAACAAACATCCAAAAGAGGCTGAACGACCTCAGTTGACTATCCCATAGGGAAGTTCGTAGGGTCCTATAAGGTCACTTCACCTCTCTCGGATGGATGAAACATCCCCACCATTCTCCCCACCATCACATCCAGTTTTGCTCTGTTTGGCTAACTGGTTGGCCTTCTGAGGGGCACAAACCTGCTGAACGTCCCCCAGCTCAATCATCCATCAACATGGAGCACACACACACACAACTCTTAGGGCATTTGACTATAGATCATGCTTGGATCGGAAGGTCAACCACCTTCCCTCCAACAAAAACCGCCCATGTCATCCCATCTTCCACCCTCACCCCTTACTCCATTTCCTCCTTCCTTCCCTCGTCCCGCTTCCGTTTTGGTCGCTCAATGAGCAGTTCAGCTCCGGGCCTCCTCCTCGATGAGCAGCAGCGCGGCCGAGGGCGCCAGCCCCAGCTCCCGCAGCGAACGCTCCAGCTCCGCCGCCACGAAGCGGCACCGCGGGAAGGCGATCGCCTCGCTTCGGCGCGGCGCGAGGGAGCCGTGGGATGACGCCGATGGGCGCCGGAGTCAAGGGGGGTGTCAAGGTAGGTTGGCCCATGTTGGAACGAAGAAGTATCGAAAAAAAACAAGAATCCAAGAAAGATGGAGAACTATAAATACAGTAGAGATTATAGATTTTAGATTTGTAGATTTAACACTAACAAATGGAGATTGTAGATTTACGGTATAAATTTGTTGATGTCAATCTGTTAATATTAGCCGTCAAATGCCGTTAGCCATTGGCTGGTGGTGTGGAAACTACTCTGATGAACTGCTCGGCATGGGTTTCCACACCTGGGCATAGTGGGTTTGAGCGGCATACCTCTTGAACTTTCTTGTTCCAAGCAATCCTTCTGTATGAAAGGGGATTGTCAGTAAATTCTAAAGTAAATCACTTTGGATCCTGATCTGGTCAACACTGAATCCTTGGGGTGAGAGCTCCTGATGCACCCTCTGTAGCTCCTCAAGCCTCTGTAGCTCCTGTACAAGCCCGCGACAATTTGGTCAAATCCCTCCACACTCGACTGTCAACGATGTGTGTGTGGGTGTGTGTGTGTGTGTGTGTTCTCATTTAGACTTGAGAAGGGGAAGAAGGATCCCGACAGATGATGTGTTTTCGTTGGTCCTTTTTCAGGCCTAATTGAATGGGTGACAAAGGAAAAACACGGCTTCAGACTGGGTAAAGACGGCAAAGAATCTTGGAATGACTCGTTCCACTCCGGGCTTCGCATCAAAAAAACACTCCAAGTTGCCAGCTGAAACGTGGAGGGGATCCTCAGCTGAAACGGGGCTCGGGGGGCCGATCGAAGGGCGAAGCTGGCGAAACAATCCCCTGCCAAGAGGCCTGGATGTTAAGACATGGCCAAAGAACATGTAGACGATTGATTCATAGCCTATTAGCCAATATAAGCCATATGATGAAGTTTTATACTCCATATGAGGGGTCCCAAGAACTCTACAATAAGGGTGGTTCCTATTGAGATTGCATGAGTTGGGCGCCCGGGGGGTCCGGGGGTGACCTGGACTCTCACAAGGACTAAGGCTCTCCCCCCATGATGGGATAGAGGCCAACACATGTGCTTCACCCAGCTCTCTACCCAGCTTGCAGAAAAGCATCTGTAAGCGTCTGCCCTCCGCTTCTGGAAGCCAAGGGCAGCCTGGGTGTGATGGGACCTCCTTCCGCGCCACCTCTCCCGCCTTTTGCGGGTGTTTTCATGTCCTCCCAAGCACGACCCGTCTGGGAATGGCATAGATCATAGATCCCGTAGCGTCTACGTACCTTGGGGTGGTTGATTTCAGGGGTCAATGTGTCAGTCCCAGGTGGGTTCTCCAGCACCCTCCAGCTTCAGCTCCACTCCCATCTTCTCCTAGCTCCTCAGCTCCTCTCCATCATGGCAAGGTTGGTCCCCTAGGCTCCAACCACCTCCTGAGAAGGTGGTTGGGGTGGGTTTTGGGGGTCTAACCACCTTCCTTCGGATATGGTTGGAGCTCTAGGGGTCTATAAAGCCACACTTTTCGTTCCTCTCCTCTTCTCCTCTCCCTGCGCCCAGCAGCAGGTGGCCCAGTGCCGCACCCGCGCCAGGGTCTCGGAGCCCTCGAAGGAGCGCTCCACCCGCTCGCCGCTCGGCAGCTTCCTGTCATCGGCTTCACGCGCCACATCGCTGAGGGGCGGAAAACCTATAGGCCCTATGGATCCAGGTAAGTATACCTTCTCAGGTTCGGTACGACTGGACCCCCACCCAGGCACCTACATCACAGTGCCGAACACATCGCCTAACCTGAGAAGGTATGACTGGATCCCTATGGGGCAAAGGACTCCAGCGCTCGGCGCCCAAAGTAGACGGTGAAGGTGGGCAGGGAAATGATGGAAGAGTCGAAGAAACACCCACGAACTGAACGCAACAAACACCCGGCACTTCTATCCCAGCTTATGGCGCCCCCCCCGTAACATACACACACACACACCCTAGGCCTCCAGTCATACCGAACCGTTTCGGAGGTACGACGACAGTGCGGTGCGACGGGACAGTTCTCTCCCGGTCCCGTCGAGGATGTCGATCGCTCCGTCGGCCGAGCGGCAAGACCAACCGCACGGGGTCGGTCAAGGCGCCGCTGGGCGCCGCGGCGAGGAAGTCCTCGGCCATGCGCCGCTGGGCATCATCCTCGGTGGGGTGATCAAGGGAGGGACGGGTGGAGGGAAACAGCAAAAGCATAGAACAGCGACGCTCCCTCCAACCATGGCCTCTTGGAAAGCATTTTGCTATCATTCTCTACTAAAGGGGCTTGCCGTTTCCAGAATCCACAATCTACACTGAAATATCTCTGAATATCATAGTAGCTTACTTAATTCTACTTCTGAATATCCATATCTATATACATTATATATTGTAGTTACACTTCCTTTCTTCCCGCAAAACAAACTTGACCCAGGCGCCATGGGCGGGGGCCGTGTCTCCGGCCGTGGCAGGACCGCTGGCGCCGTGCCGACGCCCCCCGTGCCGCCCGGCACGTCCGGGGCGGCGGGGCGGCCTGGGGCGTCCAGGCGCGCGCGCTCCTGGGCTCAAAGGATGAGAGGATCTCGATTTTTAGGCCTCCAAGTACCTTCTGAGGAGGGGTTTGGGGTGCGTTTGGAGGGTCCAGTCATACCTTCTGAGGAGGCACGACTGGAGGTTTAGGGAATGAGAAGTGGCTATGGTCAATTCTATCAAAAGCGTCCTCCTGACAGAATGTCAGTGGGAAAAGGCATGGGCAAGGCGCACAGGAAGTCGAACTTTGTGAAGTGAAAGATGTATAAGTCACAAACATCTACCAGGGCCCCCCCTAAGGGGTGTCTAATTATAGCTCCTTAAAGGTTAAGGGGGTATCCATTAACCACCCCTATCCGGGGGCTCTGGTACAATATACAGACAGTGTGGTTTCCGGACAGTGAGGGGAACTCTAATGACTCTAATGTCGTGTGTTTGGTGACCGGTGTGTCCTTCTTGTTTTCATTGCATGTTGCGTACGACGCACGTCGACAACAGCGCCTGCGCCGGCAAACCCACGACCGGTCCGAGGGTGTGCAACCCCGGTTTCCCCAAACACATGGTTGCGACCCTCACATCAAAGAGTGTCCAAACTCACCGGCTAGGCATGATCCAATCACAATTTGGGACATTGTCCAGCACCAAACCATCACTTTCAACCCACATTCCGGCACCCAAAGCACTCAAACAAAAATAAAGGCTTGCCATGTTAGGGTGTTGATGTCAAACAAAGCTTGAACAAAGCGTCTCATCTACTTCTAGCAATCTCTTGCTGCAGAAGTCCCCGTGGCCTCTTTCCAAAGCAACACCACACGAGTTTTTGCAGACTAGGCGCTTGATCTCTGGCCAAGGCATCCGCGTACTCCTCACGGTGCTCGGATTTTTGTTTGTTGTTTCTCTACCCGTGAATGGGTAGTCAATGAGTTCGTGTGTGGAATGATGGTTTGGTGATTTTCGGTGTTCCACCCTGACATTTCTTTCTGCGATTTGTGTTTGATCTTCTGTATTTTCTTGTAATTCTAACTGTTTTAATGTATCATCAGGCTTCCATCGTCTCCTGGTCTTGCTGTTGCCTTAGTTGGGCATCCTCATCATTCCGCCTCGCTTGCCTTGGATTATGCGCAGCATTAGCCAAAAAAAGAGAGCAGGTTTGTCCTCCATCTTTCTTGCCACTCAATATCACTCAATGCATCGGACTGCCCATCTGAGACATCGGGAAAAGGAACATTCCATGATATTGGTCCAACGGGCCGGCAGCTCGGAAAGGTCGTCACCAGGGCACACTTCCACAGTGCATGGGTCCGAAACTCCATCCGCCCAATAGATTCCTTCACTCCGGAGATTCCTTCCAACTTGGGCTGTATACCTGCGGACCCCTACCTGACCTATAACCCCGACACTCCATGTATGGCATATTTACATCTACATTGACCCCTGAAACCACCCCAATGTAGGCATATATGGCATACATGGAGTGTCTGGGTAATACTGACCGCCATACCCCCCAAAAAAAACGGACCCCACTGCCACCAAGCCCAAAGCAAAAGCTTACGGACTGCGTGGTCACGCTGCATCACTTGTCGATGGACTTCCTCGGTGGACGGCCCGAGTTCGCTTCGTCCACTGACCCCAACCAACCCCTCCCTAGGGCTCCTGGTCCATCTCCTCAGGTTTGGTGGTTAGACCCTCCTGGCACCCACTCCAACCATCTTCTCAGGAGGTGGTTGGAGCCCTAGGGCCCTAGGACCCCAGCGTGGACCACGTTCCGGTCATTCGCTAGCGAAAAATCGTCTCACGGCCTCAACCTTCCGGTGGCTCAACCTTACTTTCCGGTGTCAGACTTCAAAGAGTCGGGTGGGAGAGCTGAGCTCAGTTCCGAGCTAGTAGACAGTCTGTGATCCGAATCGATCGAACATATCCACCAGGCTTTCAGTAAATCCTGTGGCTCTCATAGATTTCATGGGCAGAGCCTGACCCAGCTGCAAAAAATCGTCAAGGTCCAAGTAGGCTAGGCACGTTTCTGGGGGCGGGACTTGGCGGGTGAGCCACGCGGTCAGTTTTCGATGTCGGCCACCTTTCTTGTTCGACCGACCAGTGCCGCTGGAGCTCCATCGCCTCCAAGCCTTCCAAAATGCTCTCCTAGGCCGGGAAACATCATGAACCCAAGGGATTCAAGTACATCCTGAGAAGGTATTTGGGGTGGGATTAGAGGGTCTAAGTATCTTCATCAGAAGGCAGGACTGGAGCTCTGGGGCAAAGGATACTGCGGAACTGACGAACTCAGAAATTAATCCAGGTATGTTAACGTTGTCATACGTTATCTACATTTGAAAAAGTAATCTAGGTATGTGCCTACCCTTTGTTTTCTGCTCACTGCAAAAGCTGCCATCAGTCTTGCATTTCTGCACACACAATTAATATGAGTATATGTGGAGGAGTATGCCTATCACGTCATCTTGCAAAAACATAATCCTAAAACATCAATCCACCACAAATAATCCGCGATGTCACGTGCTACCCTCGATGAATTTCACAAGGTACCTCCGATTGCGTTCCTTTGTGGGATTAACCCGTGAAAGATGTGAACCGCAAGATGCAAGAACAAGAGGTCCACTGGATGATGTTCCCCACATAGGTCCCAGGAAGCCACCGTCTCAGGAACCAGGGGCCTCGTTCAGCTCTACTGTTTTTGAGTCGAACCACTGGTGGCCTACGATCCGCAAGTCGCACTTCCAGTCCGCACGCGAAGGGTCCGGCGGCACAGCAAGAACACAAAATCCCAGACGCTCCAAACAGTTCTTGGTCCCTCAAAACCCTATACCAAATTTGAGGGTCCGGACCCTCCATATGAGGGTTTTTGCGTCTACTGAACGGAGGGTACGGCCGTCGCGTCTGGGGTGGGAAATCGCCGCAAAAAAGAGCGTTCAGCAGCTTCAGCACCATGGGTTAAGCAGCATCTGGCTTTTGCTTCTGTTCCAAGTCTCACCTTTTCAAGCTTGAAAGTCATTCACTCTTCACATAACTGAGCAGTTGTTGGCTTTGGCTTTAGTCTTGGTTTGAACACCGGAGAAGCCTAAAGACACACCACAACGTCTAGTAACACAACACAAAAGCCTCCAACAAGACAAACAACAGAAAAATAAACAAAAAAACACACAAACAAAAACTGTGACATGCGACGCAGAAGCGGCGCAATATGTCGCCCCAAACAAACTCTGTCTTCTGGGATGACATGTTTGACAGACTTTGCCACATCCCCAGCTCAGCGATCCTTTCTGATGTCACAACTACTTGGGAATGCAATAGGGAGACCCCCCCTGGCCCTGGCTGGGTAGACTGGTCCATGTTCCTTCCTCGAAGCCCGGAGTTCACGAAAGAGGAAGCTCGATGCCCCAAACGCTCCAAACAGCTCGACTGGTCCCTCAAAACCCTCCAGCATGTGAAAAGAAACACCATCCAGCATGTGAATCCGCTTGGCAAATATGGCAAGTGGGGAGGTGGCGGAGCTAAGACACTGTGTCCGAGTGGCTAAGAAAATGGACTAAACTGTCTGACGTCACTGATGAGCAAACTTCTTTTAATACCTTCTAATAAAGCGATTTGGGGCTCTTGATGGTTCTTGGACAAAGAGGTTTCAAGGGAGGGTTGTAGAATGTTGTAGAGCTTGTTTGTTCACAAATCGCGTATGTTCATCAGGAATCCACCGTTTTTTTAAGAATCAACCAGTTTCAATTGGGTGGGGAAGGGGGAAGCCCAATCCTGGCGATTAGATTAGAAGTTCCATTCAAGTGATCCACATGTTTCGATGATCCGCCAAGCGTCAAGAGTTTGTGCTCGAGACACAGCGCCCGGAACGGCCAGAATCACCTCAGCTTCGGCACCCGGCTCCGGCTCCGTCTATCGCGAACACCACCCGTGGCGGACTTGTGGCTGGCGGACTTGAACACTGAGTGCCCCCCTGCAGGTTCACATGGACTCTCAAAACCTCTGAGTTGTAGGGAAAAATGGGTCGGTCTGACCTTCTTGTATAATAGACGTTGATTGAAATTGGTGTCACTGAGTCACCATGGCTCATTGTCCATATCAACCTGTTTTCAATGGCACCCTGAGAAGCAGGGTTGCTGTGAGGTTGCGAGCATCATATGCAAACTTTTTGACTTTGGGACGACCAGCCCTATTTTGCAGCATGGGTGGGTGGTTTTCTATGTACGGGTGGGAAAAATAGATGGAAGTGCTACAGATTCCATCCCAATGACCTGATAGACCTTCTGCAGGCCATCCTCTACAAAGTCTTCATCTTGCAATACTCGGATTTGCTGTCAAGGAGGCCGGGACAGAAAACATGAAAAAAACATCCCGAGGTTTTGGGGATTCACCCATAGGGAAAGTACATGAAAGTACAAAGAACATCCTAATCCTAAGAAGAAACGGCATAGAACTCCCGGGGCCTAGCCTATCCATAGGCCTATCCTAGGGCCTAGGGGTCTACCCTATCCATAGGGGTCTACCCTAGCTCGAGTCTAGGGGTAGCACAGCTCGAGTTCTGTATGGAAGAAACAGGAACATATTCCATGTCTCTTTTGATGACCAGTTGGTCATCCATGCTCATCTAAGACCATGGATGGCCAACCCATGCCTTTCATCGACTGTGCAGCATGAGGCTCTGTCATGGCATCGGCCGCCAGTGTCACCGCAATCGCCAGTGAAGGCAACATGTCCACTGGAGCCAGTTGACGCAGCTGAGTGTCCCTCAAATCTGAGGGCCTCCCTCTCCAAAACCTCAGTTTCACGGCTAAGTGGGTGCGGTGTGTGGCGGGTGTGGAGGGTCAGCAAAAAGGGCTTTGGTGCACTACCCTTCCAAACTTGCCTCTGACTTAGATTCATGATTCATGTCCAAACATTTTCCCATCTTATGGGACTCATCAATCGCGTCGACCGTGCCGACGATCAACACATGGCAGCCAGTGAGTCAACCAATGGAATCCATCACCTGTTTCCCCTAGGATTTCAATCACTCATGACTTCAATGGTCTTACCGTACTTACCGAACAACCATTGTTTGACGAAGGATTGTCGACTACAAAGCCAGGTCAACCATTCATGTTTGACCCACAAATTTATTGGACTTGTTGTCCAGCAGCGGGGAACACATCTTCTCAGGTTTGGGGGTTCACCCAGTTCGAAGAAACATATAACACACCACCCGAAAACCACACGAAACCAACTGTTTCGTGCTTTTTGGTCAAGAAAAGGTGCCCAACCATGCCCAACTTGGACTTCTCTCGCCCAGCAGGAACTCCAGTGCCAATTTCCATCCAAAGGGGAGACTTCTTCGTGTGCAAAAGCTCTAGGGATCCACATACCAGGACCATCCAAGGGGTGTCCTGGCAGGACTACCCTACACTACTTATGAATCTCTATTGGACACCCCAGGTATGCATATATATATATATATATGTTTTGCATTAAAGTGTCAAATCACATCGATAAAAAGGGCATGTGGTCATCCATAGGTTAGAAGTCATTGAACCACCTGAGGGCATGTGGTCATCCATAGGGTA